>VYZX01031617.1:0-91153 GCA_013401335.1 Brachypteracias leptosomus | reverse complement strand
TTCCTGGTAAGATTGGCAACTGAGGAAGAGAAGGAGCAACAGTTCAGTTGCAGATAAGGATGGGCTTAGCGTGGGACTCAGGTGCATACCAAAGTGCTGGAGTGTGATATATGCAATAATTTCCTCAGTAATAAATGCTACCCTGACCATGAGAAGTATTTGCAGAAGCAGCTTTTCTGAGTCCAACATTTACTCCATATAATTATTATTTGTGTGAGCTTGTGTTTTCTGTCCCTTCCAGTTAAAACTTGCCCACCCCATACATATGTGTGTGCAGAATTTGAATAATTACTGATGTGTGTATCTCTCAGCATACACACACACGATTTCCAGTCATAGCAGGACTGGTAGCTGGACTGGGGGATCTTCTTCAGAAAAGAGAAAGAGCAGTAGTAGGTAGCATTTACTTTGCAAGTGCTTCCAGTGTTGCCAATTTGGAGGCCTTTTTAATCATTCATATTGCATGTCCATAGTACTTTTATTTGTGAGTATCATGAGGGCATCACAGGGAAAGATTAATTTATAGTTTCTTTTTTCTATTTGCAACAGTAATGAATTGTGACAAAGCTACAGAGCTACTGTGGTTTGAACATGGGAAATGGCGTGGAATATTCCCATGCCACTGCAAAAGTGATTGCTTAATACTCTGATTTTCCTTACAGAAGGGAGATCCATAAGGACACCACTGTCTGCATTTCAACTAAGAGAATATATGAAAAAACAAAACATGAGGCCATGGAATACAGCTCCCTTTTAGAGATGGTGAAGTGACAGTTCAATTTGTCATTGCCCTGGACACAGCCGACCAGTAAGGAAAATGGATCCTCTGTCCACAGTGGTCACATTCTGAAATGAATCCTTTCACTGTATCTCACTGTTAGGAAGATTCATACATTCTGTGAAAAGCAAGGCATTCCCACCAAAACTGATCAAATTTAATGCAGCACAAGTTAACATTTTTTTCCCATATTCGTGGTAATGCAATTCTGATCTAGAACTTCATTTCTTGAATGAGACTTTTGTTTTCCGTTCCAACCCCAAATTCAGTCATTGATATTTATTGATATCAATACTGATCATTGATATTTCCTTATTTTTGTGCAACCACTACCTGTCTTCACTTATCTCTCATTTTTCTGGGCCAAAACAAACCAAGCAGGGTAAGCTTTCCAACCATTGCTGCATTCATTCTGTCAGCTTGTTTTCCACATCTATTCTTCTTTTATTTCAGTACATCTTTCCTTACCATGGAGCATCAAAATTGCACACAGTGTCTCCTGGGGAGTCTTCCCATATTGTTTAGAAGGCCATTAACAGTACTCTGGGAAATACTCTCAATTCAACAACACTTGATTTTCTAAGGAAAAGTTGCTTTTCTTCTTAACAATCCCTTATCTTACTGAGCCTAAGGTGCTGGGCCTTTGTTACCGCTCCCTTAAGCCAGGTCTGAGAGTCAGCAAGACTATTATTACTGCATAACAACGCAGATTATTGTAATTGCAAATGGATTTATTGGATGAAACTGTATCTACAAGATAGCACAGAAGCAACAAAACCAAAAGTGGGCATCTAATATTTCTTATATTTTTTAGGGAAGTGCTGAGTATTGTACGTATTGCTGCATAACATAAAAGTTATATATGTCATTACCCAGTTTATGAGGATAACTGTCATATCTGTTGTGGCCATTATCCAACTTGCATTCCATCAGAAGGTGTGTTTTTAGGTTCAGTCTAATCTCCAGTAGGTTGTGTTTGCTCTACTAAAGAGGATTCTATTGCTGCTCAAAGGCTGGAGGCACTTTACAACTAGCTTCAAAAGGCATTAAATGTATGGGGACAGAGACAAATATTTCAATTACACGAAACGGACAGAAAGCCATTTTTCTTCTCTTTCCTTCTCCCTCACTACTGAATTAAGCAATAGCACTTGTCTTTATACCATTAGCTCCATTGTGGAAAGGTCATGATTTGTTCATATGCTGAAGTCATCTTCAGCACAAGGATAGTAACCTATACTGAGCAAAATTAATTCCCATCTCTACCTTGTTCCCATTTCTTAAAAATACATGATGAGAAGCAAGGGGTGAGTGTGTTATAGAAATGGAAGTAATACATTAAGAAAGACAGTCTTAAATTTTGTACTTCACTGTGCAATACTGTATGATATAATACATTTTATACTTACATTGATGTTTACTTTATAGATAAGAATTCTTTAAGGAATTGGATAGCACTACTTGCTCCTCCAGGTAGTCTTACTCCTCTTTTTCCTGTTCATCACTTATGTACATAACACAGGAGTATAGGACTGAGAGGGACCTCCTGGTCACAAAGCTGACTGCTAAAATATCTCAGCATCCCTGTAAAAATCTCTTTCTCAGCTGCTTATGAACAAGTCCTGTTTTAAATATTGGCTGGGATGCTCTGCCTTCACTGCAGTTGTGCTTTGCAGTATCACACCATCACTGCTATGAAAATGCCATGTAACTACAGCAATAAGGAGATGAAACTTCCATGATAATTTTTTTATATATATAAAATACTGATTCTCTGCAGATTGACTAACATATCCAGGGACTTTGTACTTCGTTCCCAGTGAAAATTTCCCTAGAGACACTAGACTTAGAGTGGTTTTATACAAGGACATATCTACAGATCAGGAATATATTTGTGTGAAGTCTAAAATCCATTTGTTTCTTCTCTCCAAAAATATCCTGTCAATTGACTTTGGTTATTTCACTTTCAATAAAATCTTTGTATCTCACAAATAGAGCCTTTGCTCTTTTACAGCAATATTACATGCTTCTTTCTTTCTATCAAATCTTTCAAGACATACTACATAACAGCAATAATGAAATTTCAGTGAAGGATTTGGGGGGTTTTATATTTGTAGACTTTCTACAGAAAATACCACCTGATCACTTGATTGAGTTGGAACAGCTGTTCAAGATTAGTACAAAGAAAGAAACTTTGGTTAAATGTGAAGATCTTTAATTACTCATTGGGAGGGTTGCTTTGATGGTACTGTGGACAATGTTAGAACCAGGCTACGCATCCAGGCAAAGAAATTCAGAGAGCCACATCTTTTATAATGTGTGTGTTTCCACAGGGGTGCATGAGCACAAGTCCATGTTGTTTCCAAAGCCCTCAAACTGGCATGGCAGAGTTCTCAGGCTATATTCGGAGGTGCACAACATGTTCAAGAAAATCTGACGCTGTGTGTCAAGGCTGTCAGGTACTTGCTGGTGACAGCTCATATGATGAGCATGATGGAGAGGTAGATAGGATAACAAGGTTCCTCTGAGCCAAATNGGGAAGAAAAAAAAAAAAGATAAGCAATCGTGGCTGTAAAGCAAGCAGTAGTGGAACCATGTCATGGATTTACCTTGGGTCTATGCTGAACTCCCAGTATGACCAGCTATACCTTGGGGCACAGAGAGGACAATAGTCTGGTACAGAAGACAGAGAGAAAAGCTGAGTATGTGGAAAAGGGAAAAGAGAAAGATAGAAGTTCTGATAATATTCAGATTCAAAACCCCTCTGGCACTTGTCTGCAGGTTTTTCCCCCATTCAAGCCTCTAATTACCCAGAATGGCAAGGACCCCTCTAAAAGCACCACACTGATTCCAGCTGATTCCAGATTTCAACAGGAACTATGCATATTGTTTCCAGGGAAAAAGTACCCTGACATTCAGCCATATATCCTGCTCTCTAGTGAGCAGGCACTGTTTATCAGTGTTCTGGCAGAGCTCTCACTTTGAAGTGTTTGTCTTGCACATTTGTGTCAAGTTCACTATGTCATATTCACTTGCCTCTTACCTTATGTGTCAGAAATATCCCTTGGAAATATCATAAGAGATTCAAATGAGAACTAACTGCTTTTCTGGTTTGCAGTGGACAGTTTGAAGCTGCAAATGATCCAGTACATCTTAAGCAATTTAGCTATTCAGGACTGGTGAGAGAATGTTTTAAAGCTGCTTAGCATATCCAGTAACAGCCCACAAGTCTTCAGGGTTCTGTCTAGTGATGGTAATACAGGAATCATAGTGCACTAATTATGCCTGACACTGTGGGATCCTTGAGAATGTCTTTTTAATTAGGAAATGTGGAAAAAAGTCTAAAGTATCTAGGTTAAACTACAAGTGCAAACATGAGATGTATACATACAGAAGATTTGGTTAAGGGTTAGATGAAATAACACAACTGTCATTCACAATGAAGGCTTTCAGTCTTTCAAATTTGGTGCAAGGAATATGTATTTTCATTTTCACTTCCCTTTATTGAGCTGCTTCACCTCTCTGCTGTCATTCTCAAAGCAAGGAGAAGCATTAGCATGACAAGACAAGATATATCCACAATGACGCTCAAAGCAGTCAGAAGTTTTTTCTGTATTTTTGTACAGGTGGTAGAAAAACCCATTTACCTCAGGACAGAGCAGCCTTGAAAGCAACACTTGAAAATGCACTAGGACTGCTGTGATAACTCACACAGTTGAGTTTGGGATGTAGATAGCCAAAGATGCTGGATCACTGGAGTTAACACAGACTCAGGCATTGATCTCAGTGTGAACTATGAGTTTAACAGTGATTTTAGAAATGGCAGGCATGGCTCATGAGTCTAATTGATGGAAACATTTTCATGGATGTCAAATTTTAAAATGCCATTTTTATCTCAAGCACACGACTTGCTTCTATACCGATCCCAGGTGCAGGTTTTTACAACACAGTATAGGACATACTACACTGATTTTTACACACAGAGCTCTGATAGTGGAATCATTGATAGCTGAAGTTATTGCTGGAATATGGAACAATGTTAAGGAGCCCCAGCTTTGTGCCTGCAAAGCTATACTATTGACAGTATCAAGCTGTGTGACAGTAATCTCAACTAGTTAACTGGAAAAACAACTTTTAGGTGATTAAGTTCTGCTTGAGTACCCAGCACTTCTGTAGTGCACATACAGCAGCTTAGGGAAACCAAACTAAAATCAGGTCTTCTACTGTATCTACATTTCCTTCCACTCTTCCCACAGCAGTCCCACAAAAACATCTGCAAGTCAAGTACTCAGACTGGAGAGCAATGTAAATTATTCTTCTTCCTCTAGACTCCATTATGTGCTTTGTTACCAAACAATGCTAAAGCCAGAATATAAATGAGGCTAGAAAATATATATATATATAACATATATATGTATATACATGCTGTATACATTAGCCCAGGTGCATCTAGCATACTGAGCTGCTAAACAGCTCTCTGCATGGGGCGTCACAGGAACAGAGACCCTGTTATGAACTACTCCCTTCCATTTTTCTTCCCATACACTCAGGCTATTGTAACATCTTCTCTCCCAGCAGTGCTTCCTTTCACTTGACCTTTCAACCTCTCTGCTTCAACCCTTCTATGAATGGCAGTGAAAAAAAGGGGAGAAAAATCAAGAGAAGAGTAATTAACAAGAAGACGACTGTTCCAGCTCCTCAGACGTATCCTTACAGAGTGACTCTGAGATCATCAGTGCAACAGAAGGTACCAGTGTCAGTGATAAACAGGAATGGGCAGAACTGGGAAAAAAATAAACAGGCTAGAGTTTGCCTCAGTTATTTTTGAGACCTATTTTATTTGAAGAATATAACACCAGGGAAATTAAGATTATGCAATTTAGGCCGGCATTATGTTTTTAATTTACAGCTCTTCAAGTGGACTGTATAGTTATAACCATAGTTCAGCTCCTTGAAATCTGACATCATGTGTGCTTGAACAGTATCAAAAGAGTAATATTGGGAAAAAAGTCTGCTAATACTGTTATTCAATACAGTATTGCCAAATTACCTGGAGAGGTGCTGTAGATAGATAGACTGTTGAATGTTAAACAGCTACCGAGACTTATTTATTTCATCTAGTTGTACCTTGAGTAATACAGAAGCCAATGCAGATTGGGGAATTTCAAATGTATGCCCTGAGCACGCACATATATTACAGCAGTATAACCCAATAGTGAACCTGTTCCTTAGGCATTATTTATAGGATTTGGATAATCACAGGAAAAGCCCTTGGTGCTGAAATGATATTCTTTTTGTTGACAACACCTTACCTAATGGGACTATGTGAAGCTGAGAAGAAAACACATTGATTGACATGAATATTGCAGTAGAAAAAACCCAACAACTTCAGTGAGGCCTCCCTGCAAGTTAATAACTTGTTTTACTTTATTCCTCCCTTGCTCGTCTCAAGGAATATTTTCAAATGAGAATCACATGCTCGTATCTTCTAGCTGAAGTTAAGTACTAAGATAGCAGGTTTTAAAATGTGTGTTGTGGGGATTAGAAGACCTCCTACCAGGAAGCCAGGACTGCTGCAGGCTTCACACAGGGGCCATGGGGAGGCCCTGCTCTGAGAATATTTCTCAGCCGTGTTCTTCACCACAAAATGCATTAGTGGCATTTCATGTGTCCTTTGACATTGGAAGCTGTCCTATCCTAGCCCTTGATCAATGAGGTGAAATTATATATTCCATAAAATTACTGAATATTGCATTTTTAGTTCCAACATCTATTAATATAATTGCTCCTGCCTACTGAGGAAGGACAGTATTAGGTAAAAATTAGGTAAAAAGAGGCTGCAGCCAAACTGGAACAGTTATTTATTAACTGGGAGGTTTGAAAGAGAAATGCCTCACAGGAGGAGGGTGTCCCTTGGCTGTCCAACATGCCCTTCTCCCCATCATCCCTGGGTTTCTCCTTAAGTGCAATCTAAATCATTCTTCCATGCAATCAGATGGAAACAAAAGCAGATTCTGCTGCTTTTCCCTCTTCTTCCTGGTTTCTATCTTTTGCCAGTCAGCACACAGTCCAACAGAAGGGTGAGAGAAAAGAAGGTGCAGGTAGAAGTCACTTTCGAGAGCACTTTACTGGTGCCAGACTACTGTTCAATGAGCAGTTATTGGCTACACACTACAAACTTCTATTTCCCTGATTGCTGACTACATGGTACCAAAACTCTCTGCCGGCCACAGAAAGCAGGTGCCCACTATTGGTACATGGCTGAAGGAAAAAGGAGGTTGTGAGAATCCTTGGGCTATTATATGGCCATTTTCCTAAACCGTCTTTGGCTGCTGGAGTTCTGCACCCTCTTACACCAAGTGTCACATGGTGGGGATAGAAGCAGGTGGTTGATTCCTTATTTCTATGATTTGTAAAAAGGTAAGTGTTTGTTTCAGTTTTGTCACTGGGAGGAAGAGCAGAGAGGGCTTTAAAGGCACTTTGCATGTAAGTACTCGTGGAACAATACTGCTATTCTCACACAGCAGGCAGTAAGCTGCAGAAACAGAAACATAAGAACTTAGCAATGCAAAATGAGCTCCAGGCATCTGGTAATTGTACCTTTTTTTCCTTTTAAAACCCCCCAACAACACTGAATTGCACAGGGTCAATCTGACCTGTTCTCCATGGTGTTTGCAGCAGTAGGAAGGCTTTGTGACTCACACTTTCAATCAGAAGAACATTTTAGATTATTCGGGTATGGAGGGTAAAGAAACATCACAACAAACTTTCTATTTGCACCCATTTTATGACCCCAAAGGACTCTGTTTTTCATTACTTGTATTGAAATTAGTATGCTTTAAAAGTATTTATCCAAAAGATGTGTTCGCAGCATACAGCTCCCCCAATCAAATTTAATTAGTTCCATTATATGTAACCTATTTTCTCCCTTTCTTTCAAGACATCTAATGTTATGGATCTATGGAATCATGTGATTCAGAGAAGCACAGCAACTTGCCAAATGTTTAAAATGCAAAGATAATGTCAGTTCCTGGGGGCAGCTACTTCAGCATCATGAGAGCCAGGACCCTCTATAATGACAGCAGTGGCTCTGGGTGGCTCAGACTCAACTTTTCAGAGTTTTTGTCAACTGGTTCCTCATTCAGCACCTAAAAGCCTGTGCTCTGTACCTGGCACTCCTGTGGAAAGGGCGGAGAGAGACCAGCACTTCAAAATCCAACAACTAAGCATGCTGGCAACAGGACTGGGCATCCTTCCTGGCTCTACCAGAGGTGAGTATAGTCAAGCACATGCAGAAATGAACCATACAGCCACCACCAGCAAGGCGACTGGTGGCATTGGCCTTCAGGTGCTCCGCTGCTCCATCAACACTGAGTCCTGGGTGCTGCAACAAGGAGACAGGTCCTGTGCACACCTACCTCTGATGCCTAGAGACAGGCATTAGCCACAAGGCCCTTGGCTAGCACAGCCCCTAAGTGATATGGCTCTGTCACAGGAGCTGCAAGGGATCAAGAGACATAGGTGGCCAGAGTCACAGGCCAGCTATTCCTGTCTTGTGGATAACCTTAGCATGGTACTGGGCCCAAACAGGTACGTCCTGGGAAGAAGCTTAGTAGCCCTGCACCATCCCAGCGCCTGCATGGCTTCCCAGTCAGCACTGGGCTGTGACTGCCAGCTGGGAGCACCAACAAAGCAGCCCTGGTGCCCAGCAACACTGGTCTCCCCATCTATCATCTTTGGGAATTTGGTGTACCTAGTGATTTGGTCCCAATCAAGGATCTGAATCTTGCTCCCTTTCTCAAGTTGAGTAATACGTGTTCTTTGTTCACAACTTCAGTGTGCAGGTCCCATCCAGTAGGTAAATGTCTTAGGATTCACTCGGAGAAGTTTTGAAAACAAATAGATGTGAAATAACTGCAGATGCCTATAGAAAAATCTCATCTGTCTACAAACCACCTTGTAATTAACAATACAAACAATATTAAAAAACAACAACAATTTACCTCTAGTTCTACTGCTGGCAATTGAGTGTAATCCAGAAATACCAAGGGATTGTCCATTCAAATTGTATTATATATTTCAATTGTTAGAACAAGGAAAAGTATTACTTTTCTGCCATGCATTAAATTTAATAATAGTTACCATGTTGGAAAGAATAATAGGAAAAAGCTGTCCTTGGGTTATCAGAGGAGAAAGCTAATATCTGCCAGCAAATCCCATTATGATTATTATATATGACTCTAGGTTGGATTCATTCATAGATTGCATAGATATTACTAAGTAAGACTTCAGGCAACCATACATGAATTTTCGTAAATTTTGATCAGGCCTCAGTGCAGTGGCTGCCAGGTAATAGATTAACGAGCTGTCAGTATTAAATTCATTCATTTCTCCTTATCATTTACAGAGCAGGTGGCCTCTAATGCTACCAGTCTGCGCACACAGCTCTGAAAGACTCACAGCTTTTTGTAGCGAAATGGAAGAAGCAGCAGCAGATTTCATTTATCAGGTCTAACATTCTGCTCATGACCTTTCATCTCCAGCACCTAGGCAGACTCAATCTGCCAGTGCTATTGACCCTGCACATTTTGTGCAGGCTAGGGTGGAATGATGATAAATATACTGGACTAGGATAGACTTGCTGTAACTTGAAATTAAGTGAGGTCTTGAAAGAAGAACCTTCAAAGGATTAAAATTGTGTGCATGCATGCATGTATTTGTTCAAAGAAAGCACGTAGTGATTGACTGGGCTGTGTTCTGCAGATATGCACATGTATTGGTTTCGGTGGAACTGTAAGACATGTAAATCATTGCTAAATTGGTCTTACTCTTCTCCAAAGTCAAGTAAGACCCTGGCTGCCTTTGTCACATAAACTGTGTAAATTCAGATACAATTAAAATACATGAATTAATTTGACTGATTTTTTTTTTTTTTTTTAAAGTAAAACTAAAAATGTTGGAAAGGTTTCACAGTTATTTAAAAATAACAGGGATAACCCCTAGTCTAGCCAGGATATATTGTCCATTTTCCCCCTCTCTTTTCACTGTACTAGAGCAAATAAAATAATTTGCTTGGAAAAATGAAAAAGGGTGGGAAAGAGGTCCATTTTGACCTTTAACTCAACAGCTCATCTGACTGAATCTTCATATGCTGAAAAAATGAAAGCAGGTGAGCAAGTGAGCAGGAGAGCTCCCTTTCAGTAGGCTGGGCCTCAATGGGGCTACATTTCCTATCATCATCTCACTTGTTTACACAGCATGCTTATAAAAATCACCGCAGCTCCCCATCAATTACTGCAGCATTCTAATTACAAGCTAAAGAGTACTGAGGACTTGCTTGGGGAGGAACAGTGATCACCAAAGTGAAATGTCCATCTGCTCTGTACCAGCAGGCAGATCTGCCACAGGTGAAGATAAAGAGGAGTAGCACAAGATTTGTTGAAAGAGGTTTTGTAACGCATCTCATCTTGTCTGACTCTGGTGGTTAAGTGTTGTCAAGGAATGCTTTCACCAAGAAGTTGAATTACAGTCATCATGAAGAACGAGGTCGTGCTGTTGTCAGCAAGATTACCGATGGCATAATACAATGGCATGTGCAATGAAAATTTGAAAGACAAGATAGATCTGCCATCAACAGAAGCTTTTCCTTGTCTGGATAGGGTTATCTCCATTGCTTTTTATGAGAAGACTTTTTAAGTCAAAACAAACAAAATCACAACAGGTAAAGGAATTCTTAAAGTAGCACATAAGAGAAATCATCCTGAAACCACCTGTCATCTTTTGGGAGGTAACTTGAAGGTATGAATTAGGATAGGTATCTCAAAAAAAAAAAAAAAAGCCAAATCCTTTCTCTATAACTGTATATACTTTCATTTCTGAGCCTAGATGTGTGCTAAAAACACCTCTATTTTCATTACCAAAGCACTACCACTATGGACAGTACTTAGCAAGAATTCAGAAATGCTGTACTTGAGCAGGTGGCATTTAGAAGGGAGTTATAATGTAAAAGATCATGTAGATGATCTTTAAGGTCCTTTCCAACCCTGACAATTCTATGATTCTAAAACCATCTCAGTAAGAGCAGGTTGCATCAGGACCCAAACAGAAAGACAGTTTATTCTGCAATGATTGAAAACCATACGTGATCTGTTTTGACATCAGCTTCTCCAAAGAATGTGGCCCAACTAGACCTTAAAATTGTGCCCCAAAAGAATATTTGTAAACGTTGCTCAGACAAGTGTGAAGTCAGCTGAAGTCCATTCCCAGTTCTTAGGCAGTGACACCACAGAGAACTCCACCTTTACCATTTTTTAAAGGAACTAATTTTTTCTTTTATACCCCCACATGGATAAACAGATTCACATGGATCCTCACCTCACTCCATTTATAAATAATTGAAATCATATGTAAGTTCAAATGGTATTAAAAATAAAAAGGACAGCTCCTGGTTTTAGAAAGTTCCTTACAGTAGACAATAAACCCATTTTCAGTCTTTTGGCATACACATGTCCTTTCTTCCTGAAAATATGAAAATTATGCTTTCATAGAACAAATCACCCAATTGTTTCCCCAATGAATCAGAAAGAAGAGGTTTCTGTCATGCAAAAAAACCCCCAAAAAACTTAGTACTTGAAATGACACACACTCAGACATAATTATTTCTTTTTGCATTTTTCCCTCCCTTCTTCCTCATTATTCTATGAGGTTAATGTTGTCCATGTGAAATTTTTAAGAAATTGATAAAAGAAACTAGTGAGATTAACCTGCCTCTATCTGACATGCGATACATTGTATATAATGCTTTATCCAAAAATAATTATATATATATGTAGTATATTTTTTTAAATAGCAGTTTTCTCATCAGTTGGTTTTTTGCTTTGGTTTTGTTGTTTTTTTCTTCACTTCCATGGGTAGCATTGACCTTTGTCCCCTACTTCTAAAAGAAATGTTTGCTTCAAAAATATGTTAACCATCCAGTGTTTTGTTTGCACTCTATTCAGCAGCTTGCATAAATATTCAAGATATACAGAGAAAGAAGGGAGCAAAATGCCTGATATTCTACTTTACGTTACTGGGATTCCTTGTGGGACTGAAACAAACCCTCAGCCACGCTTGTTTCACACACTTTTACGGACATCTATTGGCAAGCCATGTGAATCCTGGAGGCTGGATCTTTTCTCCTTTCATCTGTTCCCTTTCAGTATATGGGTTTTCCTTATCGTGTACCACCTACCCACGCAGCTCTCTCTCCTTCAGCATGGCTTACATTGCTGATGGCATGTCAGCCTGCTCTCCTTCTAGTTCCTCCTTCACACTGCTCCTCTTTGCCATCCCCCAGCCTGCCTGCAGCATCCATCTGTGTCCCTTGCTCTTCTTGACTCTTTTCTGTTACAGGTCTGCCTGTTGTAAAACTCCCTGACCAATTACTCCTTCCCAAACCTTATATGTGAAAGGATAATATATGTAAAATGCTTTCAGTTTGCCAGCTCAATGTTGTTATGCAAGTGAAAACACTTATTCCATTGCTTATCAGATTAATGAATATTTAGATAAATAAGACTTTCTCCAGGCAGCCAGCTCAGTATGTGCAGGAATGCTAATTGCAAGGTGGGGGAGATAAACACTCCATACTTCAAGCAAGCAAACAGGTACTAAGGAGGGAAGCCAATCACCTTCACATGTCACTGCTGACAGAGACACACAAGTCACAGCATAAACCAAATTATCTATATTTTGGAACTGTTCACACCAGTCAACACACTTGAGTTTTCTCTTGATTTTCTAGGGAAACAAAATCTAAACAGTCACACTCTCTCTGTTTCTACCCACGGGAGTCTAACAGATGCTTTGGATTTGGTTTTTAATAATGGATTGTCCCTTTTCACGTGCCAGGACTCAAGCCACCAGTTCCTGCAAAATGAGGATAGCACAGAGGTTTAAATTCACATAATGTAATCCATTCCCAGGCACTATGGGTGCAGAAACAGAAGAGACTCTGTACACATCAGGGAAGAAACCCGCTGAAGTTTGTGGGAATCTCTTTGTTATCTATCTTTAAAAGCCTTTTGTATTAGCCGTGTGAGAAGTTCTCTACCACAAGTTTCTTTCTGTTCTCCCATTTGCAGCACATCCTAGTCCAAAAGAGTACCAAAGGCGAGATCTTCAAAGGATACAAAGAGGTTTAGGAACATAAATGTCCCTGAAGGTTGGTGGCACTACCTAATGCTCTCAAGCTACTTCTAAAAATACCCATTCAACAGTTCTGTGAGGTTTTTTTTAAATGGCATGTCCTTGCTTTTGGCTCCCTTTTTGACTGTAAATCAAAAGGAGCCAATTTTCTGTTCATATAGCAGCTTGCAGAAAACTTATTCAGCCTAAACTATATCCAAAATTTAGCCACAATTCAGTATGGAATTTAAATACTATTATAAAACTAGTAAGAAGCAATAGTCTATCACTAACATTTAAAAGCATTAGTTTTATGAAAATCTTCCAGGATTAGTACATTTTTCTTACACTCAGACAGAAGTACCTGATCTCCTCTCTAGACACTTTTTCTCAGAAAGGAATTGACAATTTGTAATACTTACTGAATTTTAAAAGTTAATTGCTATCTAACTAAAGTAGCTTATTATACAAGTACTGGGACTATGTCTGTCTGCCAGTTGAATACACGAAAGCATTCCATTTAAGTAATTTAAATTAAAATATCATTTTATAAAGTTGTTTTGATTGTGATTGCATATTGAGGTTTTAAATAATTTTGACTTAATTTCAAGGGAGTTGGATTGATTTTGTATATTATCAAATTGTAATCATTTCTGTGTGATTAACATCTAATTTATGTCTACATTCTCAGCACTTCCCTTCCCTATAGCCGCAGTTGTATTATACTTTTTAAAAAGATGAGTGTTCTATGCAATGCACTGTGGAGATGAAATAGTAAAAAGCATGATGAAAAAACCTACATCTGGTGCTCTACAAGCAACCCCCCAGTAGAATGCCACTATCACGTTTCATCATACAGCCAAAAATCCAGCTCTCTAATGGTAAGATTTTGGAAACGAGATAATAAAAAATATCAGTGTGTGTTCTATAATAGTCACTTGCTAACCAAAACCAAGAAGGCCACTCTAGATTAGCCTTCAGCCCAAACTTTGTATATTTGGGAGACAGTAATTCAGACATAATGAGTGTAGCACCACACTCTCTGCAGCACAGATGGGTGCTTTCTCCTCTGCCCTTCTTCAGTGTCTACTTCAGGACTCACACATTTAGAGAAGTGAGACAGTACATGCTCCACTGCAAATGTATTATTCATGAGTGGAAGTGGGCATTTCTTTTCCATTTTGGTAGCTGCTATTATTTTTTTTGGAGGGAGGATACGCAAAATAGTTGAATTCTCAAAAATGTGAATACTCTAGGTTGACTTTGGTGAATGGCTCTAGCCAAATTCGATAAAGGAGGAAAAATAAATGTCAGGAGCAGAAAGACAAAGCATTCTGACATTTTTTTAATTAACCTCTCTGATTTTTCCACTAAGTTCACCGAGGGACAGATTTTTTTAGCTCTTAAGTAGCATTTGAGGTGAATTACCTGGAAATAGCCCAGTTCAAATAACTTGGATTGCTTAAGAAGGATGTGAGAAAATATGCCTCTGAATATGCTTTCAAAGTTAAAGGACTACTCTGAATTCCCCAAGCTGTTAGCAAACTGTGAAGAACAAGTATGGACTAAGAATGTAGCTTTTGACTTACACTGAGTTTCACACAGGCAAATATTTCATAATGTATACAGTAAAAGCTGTGGCCGGTACCACTTTAAACTGAAGTGTCCTCAGTAATTTCACAACTCTCCGTATCTTTTCTGGAGGAAATGCTGTTAGCTGCAAACTGATTGAGCTCATCGGAAACAAGTACCAAGCAGGAATTTACATCCTGTCTTTGTCTCGGGACTTGATCTTCAGTTTACAGATTTGTTTTCCCTGCTAAGTTTTATAAATGAATCCATGCATAGTTTGTCAACGCACACTATGTATTATTTTTTCCCATTGTCAGCTCTCTGCTTTGGAAAACTGATGTGAACTATTCCTACTAAGACTTTTTTTGAGTGTTCAGCTAATATGCTGTAAACCAAAACACACACACAAAATAGAACAAGAAAAAAATAATCTATAAGGTAACAGCACCAGTGCCGCAGCTGAAGGCATTTAGAAAATGTCAGTCTTTGTAATGATGCAATAAAGGCAGGAACAACACAATCCAAAGGGCAAATTGTTTTTAAAAAATGACACATGCAAGTTACAGCAACCATACATAAAGTATTTTCATTCAGAAAACTACAATGGGACAGGTTTTTCTGGGTTGTTGGGTTGGTTTTGGTTTTTTTTTAATGAAGGAAATTATATCCTCAATCAGCAAGGTATAGAAGAGCTAGCTTTAAGGACGTTATTTGAGAGCCTGATTTTTAACTTTTCAACATCAAAGTCAGGAATATGAAGGAATATTGCACTAAGCTTAGCATGAATAAAAGGAGATTGGCTTGCTGTGAAATTAGATACTTTATCTCAGCCTCTCTCAAGTGCACAAGGTTAAACTAACTGTCACCTAGATAGTTTTGAACAGATTTTCTTTCCTAGGATAGAGAGTGTAAGCAGTCATGGGTCCTCTCCCAGGCAAGGTGGGAAACACTTCAGGAACAGGCTGCAATAGGCAGAACATCTACTGATGGTGGCCCATCAGTCATCTCAATACCAGCTTCTCTGTTTAATCGCTCAATCAGATGATAGTAGAATCATAGAATGGTTTGGGTTGGAAGGGATCCTAAGGATCATCTAGTTCCAACCCTGCCCTAGGGAAGGACACCTCCCACTAAACCAGGTTGCACAAGGCCCCATTCAAACTGGTCTTTATAGAATCATAGAACGGTTTGGGTTGGAAGGGACCTTAAAGATCATCTAGTTCCAACCCCCCTGCCATGGGCAGGGATATTTTCGACTACAAAGTGGTCTTGAATGCATCCAGTGATGGAGCATTCTAGGCAACCTGTTCCAGTGTCTCACCACCCTCATAGTAAATAAATTCTTCCTTACATCTAATTTAAATCTACTGTTTTCCAGTTTCAACCCATTACCCCTCATCCTATCACTACAAGCCCTTGTGAAATTGCTGGACCTCTGTAACTCTAAACCCAGTGGAGACACAGTATTTCTGCTCAGGTCACAGACAGAGCTGAAGAGGAGCTAAGGGTGCCTGAGGACTCGTCCTCTCCCTTAACAGGACTTTGATAACATCATGTTGTGTTGGGTGTTGGTCTGGAGGTTTTTAACTATTTTGCTACAGTTGTGTTTTCTGATTATTTCCATAGTAAAAGTGTAGCAGAATGCTGACATATATTGAATTGGAAATATCTACATTTTTTTTTTCTTCTTCTAGTGTGTGGGACTTACCAGATAAACTCACTTAGCTTTTTGTTACTAATTTTTAAATTGAGAAGGATTGAAACTAGATACTTGCATCTGAACCTCTTTGAATCTTCTGGAGAAAGAGGTCTTGATTTTCATCCTTGGATAAATGTTTTCTCCATCAGTTCTTGCAGATCTACATCTGCCAAATCTGCTAGACATTCGTCAGATCTACATTTACACCTCACGCCCTTATCTGTTATAAGCTCAGCTTCTTCATGTGTTTCTTTATCAAAATATAAGAAATAAAATTACCTCCAGAAGATTGTGTAATTTCTGTCAATAAAGAAGGAAAGAACAACTGCTTAACTCCATTACTAACACAGGCAGCCTGCTTCCCTCAGTCCAGGCTGCAGAACCTCAAATGAAAAATAGCAGGAAAGCAGAAAATAAATCTATTTTAAGATCAACAGGTATGTTTAAACACAACATTGATCTCACCAGCCTCAAACTTTAATTTGCACCTAAACAGACAGACCCCAAGGATTAGACTCTTCAGCCTTCTCTACCTTTAAACAAAATGTTTTACTTTAAAAAGCCATCTTAGTGATCCTACCCAGCTAACAATGGTTAAGAGCTAACCATCTTTTAAATTGATTTTGTGGCACTTTCCAATAAAATTTCAATTGTTTAAATGGTTGTCCATTGAAAACAAAAAGTTAGTGTAACTTGTTTCAGTGAACAAGCCTCACCTGAGACTTTTGAGTCATCAAAATGTAGACACTTCAATCAATGTAGGCTGGGAGAAGGAAAATCTACTACTGGAAAATGAAGCTATGACCTTCATACTGCACAAAAAAAAAAAAAAAAAAGTTAAAAAAAAATTNAAAAAAAAAAAAAAAATGTACAAAAGAATTGTTTGCAAGAGGCCAGTGTTGCTAAATTGGCTGAATACGCTGGCACTTAACAGCTCTGAGAATTTGCGTCTAACAGAAAATCTACCTGTTGTCACGTTGCATTTAACCACATGAAATACTGTCATCTTCTGTGCCCAAGCCTTTGCAACAGTGAGGATTTTAGTCCACCTCTAGGTCTCCTAGATGGCTCCATATTCAAAATGGTGAGAAGAAGCTACAAAGCATTTAAATCTAGCATTTGTTGTACCCACAGAAATTACATCCCAAAAGCTTTTGAAGTCAATATAGATTTCTTTTTCCTCTAGATCCACATGCTAAGTTTTCCAGAAATCCCTCTAATACAAATATATGTGTGTGTGTATACACACATTCCCTTTATTTTCTTGGCAAGGAAGCAAGGACAAAGAAGACTTAGTAGCAAACCATTTAGATAAGAACTACAAATCCATAAAAGACTGAAAAGCCATCTTGCTGTAGTGTTCTTTTCTCCTCCTTAAAATATTGCTATTCCAGAGAAGTGTGAAAAAAAAAAGAGCTTTTGGACATGAAGCCCTTCCTTCAATTGCAGAACAGGATCAGAATGGGTTATCAGTGTCATCAACATGTATCTCAGCCCTGTCCCTTCACCCTTGTGTGACAAGTTCGGTCTCCTCTCATTTCCTTAACCCACTGCCAGCTAAATTAGTCCAAATGGCAAGAATTAACATAACATACCCCTCTGTCCCTTAGAAATGAGGATGAAACACAAACACACCTGCTTCAGGTAAGCCAAAGAGCAGCTATCAGATTATTATCATCACCTTCAACCTCTCCAGACTGGGCTCAGGAGCCATGGAAGGTCTCCTGTTGACAAGCCCCCTCATACAATCAGTGCTGCAAAATGCAGCAAAGCAGCTGAGGTCTAATAAGCTGATTGTAATTAAATGCATTAAGTGAAAGGACTGAGGAATGGAGGGGGAGGAGAAGGAGGAATGAAGCAAGAACCATGTCTTGCGGGTGAAAGCGCCCAAACGTGAGGATGCTGGGATCTACCTGGTGGTAGATGCACAGACTCAGCTTCGGGAAGGATGGCAGTTCAGAGACCCTGCCCTGCAGCTGGCTTACAGCCCAGGGAGCCTGCAAGACTTTCTATCCGAGTGTCTCCTAAAGGTGGCTTTCAGGATATGCCCCAGCTGGTGAGCGTGTAATTAGAGTAAGGGCTTATCAGCATGGTGGTGACCCCAAACTGGCAGACATGAGTGACTGGGCTGTGCAGAGGGCCTGTTCCTCCAACAGGAATCAAGGTCAGACTCCAAAACGCAGGTGCCAGGAAAAATGCTGGGTCTCTAGGTGAGGTGACCATGCATGCTTGCCCCTACCCTCCCCCCCACCGGCTGTGCCACCTGCACCAGCACTGCCCAGCTTCGCCCCTGCTTCCCTAAGGAGAGATGGGGAAAGATCAAGTTTCCCAATTTGCAAAACATTGTTCCAACAATGAGCTGTTGCTGCACCTGCTTCCTTAGTGCTGAGCGAGTGGCCACAGCTCACCTCCTGCTGCAAAGGCAGGCCTGGCCTGCGATGATTAACTCCAGGAGAACACAATGGTCAACATCTGAACCGCCCGTGTGCCAAGGAACGTGTTTTCCTTGTTTATCTTGCACAGCAAGTTTTTAGTACCTTTTTTTTTTTCACAAAGGCCATGCCTACTCCAAATTCCCAGACGGTGAGTCAGCCACGGTCCCCGGTGAACCTGCAGAGCCACGTGATGGAGGGTGAGGAAACTTCACCCCATGGAGGGGTCAGGCAGGCTTGCCACCGGAGTACGTCTGGGTTTTAAAAAACAAACCTGTTTCCTACCACCACCAGCAAGTAAACAACTCGTGGAGGCTGGATCGTGCTCCTCCTGCTCCCTGCCTCTTTCCAGCCCGAGGGCTGCAGCAGCAAAGCGTCTGCTTTTCACCACCGCTCAGCATTTTATCCTTGTGGTATAGAAGCATGATTACCCTATTTGTTATCGAGGCTGAGTAATCTATGTACATTACCGGCCTGTCATCTTAATTCCTAAGCCACCCAGGCTCTCAGTCTGAAGTACAGGGCGCGGATGTGCTGTCTCCAGCAAAACCCAGCAACAAGAACAGGCCTTTGAGGTCATGAGCAGCCGGTTGGAAATCAGGGCAGCCCTGAGGCTAAGGAAATTCAGAGGCAGTAGAAAGTTTCAGCTAAGCAAGAAAAAAGTCCAACATGCAGAGGGTGTGCTGCAAGGACATTCACGTCCCACAGCGTTTGCCATCTCAGTAAGTGGCTTGTTAGAAGTGAAGAGTTTGAAGGTTATGGTATTTTGCAGCACCACCTTCTCACTTTTGTAGAATATAGCAATGATATATAATTCATTTTTGTTAGAACATTACGGATATGTTGTGTAACATCATGCTATGAAGTGGGGAGTGGTTGTCATGAAAAGGCAATTTATTATCAGTGCTAAAGATGGCCCCAAAGTGCCTAGAATAACCTTTGTAAGATGCAAGGTAGATCAGAAAGTTGTTTTGGTTTTCTGCTTATGCTGTAGAGTCTTTTGCTCAGCCTGGGTATGTGTTATCTTCATACCACTGCTGTCTCATAAATCTTACTGTAGGCAATACCAAGTAAGGCCAAACCTAAATATATATGTCTGTGATGCTGCTGTAGTGCCACACTGTGAAGTCCAGCCCAGGTCTGATGAGCGCTATTTGGCCTCTATGTCCTCTATTCTCTGACACCTTGTTTATCTTCACAGAGCTTGCTCTATGTTACAAGTCGGAAGTGTGGGGAGTGGTGATGATGGTGTGGTGCAAATAGGTCCCAGGATGGGGATATGAAAGGCTAGAGAGCCTGGAAGAAGGGTAATAACAGGAGGTCAACTTCTTCAGGCCATCCATGCACTGCATACTCTCATCATTCACGTTGTCTGACCTACCTTCTGTTACCACCTTCTCCCCTAAGCTAGCCAAACTTTGTGCCCACCTCCATGTCAGGACAACCTTGGTTGCTTTGTGGGTCTGTCCCTGGTTCAACTTTCACTGAAATCAAGGTGGTAGGAGAAATGTTCCTCCCTTAGCTCCTATGGATCTTGAAGCATGTATGATTTAGAGGAGGGCTGTGCAGACCAAGCTACAGTACCATTGGTTACAAATTACTGATTGTTGATTTAACCTCCTTGTAATTCTGCATAGGTTTTATTATTACTATGTATTAAAGAACTAAATAGAATGGAAGTTTTGTATTTAAACTGAGTGATTTTGTTTGGTTCCTTTACCACAACATGACTTTCCACCATTTCCTCTCTCAGGCAAGGTTTGTGTGAATCTTGGTGAAAGGTGTGAGCCGCAGGCTGGGAATGCCACAGATTTTCCTCACAATGCCCACAAAGTTTCTGAGACTGCTTCCATCGTAACTTGTTTTTAACAAATGTCAAAATGGAAAAAATCAAGCTGTCAGTCTGCATAGAGCCCTTCTCTGCAGAACAGAGGACCTTTATGAGGAAGCCAGCATGCACAGTACAGTATCATGGGTGTCCAGCGACTTGTGTGATGGGCATACAGATTACCCCATGGTTTCCTCTACAGAAAATCATGCTGGAAATCATATTTCCATCTCCAAGGCTCATTCAACCCAGATGCTTTTCATTTTATAAATGAACATATGATTTAATTTGAAGTCATAATATGGAGCCTAGCTTGTTGAATGCCCATTTTTAGAAGGTGGATATGGAGTTTTGTTTTGGTTAGAGGCTTTATGGAGGGGTTGAGGTTTTTTTCTTGACAAGTACAGCAACATAAGGTAGATGGATTAGAGCACCTCAGTCATGTCATCATTTATATTGTCATGGATTGTCATAATGATTGGTGTTCAGAAAGAATGAGATGAAATGTTTGTGTGGAAAACTGATCATTGTTTTGTATTTTTTATTGACACTTTGCGTGGCATAGCCAACACTGTTTTTGTGGGGGAGGGAGAGTAGGTTATTTTGCTTTTAGCTGTCTAGCTTTTACAGTCAGTCTGATCCTGCTCCTGCTGAAACTTTGGGGCATTTTACCACACTTGTGAGCAGACCTGGAGCCAATATGTCTACGAATGTAATAACAGAAGCCCCAAGTCTACAACGAGCTCTGAGCAGGAGGAATTCCATCTCCATATATGAGACCTTGCTCAGCTGCAAAACATGTCAGCTTTAAGCCAGATTTTGTGCAGAGCAGCTAAGTAAGAGCGAGGCTTCTTTAATTTTGAGGTACTCCTTTAATACTACAGTATCAGCTGCTGTTTTTCAGAGTCTGCGAAACACATTTGGACTGTTGGTACAGTTTGCCTTGCTAAACAGTGGCATTAAGCTCTAACTCTACCTCCTTTCTTTGCAGAAAACAAGTTTCTATACTATTCTCTAAGGATGCAAGGGTTAAGGGCCAGCAGACCTCAGGGCCTATGCAGAACTTGAAGAAAATACAAAGGAGAGATATTCTTATTCATAATAAAAAGTGTAACCTCATTTTTCCCCACATGCCAATCTGATTCCAAATTGGATATGTCCCATGTAAAAAAACAGGCAAGGGGGTGTTTTGAAAACAGCTACAGTAATGACAGTCACCCCAGACAGAGTGCTGTCATCCCACATCTGATATCCCACAAAAAGTCAAAATGTTTTCCCAGCGTTGGTCCTTCACCCATCTCACCTGCTTAACCATGCCAGCAAATCCACTCATCAGAGGATGTGGGAGCAGCCTCTCAGCCATTGGAGGGTGAATTTCCTGTACAGCACTTGACTGGAGGGGGTGATGCTTGCTCTAAAGACTCTTTTTCACAGAAGGCTGTTAAGGCAGTCCCTGGGGGTGTGAGAAAATGGGAGGTGTAACTTGAGTGCAGAGGAACAATAACAACTGCACATAACTTCTACCTTCTTTCACAGGGGAAAACCAAATGTGCTCGGCTTTCACAAACCTTCCACCTCCTGGCTTTGCCTCAGCAGTTCCCCAGGCAGTGCAGAAGGCTGAATTTAAAATGGAGGTTAAGAGATGCCCTGGAGTATATTTAAGTCTTGTTACTTGCCCTTGTGAAGACCTGTACTTTCTAACATGTAAGAGGCAGTGGACATCCTATTGGCCTCTCTCATCCTACATTAAGGGGATACAGATTCAGAAACATGTCATTTTATACCTGGCAAAGAAATAGGGGTTGAAATTATGCCTTCAGCAAGCACAGAGAGGTCAGACTAGCCAAGGAGTTAATGTTCAGGATTACTGGAAACATTACCTAAAATAATGGCTTTCTAAAACCCACTTATTAAAGGATAGCTACCTACAGCTGAGACATTGTCGAAGATTAGACTCCAACAGTGATGCCTCCTGCAGTGAAAGAGCAGCAGGACAACAATCACAAGAGCGAGCTGGCAGTGAGGACAAGCCATGTCACAGTTATGTTCCTGCAGGCTGGTTTCTCCAGCCAGAATGAAGCCTTAGCCAAAGCAGCCTTCTTTGGCAAAACAAAAGAGTCAAATTGGTGTACATTACAAATTAGGTGGTATTTCTTCAGAACACCTCCCTAATCTAAATGAAAGCTTTTTTTCCACAGGTATGGTTTCTCACTAGCCATCTAGTCATAGAGTAGTTCTTTATGTCCATTAAATAAGTTTTTATATGTCTACATTGGTATTCTTTTTCATATCTGGGGTTTAGATTTCTGTATGTATGTGTAGAAATCATTCTTAAGAGCCTAGACTGAAATTTAATGCTGAAGAAATAGGAAAAATAGTGTTCCAACTACAGTCTGTCCTCTGCCCCACCTCTTCAATGACCCTGCTCACACGAGGAAAGCTTCTGCTCAGTGTGCATTATTCACTCCTTGCTGCACCTTTACTTCCAGGGAGGTGAACCTGTTGCAAGTCTCAGCTGCACCTGTCCCCAAAACAAAATAATTTAAATTTATTTACAAATGTTTTCCTGCTTTTATGACTTCTGTGGCATGTTTAGTCCTAGCTTAGCTGTTAAAAGGGATTTATAAGAATGGCACAATGGAGGAAACAGAGCTTTCTTGCTTCCTCCATTTTCCTCAGGGGTATGTAAAAGCTGTTCTCCTAGATTTTCCTTTATGCATCACTCTAGGGATGTGACACAGCTGTGAGTGTCCTACCACTTGCAGACACAGTGGCAAATACAGAAGGCTACCTGAAGAGGTGTGTGATAATGTGAGCAATAAAGGACATGCTGTAGATAAGGCAGGGTTTTGTAGTTAACTCTTTCAGGCATGAAATGAATGAAGAGTTTTTAAGGGATAACATTTTCTTTAGTTATCATGTTAACAACTGAATTTTGATTATTAACAGTGGTAATTAATCATTATCTGTGTATGCCTAGGAAACTATCAATAGCTGTAGTGGGTAAATCAGAGCATGTAGTTCAGTACCCTGTCTTCATCAGTGGGCACAAAGAAGTAAGTAGGAAAGATAAGAAGAAAGTGAGCACATATGATGCTCCCCATGATTACTCTCTCATTTGTCAGACATTTTAAACTCAATAGTTCAACTAAGGTGGCTGAAGTTTCTTTGTGTTTGATAAGCCTCAATAGATTTCTGCTGCATAAACTTATTTATTCTTCCCTCCCTTTTAAACTTTTAGCCTTCATAACATCCTTTAGCTATGAGTTGTGTATCTGCTTCATTGTGTGCACCACCTCCTTTTCCTTTATTCCATGCTTCCTTTATTGCTCCTTAATTCTTGTACCTAATATGTTCATCTTACAACACCATCAACAGGTAGATGGAAGAAATGAGGCAAGTTTTGACTTTCTGGTATGCTCTGAAGAAACTCTTCCCCACTGAAGAGCAGTGTAGAGTGCAGTGTGTAACCTTTAGCTAGAAATAGGGTCAGAGGAAACTGAGCAGCCATACACAAGCTTAGAGCTGCCAAAAATTCAGTAGCTAAAACTCACTCACCAGAACCTTCTAATCAAATGGCAGCATATTAAAGCTCCCAAAGGAGGAGCTATGTCCCTCCAGGCACACGTCTCTGTGCTTGCTGGATCAAATTTGGCAATTACAAAGAAATCTTTGGATTTGGAAAAGGGTCTAATATTGGAGAGATTTGCACAGCTTTTAGGAAAATCATGAAGAGCTATAAACCATTCTGTAATATGTGTTCAAGAGTTCATGGGCAATATAGTGTTCCTTGATGGGAGTATCTAAGCCTCAAAAAACAGACAGACAACTATCATCTTTCTTGACAATGTTGGAGTCACAAAAGATAACTTAAACTTCCAGAGTGCTCTTCTGCCAAAGCACTGTACTAAGTATAAACCAAGGATAAACTCCCCAGTACACTGTGAGGTGGGTCTGATTTGTCCTGCAAGAAAGTATTGGGTTGACCATGGGAACACCTGGTGCTCAGAACCTTTCATAAGAAGAATGCATTTATACATGAACTGTTTTTCCTTTTTAACGAACAAAGTAGTCAGCAAAGAGAGGAACTGAAATTCCACATCATTCAGAGTAACACTCAATTTGTCTGTTATGTTACATTATGTAACATACATTTACCATTCAATTTAGGAGATAATGTCAATGAAATTGAACATTGTAACTGGATAATAGACAGCTGCTGAAAGATAAATGCTGAAGAAAAAAAGATATATTTTCAGAGAAAAAACCCATTTTTTTAATGATGAAGTTTAGTTCCATTACAGGTATTACTGTTATACCAGCTGAGATCCTATTGTTCGTGCAATGCAATAAATTATTTTCTTTTCTCCATGACAAGAGAAGAGATCTGCTTCTCTACTTCATTGTATTTGATTAAAAACCTGCATTCTTGTTAGCCAAAAGATGGAGCATGGCAGTGAGGACTTAGTCTGTATTTCAGCTCCCCAGGTATCTCTATAACATGTTCCGTCTCTTTTACATAATTATTATATAATCTTTTATAATTACATAAACACAGTCATAAAGATCAACATCTTGAACTATCTGAACCAGGGGATCATTTAGAACTGCAGAAATATTCAGTTCAGGATCTGGCCAAGACTTTTGCTGGCTAACACAGAGTTTATACAGTGTACTTGTTACAAAGATTGCTTTAAAGGAAAACTATGGTTAAACATCAAGCACTGGGATTTTAAAGTTCCAACATATAAAACAATAAAATTTTAAATAAATCTAGTAAACTTAATTCAGACCCATTATGCATATGCTTTACACCACAAGTCTTTGTTCTGTATTATAACAACCTGACCTCCCGTTGCCATTTGCCATCTTTGCTCCTTTCCCTCTCTTCCCCTCTCTTATCTGTCTTTCCTTTTGTTTTTTTCCCCTAGTCTAATTTATCATTCCATCTTAGCTTCCCTTTTTTCTTCCTCATTCTGTAGTGTTTGCTGCAGCAGGCGCAAGGAGTCTCTGGGGTCTCAGTTCTCATGTCTAGACACTCTGACAACCAACCAGTGAAATGGCAGATCCACATTAGCTTCTGCCTCCTCCTCTCGTATGTACTCAGTCACTTTGTTGCTATGAAAAAAATAAAAAGATCCAGCCATCAGTTGGGAATTTTAAGAGAACTCAAGATGCTTAGTGTTTTATGCAGGTGAATCTGACAGCTAGACTCTAATAAGTCTTGGGGAACCAATGATTTATTTATTTTTTTAAGGCAGGGCAAAGGCAAATGGAATCACAGTCATTATATATGAATAGAGGAAGCTGTATTTACAAATGCATGTGCACATGGAAACATGCAAGCTAACAGCACACACAATTTCAGAGCTGATCTGCAGGTCAGGCTTCCAGAGCGACTGCTTTCCGAGATATATTCATAGTGGATGTTTTAGCACTGTCCTCACAGGCTTTGCTTGTTGTGTGGCACGTAACTGGTTGCCTGTGGATATTATCTGTTTTGAAAGCAATCCTGACGTTAGCGTGAGCAAATTCTCAGCTTCCTAAACTCACCAGGAGTTGGCCATAAAGTTGAAGAATGTCCTGGCTTCATGCTTGTCAGACCACAAGCAAATGGGCCATACTGACAGCAGGGGAGATGATTATTCTCAGGCTACTGATATTCAGTTTGTGGGACTGATACGCAGCATTTATCAGAAGTCCATGACCATTTGTCATAAGCAAAGATGGAATGATACCCTCCATGACTGCATTAAGGGCAGGGTTCCTCTGAGTGGGCCTTGGGCATTTTTCCAAGGATAGACCCATATCTTCTTCATCAATAGAAGCTAATAGCAATATTGCCTAAACTGGGCACTTCACACAGGTCATTACTGAAATATTTACAGGAATGCCACAGGGTGAAAAAACTGTACCATTAATGGCTTGCATGGTAAATTGTGTGTGTATCCTGCAACAGCATCTGTTGCTTTCAAATTCCCCACGCAATGGGAGATTTCTTTTGGTATGGCCTTGCTTTCACATTAGACACCATCATACCTCAAAGACCATGTAGATATTCAGTTGCTTTCTCAGCCAGCCAGTTAAACAGCAGCCCTGTGTTAGTTATAGACTGTTATAGACTCACTGAAAAGCAAGAAGCAGCAGCTGTTTACATCCTTTCACTTGGGTTAGGTTTATGTGGCCTCATTGGGATGGTTATTAATTGTTCTTTGTTAATATTTCAACTAAAAGGCAGACTGCTGAATAAATTGTTTGCTACCNTAATAATAATAATAATAACAATAGGCAGTATTATGAGGGCTGTACCACATCTTGGAATAGTACACTTGAGTGTTGCTCAGTATCCAGTGGGGTTTATGGACAAGACTAATAAGCCTTCAGTAAAAAATCCTAAAATACATAAACATGTAAATCAATGGAAAGGGGTATACAGCTTATTGTTTTCATCAATTTTGCATAAGATCTCAGCATAATACAAATATTTCATTTGTGGCTGTGTCCAGTGGTTCTCACATGCTGTGCATGGGGCACAAAAGGTAAATTCAGATTTTAAAAATCAACCGTGCTTTCCCCCCATCAATAGGGATTGCATGGGATTTGTTTACAAAATGTGTTTACATTCTTTGATCATCTTTAATGGCCATAGAATTTCATATGGATATAATATGCTTTGACCATCTGTGAAAATAGTCTGAATCTTCTGAAAATAAAAATAACATATAGTTTACTGAAGAACACCAAAGGGAAGTTGCAATCTTTGTCAGAGTTTGAAAATTGTTAATAAAAAAGTCTCTCTGGAGATTGCAAAGACCCTTGGAGATAAAGGGGCTTCAGAATTTGGGTTTTCTCCAGTGTAATGAAAGCAAATGATTTCTATGGGGAATATTCTTAATTCCATGCTGCAGTTTCTATTACCTAAACCAATATAAACCAATAGTGTTTTTTAATAAACTAAAGTTAAGATATTCACAGGAGTTAATTTTTTTTCATAAAGCTTTCCTCTAAGAAACAAACAAAAAAAGGCAAATCCGTAATTTTCCCCCAGGGGAAGGGACACATTTACTTGTAAAAGTAAAAAAGAATGTGTGTTGTAAAGTAGCCAGTGTAATATTTGATCAAATTCAGTGTTATTAAAAGATGATATGAATTAGAGACATAAAGTTCAGGAAAGAAAATCACCAAAACAGTACAGAAAAAAGGATGGAGATTCCACAGCCTCTATGGCAAAACTATGATGATATCATAGTTGTATTCCAAGGCATGTCTTTCCCTTTTTGTCTCATTTGCCTAAACATTCCTTAAATTCTTTTATATTAACTTTGTCTCATTAATTTGTAAGTGGTGGAGGTAATCTAGGTTATTCTTTGAGAAACAATATTTTTGGTATTTGAAAAAATATCTGTATCTTTGGAAAACAGTGTGCATTATTGTAGACACAGTTTTGGAAGATTTATTTTGGAGGTGATGAGGAAAGACAATCCAAATGGTGATTTTTGCAGGCACTGGTGGGATGCTAAAGTCTATGGATTGGCACCATGAATTTTTACTTTACTGGAGTAGGAGGAGATATTGCAGTAGCTAATGCTCTTTCTGCTGAAAACACCAAGTGCATAGAAGGTGATGAGTTTGCTTTTTAGTGTCCACCCTAAATTCAATCAGCAAGATTAAAATCGACTACGATGTGCATGCAAAGCACGCATCTCCTACAAACAGGCACTGAGCTCTGAGTGCTCCTTCATCTGCTGCAGCAGCCCAAGGTTGCAGCTCACCACTGAAGAAGGAGTTTAACTTTGTTGTGGTGGGTTTGGCTTTTCTGATCTGGGTACTTTTTACAGTTTAAAAATTCTTTTATTTTATTTTAAAGCTGCTGTGTTATTGTGAAACCCTGACAGTCTTCCTGTCACTCGGATAGCCAGAATATGTGATGTTATCCATTGTGACAGTGTTATTAATTCACTGTAACAATAAACCATGACTATCTGTAGCGCGCATGCTGCGTGCCGAAATTCATAGGAGTACATTAGCTAATAATGGGGGATTTTATCTGCCTTTGTTGTTTTTTTCCAGATAGCTCTCATGAAAATTTCAAGTGTCTCCTACCCAGTAACAAGTCATAGCTCCTTGTAAGTGCCTCTGGTTTCATATCACATGGTGTAAAGACTGGTCTAGCCTTTCTCCCTCTCCTTTAATTTAATGACTGTAATTACTGCTTGAAATGTCTCTTCACTTTCTTTTGCTAAAGCACATAAAACTACAAGATGTCTTAAAAATTAAGCACTGCCCATATTAATGAAACACACCGAGATGGTATTTAGCTACTGACGCTAGTGTGATCCATTCTGCTGAAGAGAGATTTGGGTTGTACACCTTTTTGCTGGTATTTTGAAAAACATTGACCCAATCACAACCTTTGCTTCGGCTTCTTGAAGGATAGCTTTGCTTTGTTCTCACTTCAGTGACTACACGAACTATCCAACCTAGCCCGTAGCAGAAGAAGTTCCTTTGTAGTGGCGAGACAAAAGTGAATTTTAAAGAAGTGGCCTCACAATTGCTCTGAATTGTCCTCCATTAATTTCAGGTAGGGCTCCCAGATTTCCATCTGAGATTTCCTGGGGAAAAAAATAGATTCCAAGAGATCTATATTCTTCCAGCCTACCTACAACACGTGTGACCTACCAAGGCTTGTGTTATGGAAACAATATGTTCATTCTCATTAAATACAGTGCACGTCAAACACATCAGACCTACTGTGCAGGTGATCAGTTTAGTAAGATGGTTTGAACACAAGGTTTAGCCTAATGAAAACATGCAAACATTTTTACTCTGAAAAACACAACAGAGTTGTTCACTGTCACTTAGAGGATCTAAAATGAAGTCTCCAAAGTCAGCAAGGAAAGGAGGAGCTTTCTACCACACGTTATCAGCCTCACCCATCTCTTTGTGAAAACACTTGCGAAGATTCCCACTGGTTTCAAATATGAATGGCTACCCCTGCATCGCCTTCCACAACAGGAACACGAGCATAGTTTAACTACCTAAGCCAATAAAAGAACTAAAGGATGATATGTATGTTCCTTCCAGTATGATAATATCTATATCCAATATCCACAGCAAACACATCTGTTTGGGTATAGGAGTCATTCTTGTTAGCAAAAGTTTTCTATTCTTTCTGCTTATTTTTTCCCCTGATGATTATATTACAATTTTCAACAAGAAAATGTACAGAGCAGTTTCCTGCAATCCCCTCAAAGGGCTTCCACAGGGAATCCAAATATTTAGAAGCAAATTACCTGGACGACCTNCATTCTGTGATTCTGTGACCTTCACTATTCTGCCAAATGCCTTTAATGTGCCAAACAGTAAATGCCACAATGAACTCCAGCAATAGGATAATATAGTATTGATTATTACAATTCCATAAGCAGGAAAAAAATAAATATATGCTGAGTCACACTCTTGAGTGTAAATTTCAGGAAGATTTATGGTCCTTTTTCTATACTTTGTTGAAAAGAGTTGATCGTGACTATACAATGATAAAGACCCAGGCACTAAAAATATTTCAACTGCAGTTAATACTCCAATTTAACCAATCAATAATATCTTCAGCTATCCCATGTATTAATTATCCCACAGCTTCCTTTCTTTATGAGGGTTTGAGAGATGAAACAGTAAGAATGCAGCATGTCAGGCTGCTTTATCCTCACTTTGCTTAGTAAAACACACCAGCTCCTTGAATTTGAGCAGAGTTTTTGCTACTCATACAATCCTTTTAGTGAATTATTTAGAAATAAGGCCCCAAAATCAAGAGGGAAGGAGTACCTTTTCTGCACAACGCAGCCACTCCTGATGCTGTTATTGGTAGAGAATGGCCTCTGTTCAGTCCTCTGTGTTGTGTGATCTGCAGGCAGGGATTCATGTATGAAGCTGTGTCAAGTGCAGAGGAAACCAATACCTCTCGTCTATGCCATAACTAGGACTTACTTCTGTGGGGAAAAAAAAAAGCATATATACATACATAAATTTAGCTGGAGTTGGAATAACAATGCATGAGAAGGGAGAAGGTATATTCCTTTTTTATTATCTTCCACTACTGTAAAGCCATTCCTTTGACTCTCTAGCACTTGAGTACAAGTGGACATGCCATTTATCTTCTGAAGTCTCTTTTTGCTGCAGAGAGATTTCTTGAATTTCTCCTGGCATTCAAGTTCATTTGACAATTTGATTGTTCATTGTGCTAGATCAGGTATATCTCGATCCTTGATCTTTGGGCAAATCAAGATCAAGTGCAGGACCCTTGTCTATTCACCAGCCTACCTGTGTTTGTTAAGTTGTGATTGCCTGTATCCACAAAGCCATGGCACGTCGCTTCGCTTCTCTGTTTTCATTTGCTCAGTGTATCCTCTCCTGATACCTAAATTTAGATTCAGGAGCAATTCATTCTTCAACTTGTACTGCTGACAGGACAGACAGTTCTGTGGTGATATTCTCTCTGATGTGCTGAACACTGCACAAGACAGAGAAGAAGTCATTAATGTATTAAACTTAACAAGATGACAATTAATGGAGAACAAGGCTCTCTGGATGTGTTTCAAGCATACATTTAAAATTTGAACACAAATTCTTTTGCAATCTAAACTGCTCTCTATTTAAATTTCCTAATTGAGATTGAGAGCTACTAATGATATTGACCTGATCTCAAGCCACTCATGCCTGGATTGATTTTGTAAAAGGATGAGCACTCTGAACTCAATTCTGCAAGTACTTCTTATGCACGTGCCTAACTTTAAGCCACTTGAATATTTCCATTTAACACAAAGATCGTTCTTGTGCTCTCAGGTTGGAAATGTACACAGTGCTTTGCTGGAGAAGGACAGGAGTATGCAACCTTTTCAGTAGTTTTTCACCCACAACAATTTAATTATCTTATCCAATATCTTGTTACTTGGCTTCCAGGTAAGTCATTTAGACCAAAGACTCCTCTCTAAATCTTCCCTTTCTAACTAAAAGATCCATTTTTTAAACTGTTGCAACTGCTGCTATGCCTGACAATGTGTTTTGGATTAGCTTGACATTATTTAAAATTGACTTCTTTTCAGCAAGTTAGGAGAAATCTAAAGAAGCCATGCTGAAAATTAAGTAAGGATTTTGCATATATCCAAACATTCTTCTTGACTTCCCCAGTTATTGTACATCACTTGAACTGTGTCAGTCCTGATGTAGAATAGCACAAGGAGAAAGGAATCACAGGCCTGCTGTGTCTGTGTATTTTCTCTTAAATATGGAGCATATGTTATAAAATAAATGTAAACCTAAATTTATTTCACTGCAATTTAAGCATAGTCTGATTATTTTGAGTTTGCCATGTTTCTTAATGCATATCTGCCCCTTATTATGGGCAAACTGAAAAAGCTCAGATGTTGTCAGACCATAGCTGCTAGATCATGCAGCTCATAAAATACTTCTGAGGCACATTTATGCCAAGTCCATGCAAGTTTTTTGTTTACTCAAGTCTCAGCTTAGATTAACGCATCATGTAACATGCATCACTAATAACAGCACAAACAGGGTAACAGGTGACCAAACAGCACAAGCCCAGCTGTAAGGAGCCTGACCTAGTGAAATCTAGTTTATAAATGCTCTTGCAAGACTGCTAATACAGTTCTGCCCCTAGAAATACATCAGTGGCCTTCTGCTTCCTACAGAGAAGAGGAACATAGACCACAGTGTGGAAAATCAGCTCAGGAAAGCTCTTTGCAACAAAAAATGCGTTCTTAAGAGAGTTTAGCATCCTCTGCCCAACCCAAAACCACAGAGTGACAAATAAATCTTCCTCTCTAAAGCCATAATGAAGAGCCATATTAACAAGGCAATATCAAAGCATGTCATAAGTTAACTGCTTGGTTTTCTCAGGAAACAAAAAATTTTCCTCAGTTTCAGCCCATTCCACCCTCTACACCAAAACACTCCCAGGGTCTGGCAGTTGCTTGGTCCCATGGGGGAGTCCTGCTCTCCCATAGTGAAGATGGTGAGCACCCATGGCATGAAATACGCAACCTCTGCCCTCTCCACCCATCCACAGTGCTGCCACAAGGAGCCCAGAAAGCTTATTTAATATCTCCTTGTTTGTGTGTAATTTTGTTCTGTTTCTACAGAAGCAGAATCACATCATCCTTGCAAAGATAAGGAAGCGTCAGACTGGAGCATGACCTTTACTTCCATACAGTCATTTTATTGTGGCTATATATTAATGCATCGCAGGATCCTAAAGAGCAGCAGATATGGAGCTTATATGATCACATTATTTGTTAATTGTTTATTATATATCATATTTGTTAGACTATGCCTCTTGCTGTGAAATTCCTTGGTACAAAGGCGTGTGTGCACACATGTGTGCGCAGACATGTGTGTGTGCACGTGTGTTCAACAGCTCACTGTGAGAGGTGATGTTTTAACAGTGGAAATGATGTTCCCTCAGTTCCAAAGCAGATTCAAAATATCCATATGCTGTGCTTTTTTATCTTTAAAACCAGATTTACTGTGAAAATATGTGCAGTATGTGATGGTGATTTTTAGCTTTTCTATTTATCTCTACTGGGTCTTGGGTTTTTTCCTTGCTTTACTTGTTTGTGAGCCTCCTGGTAGAAGGCTCATTAACATTTACTGAGTTGATAAACAGTTTCTATTCTCCAGTTCTGTTATCACTTTCAATTATATTTTTAAAATCAATTATTTTTATTCATTGATATCCAGCCTTCTACAACCAACTTTGAATAACCAGCAACATTAAAATGAAATACCTACTAGAAAAATATTTGACAAGAAATATCTGTCCCCCTGTCCTTTGATGGATATTCTAACTATCCTCAGTATATATTTTGGAAACAAGTCCTTTATCTCTAGACTACCCAGCAGCTAGATACAGATGCACCCATCTATCTGTCTGTCTACTTAGCTATATAGCGTCTGCTTACTGAAACCTTTTTTCTTGGGCAGTTTATTTTCTCAGCAGAAATTTGCGACATCTGAAACAAAGGGTTGAATATGCTGTAATCCAAACTCTCCCCCAAAAGAGGACAGACTTTGAAAAGTTTTCTTTAAATGCTCAGATCCTCAGTACTTTATATCCTCTGCAAAAAAAAAGTGAGTGAAAAATGAACAAGTCATGGTTTTTCAATGCTTTAATGACTTATACTAATGTATTCCTTCATCTAAATACAGATTTCTATTTAAAATTCAGTATGCAGGGGTATTATGAATTCTAGTTTAATAGATTCCAAATAATTGCCCTTTACAAATGATGAATAGCTGTTTAAAGCCACTGATAAGAATATACTACTTCTCCCCCAACAATGGGCCTTCTGCATTAACTGTATCATATATGTCTGAAATTAGTTTATTAATTTTTTTTATTGATATGCAAACTACAAGCTGATGGCAGATGGCAAATAACCCCTCACTCTACCACCAAACCCTCCAAAAAAAGCCTCGTTTCTGCTACTGTTCTTGTAGGGGACAAAAAAGAGAGATAAGAAGATAGCTTTTATATTGAAGGCAGGCCACTGAAATGCAGATGATGCCATCCTCTCTTGTAGTCAGTTTTCAGATTTTCTGGCATAAAAAGAATAAGATATAAAGTTGAATTAATGACCAGATTTTGCACAACTGCAATTCAAGATGCCTTCTCTGTGCTGTTCATGTTATCTCTGGCTACCCTTTAAAACAACCATTCTAGACTTGTTCTTTCATTTAAAAGATGAGCATCCAGAAATACTGAAATTAAAAATACATTATTCATATATTCAACATAGGAGTGACCTGACAAAAATTTTTCTGAACAGAGCTGATGCTTTCTTCATAACACATGAAACCCTTTGAAAACACCAAACAAAATAGATTAAATGCATCTACAGTTGAATTGCAGCTATGCATACAATATGATACTGGAATTTTCTGAGGTCGTATGTGTTTTGTACGTTAAACACACCTGCCATACTTATATGCAGCACTTGGGAAAATATATGCAAAATGTGGATCTATTAGAAAAATAACACTAACAGCTTTTTCTTTAAAAACCGGGGGTATGAAGTATTATCTCAAATATTTAAGAAGTTTTTTGCTACCTAATGGTTGGGTTCTACCAAGCTCTTAGATTACAAGCAGAATTAAAACACTTTCTGGGTGCACAGCATATATATATGAAATTAAATTGCATTAAGAAACATTAGTATTTCCTATTCTGCACATATTGCACAATGTAACATCCTTGTACTAGCGCTTGCTTGCTTTCTCCACCCATATATGGCTGCATGTAATTATATTTGTGTACAAAGACTGCATCTCAGCTAAATGTTTGCTGCTGGAAAAATATTTGCCAGTGTCCTTATTTGCTAACAGCAAAGAAAACACTCCCTTCAGTCTTTCCTAGAGGTTAGAAAGTTACTGCAAGAATTGTTTTACTTCCCTCATTTTCATCTTTCCTACCTACAAGCCACTTCGATTTGCTCTCCAATTAATTTTCCCTTGGCAAACTTAGCAGCACCACAAGAGGTCCTAAAAGTGGGTTAAAGCAGCTTTATGTCTTAACCATAGTTGCGTCTATAATGCTTGGCTCGGGTCCCTTTAGCCTTTTATTTTTTTCTATAGGAGCAGGGCAGTTACCCCCTCTCAGGGCCCTTTCTTCCTCCCTCTGGGGTAGGCTGCCTTCTCCACACACCACTGGTACCCAGAAAAGAATGGTTCTTCTGTTTGTCTGGCTGCCTGCATATTGCATCCATTGCTCCATTCAGCCTCTCTTTTCAGGCCTGCTAGCTGCTGTACAACTTGGCTTTTGTGCTCTACTGCCAGGGGTTTTCTGAAGCCAGACGCTTTTTGAAAAGAGGGGATATTTGCATAAACAATACCATGTGAGGAGGTCTGCTGGAAACAAAATCAAAATTCAGCTGAGCAAATCTTCCTGAACAACTCATTTCTTGCAACCAACACCTCCTATCGTTACCATCTGTGTACTAAATTATGGCCGAAAATGTGTGCAGCTCGCTCTTTCCACTTGTTCTTGTGTACAGATTCCTCATATCAGCTGAAGGATATTTTGTTTTCAAATTTAGGCTGAAGAGAGACCCTTAAACAGAATTTGGTACATGGAATGAGAAAAATAAGGTTGTGTTAAATAAGGAACAGAAGGCCAGCCATGCATCAGCTAGCTTGCAACCCAGATTGGATTTGTACTGAAGGCTCATCAAAATGCATATCAGAAACAAGATCTACCCATCAGCTTGCTGAGATTTCAGGTCAGTGATGGCAGGGCAGCTTTATCAGAGCAGAGCAGGGAGAGGAAGGCTTACTACTGCAGCTGATAGCCAAAGGAATCATTCTGGAAATATATGTGCTTAAAACAAATCTCTAGTGGCTTAAAATATTGGAAATACTGAGTGCATGTGTGTGCGTGTGCACACAAACACAAAGAGGTCATACATACATATATACATGAGTGAATTCATGGATATTTCTATGCACAAGCAAACATGCACACATGGTCTGTGCTACATCCTCTGTGTGCATTTACAATATCTTACCCATGGGAATAAAAATAATTAGGCCTGGAAAAAGGCAGGCAGGCAAACCAAAAGTAGCCACATGGAAAAAAGGAAGAATGCAGTTTCATAAGCCACTGCTCAAATCTCCCACTTATTTGCATATATTTTCAAGTATTTGTCTGGGTAATGCATCATTCACTATTCCATTAAATTGCAATCTTAATTTTGTTTTCTTGCTCAGAAGCTTTTTATATAATTAATAACAATATTCAAAATATGCCTCCCTACTGCTGTATGTCTGCACATACAGCATCTTCTGGTTTGTACTGCTCATTAAACCACACTCATCTGTCAGAAAAAAAAGGTGTCTATGGATGCATTCAGCATACAAAAATACCACAAATAAGGGGTTCTCCTTCTACCCTGCTGCCTTGATCACTGTCCACTTTCCAAGCTCTACTGGCAAGCAGGCTGGGAAAAGCCAGATTGTCTCTGACTGTTGACTCCATCCACTGGTTAAAACAAGGAAATGGGCTTAGTAACTCCTTTTACTGGATTTCAGTTTGGGGGAATCATCCCTTTAAGGTATTTGCCATTTGTTACATTAAAAAAATTACTACACGAATAACATACATAAAACACATCCATTAGGGTTTAATAGATGTGCCAGAGATAGGAATGGCCACTCCATAACATCTCTAAATACAACTTTATTATTCTATGTAATTTCCCATAATAAATCTTTTAGTATTCTGAAATTAAAGGCCAGCACCCCTTGTTCAAACCACCACGGTGTTAGTTTACAACATAAGTAACTGTATCAAGCAAAAGAGAAAACAATAATAAAATAACCAGGATTTGACCATTGAGTGATAAAATCCCAAATACTTGCTACAACATTGCCATAAATTCTAAGCTTAATCACCAGAGAGCACATTTGTCACCTGGCAGCTCCTGGTTTTGTGGTAAAGGAGTGAGCCTCTCCCAAGCTCAGTCTTCTCTGCATGTCCTTGTTTAGCCCCGCAAGGCCAAGCAAGGTCCTCTGTCTCTGCAACAGCCAGACGTGACCCCATTGCTGCCTCATCCAGTTCACTCTGTTCCTGGCTGGTACTCTCATGTGTCTCCTCCTAGCGAGGTCTGAAACTGGTCTACTGGTTTCACTGGTCCCTTCAGCGGGGGTGATACTGTTGTAACCTCATGGAGCCCTCCACTGATGTCAACAAGGAAACATCTCTATCAGAATATCAGGCCTCAAATCAACAAGGCATACAGAGGGCAAACTACTTAGTCTCATTGAAGGCAATTGCTTATGTTACAGCTGGGACATCAAAAGGGAAATACAGGAGAAACTCACATTTCAACATTAACCAGTGTCACCTCACTGGTCCAAAACATGGTATGTACCCCTTTCTTTTAAAACCAGTTAGCTTCATGGTGACATGGTAGCTTTTTTAAAATGACCCACAAAGGAAGACTATTTCTAAAGCAAAGCCAAGGAATATGTCAGTTTGAAAGGAGAACTTGCACTTGAGTGATTAGCAATTATGCATCCTGCAGTTAATAGGCTCACATATGTTAGTGTATACATTAATCTGTATGTTAATCTCTCTGCTTTTCTGAGGATTTTCTCTATATTTTCCACCCCACTCTGATATAAAAAAAAAAACAAACATGATTCACAGAAGAAATGACAGCATTTATGTAAGAGACACATTGCCTGATTGGCATTAGCTGTGCACTCATTATAGTGCAAGAAAAATCAGAGGGGAGAGGAGGGTTGCAAGTAGGAGAGAAGGAAGAGTGAACTCCGCGCTGTTTGCAGAATGTATTTTTCACGGAGTCTGCAAAACACTTTGGAGGGGGGTTTGCATGACTGGATTTTGTAATCCTCATAACTTGGAAATCAATAAGATAAATGAAGGAGAACTGAACAGCTAGTGGCCTCAGTCTTGATGATTCCAGGATAAATCCTTTTAATAAACATGAAACTGCAGCAGAGCAGAAACTCTTAAGTCCTACTTTTGATTTAAAGATGTTTACCTCTGTATCTGCTACATTTCCTGGGTTTTATTCTCCTCCTATCTTTTCAATTTTATCTCTCTGGCTACCCATACACTTAATTATTTTTTACATTTATTCTCCGATGATGAAGCACGCGTGAATGTGTGTAACACATTAATATATGCAGACAGTGGGGACATACATAGAATTTTGCTTTGTAGTGGGTCCCAAGAAGACTTAATGGAAAATTACTGTCATCCTACTGTCATTTTGTTCATGCTTGAAACATGCTTTTGTCTGTATAGGAGATTCACATTTCTGAAACATGCAGAGGTAGAGGAAAAGAACTGAAATGTCACTTAGAGAGAACTTGCTCACAGCTAGAATCTGCTGATGCTGATGATGGTGATGACAAAGGAATTGTTTAAAAAAAATGAAACAAACTGCACCAGTTTCACAGATTAGGACTCCTTCCATAGTTAAACCATCAGAATTGCAATTTGACAAGGCTTGGTTTATATAATGAATGTTTGATTAATTCACACATTTCTACAATATAGCAATAAGAATTTGGAAGTTCAAGATTTAATATCCAAGCTTCCCTTGATATGCACGAGGTGTGGGGGGGAAGTACATTTAGATCTCATTTATTTTCCAATTAACTGTTCTTTATCCATGCATTAATATTACAAATGTCTCAAGAATAATTAAAACAGATAAGCAATTTATAAAAATCTTCACATTTCATGCTAATTACCATAATGTAATGTTACATTTCTATTAGTAGCTTTTGTTCCCTCCCCCACCCTTTACTTCTAGCAACCCTGGGGCCTTAGCCAGTCAGCATGTTATAAATCTTTGTTAAAATACAACACAAAGCTAAGAAGCTTGCAACAAAGCAAATTGGACAGTGATGGAGCTCTCCTTTCTTTACCTTCATTTCCCAACAGCCAGTCTGTCATCAAATATAAAAACAATGAGGGTTTTTCACATCTTCTTGCTTTGAAAGCTAAGGGTCTCCCAGGACAGAGGATTTGAGTATGGACTTTGAAGGATCACAGCCAGGCTATAAGAAAGGCAGAAGAGAGCAACTGGATCATAGGATCATGGGCCCAGGAAGGAGCCGTAGAGTCAACATACCAAGTGCCACCCTATCACACAGTTATATTCACAAGCAATTAAGTCCCGTCTGAAAATGAGTTTGCTTGTTTGTTCCCACAATTCCTACACAAGATATTTACGGGGATTTAAAAATAACCATTCTAAGGGGAATTCCTACTGATGTGTAATGTTCATACCATCAAGTCAGAGAACAGAAGCAATGCCATGTGGTGTTGCACAAGCTTCCTCACACCTCCGTTCCAGCCATCAGTAGAACCAAACATGTAGTCAAGATAAACACCATGGTTATGAGGAGTAGTTTGGACTAAGAAATAAAAACGGGTTCAAAATCCTGATCTTGTGAAAGTTTACATTGATAAAAAGGTTTCCTTTGCTGAAATACGAGACTTCATATGAGTAAATGACGTATGTGTTCAGGTGTTCAAAGGAGTGGGATAAACTTGTCCAATGAATTATCTAGAATGAACATGATCAGCACCACTGGTAGCAATACTGATGGCCAGCACATTAGCACGAGTACACACTGAGGCATGCACTTGTGTGCATATCCTTCTACCCTGGTGCTGCATGGCAAAGCCAAGCACTCAGGTGTGCTGTTAGTTGGCATCTCTCAGCAGCCTCTTCCACTCAGCCTTTGAGCAGTAATTTGTGTCATAATACAGATAATGTACCTTCATATGTTTCAAAAATACACTCATCTAAGCTTTCAGGAATAATGATGTAGTTTAAGTTTCGTTTTGTTTCTGTTTCAGAAATAGACTTTGATACAAAGCGGTGAAAATGAGATATTAAATAAAAATCTTGCTCCAGTCCCAAGTCCTCAAATCTTTCTTTAAGGAGAAGAGTACGTTTATGCATCTCCTCACCTGCTACCCAGTCTATTGATTCAAAGCTGCAACACTTTTGTTATATTACTGAATTTATCTTTATTTATTGCAATATTGATAGCATTCAAACTGCTTTAGATAATGTACTAGATAAGATACCTTTTTAAAACCTTTTACTGATATCCTATTGGGACTGGCAAGTAATTGAAAACACTTAATGGAATATTTCAGGGCATATTGCCAGAGAATGAACAAGAGAATCACATCTCATTTTAAAATGCCATACAAAAATCACTTAAAATGATCATAGCTTTGGTTTAGTGTAGAAAAGGATGAGTATCTTAATTTACATAGACTTTCTTTCCTTCTGAAATTGTTTTCTCTCTTGGTTACATTTGACAACTCACCCACTGTCTTTTCAGAGATGCCTGACATTCCTTTTAATTGAGTAGGGAGAGGACACAAGCAACACATGTTTTAAAGATTGCTGAATGCATTGGGTGTGTTTTCAGCCCTGGGGCCAAATCCCCAGTTGGGTCTCTCCCTCAGAAAGAAACATCAGTGCTTACAAATTCTGCCTTGACCTCCTCTATGATAGTACAAAACCAAATTGCAATACTCTTAGGGCTTGACTTTCTCTCTCCTTACTTCTGCTAGGCCATAGTAATATTTAGGACTTAGAGGGCTCAAAACTGTTAAGTTCTGAGGTTTCTGATGGCAATACAGCAAAAACCAGTCAAGACACTTCTCAAGCTGAAAGTCTTATAATGAATTTCCTGGCTGCTTGCACAGCCTCAAAGGGAGACATCCTTCTTCCTTTGCTACAAAATAAACTGAGGAACAGACAATTTCAGTGGGCTTTCCTGCAATCACACGTCAGATTACCTAGGAATAGCAGCCAACCTGCCTGTCTCCATCATCCTATAGGCTACAGAAGGAGATCCCTTGCAAGGCAGCTGACATCCCTACATATTCATACTGCAAATTTACCACTGAACCTCTCCCTCAAGCACTTTTTCGTGAGGTAAACCTGTTGTGCAAGGAAAAAGGTTTCTACCAAAAATGTTGTAGTCAGGAGAGGCACTAAAAGACATCTTGAGCTGACACACACACACACAAAAAATCTCTGCGTTAAAGCCAGGAAACTCATTTCAGATGTAAATATTTCAAACATGACTGTCTCTACACACAGAGGCAAGTATGCAATATTTTGCTGATTCAGGCTCAGTCAACCTTGTACTAGGAGCCTGTTTTCGTATACGTGAAGAATTACAAGGGAAATACGTAAATGTTTATTTGTACTTGTGCAACTTTAGGAGCCTTGAGCACTCAAACCCCTTTAACCTAATTTTGTAGACTAATATTGTTTAATTGCTACTGACGTTTTAGCTCTAGTTAATGCTAAAAGTATTCATGCCACAAAGACGTGTGTCACCCAGCTCCATTGCATTCTAACAGCAGGCAAAGAATCCACCTAGGACAAATGACTGTTATATTTAGCCTCTGTTTCTTTTGCAGCCCCCTTTGCAAGCTGTGTTTCAGAGGCAAACAGCACTGGATTGGTTTTCTCCTGGTAATGGGCAAGAGAAACTGGTCCCTTTTATGGCATGGCATTAAAAATCAGGACTAAATCCAAATAAAGCACTTGAATAAAAAATTCCTCCAAACAGTCTATTTTGACATGGAGATTAAAATGCGTTTGAGTCCTGTTTGTAACTAACTCTTCTTAGAGGACTCTCTTGACATCAGTCAGCCAACATGTTACAGGGTATAGCTCATCCCTTGTCTATAATCCTGGTCCTGGACCCAGATTTACATGAGCACAGGGATGTGACCACACAATCACCATATGTCAATGTGTATTTGCCTGGAGGTTTGAGAATCTCATTAGTAAACAGGCCCTTCATAAACGTGCAATAATGACAAAATATAACAAATGCTCTGAGAACAGGCTCATCCCTTCCACTTGTCACTATCTACAAGAGTCTGTACTTCTCTTGGCTAATATTCCCTGCAGGCAGATTTTTCCTACTGGGTGCTCAGAAATGATGAGGTTCACTGAAGCTGTTCTCTCTTCTTTTGTGTTCTTTTGAGTCCATTGAACTGATGACCCTAAATCTGGAAATTGAATGTGGTGAGGAGACCACAATCACCAAAACTGAGATGGCTTATCAGCTTGAGTCCTGCTTTGCAAAGGTCATCCCCAAGCATTCCCTGATGCTGAGAGATCCCATCTTACAGAGATAAGCAAAATGTGGAAAGAGCCTGTGATGAGCAGAAATCTCCATACCAGAATGGAGATCAGAAATCAACACACTCAGATCTCAGCCTATGGAAAATAAGTTGAATGTGTGAGCTATCTGCATTCGGGATTTTACCACTGGAGTTCTGGGGGATTTGCCACCTGCTCGAGCAGCACTGGTCTATTTCTTCAAATTCAGATAAAGGTCTTCCTAGCTAATAAAAGCAAACCAATATCAGTCATGCCATCACTAATAATGTCTTTTTCAGAATATGTCCAAACTTCTCAAATAATGCAATTGTTCATATAATATCCTATCTGCCTCCTGCAAATCCCATCCACATTCTCACCAAATTGGTTTCTGAGGCAAAGTGATCAAGATTGAACAACACACGGCATATTCTCACAGCTGAGACACATCAAAAGCAGGTTTTGAACCAGGCCATAGCACAGGCATGCCTCAAGCAGCAGTGATAAATATCTTCCTTATGGCCATAATTTAAAGCCCAGGTTTATAGTGTTTGACCTCATCTGTCTTTGACAAAATCACAAGCACCAACGACCTATTTCTGTTTATGGTGGCAAACTGGAGTGGATGTTGCCTCAGAAGACACACTTCATATATCCTCTGGTATCTGAGGTGATGAACACAGGCAGAATGCAAAAAATAAGTAATCAGCGTGGTGAATGTGCCATGCAATTTCACACACCCATCACGAGGGAAGGGGCCTGTGAGGGTATCTGTGCAGTGCTGCTTGCCAGTAGACACAGATTGTTTAACAGTCACCTCCAGGCAGTAAAACCGGTTGCCAGTTCAAGTGCCAGGTAATTTTATAGGGTAATTATTAACCTTACTGAAGTTATTAGAGACTAGCTACTGGGAGACTTGTGAAGTGCGAATTATCGCCATCCGTCTGACTGGGAAGGAGAGCTAATCCTCTCAAACATTTTCTGTTGAGCTGAAGATTATCCTCCTTTTCAGATATTAGAAAAATCTTCAGAAAGGATCAAATTACATACAATTTTTTACAGTTGTGAGAAAGCATTTACAAGATTTCTCTTCCATTTCCCCACCACCCACCCACCACCTTTCACACACCCCCGTCTTTCCAACAATATGTTAGGAAAACACAGTTCTGTCTCAGCCCTCTCTTATACTGCCATCCTCTTAGAACACCACAAGCAGTGAAGTAGTGATGTGAATTTCATTATACCTTCCATGGAAAATGTTTCTAAAGATGGTAGCAGAGCTAACACCATGTGCTAAAGCAGTCAGCGCAGCTCTTTCAAGGTCCCAGAGTCTCTCCTCCTCCTCCTCCCCACCCAAAGTAGAATTTGTTGTGTTGAGGATATAGACACTTTTTTTTTTACTCCTTATCAAACCTCTTGTGAACTACCACTGCAAGGCAGAGTGGTGAGCTTCCTCTCATTCCCACAACTTGCACCCAACATTTTCCCTAGTATTGACCTTTCAGTACCTGTCCCGAAGCCAAATACCACTATGGAACATTACAAGGCCACATCCTGTGAAGGAAAGTGTGAGCAAAGAAGCTCTTCTGTATCTATCAGGGCCAACTTAAGACTGCTTAAAGAAAACATCATATGCACATAGTACTGAAAAGACATGGAGGTTAACCAGAAGGAAAGAAATTAAGAAAAGCTGTAGCCCAATTTTTGGAGGGCCACTTCAGTCTCCTTGGAAAGGGAAATGATAAGTATCACCACAGTATGCCCTCTAACATATGGTATTCCTCACCATTGCTGTCTCAGCCCTGCCCTAACACACAACCATGTGTTTGCACATCCTTTCTCCCTCTGTGTCTGGTGCAGTCATCTGTGAGGAACATACTGAACTTGACTGTTTCTGCAACAACTGTAGAAAAGTGGTCTCAGTACCCCCAGAGATGCTAATGTCTTTGTTCCAAGCCCCAGCTGATGATGCTTCCACCCATTAAGCTCCTGCCAGGCACCTAAATTCCTGCTGTGTATCTGCATCCATATATACTAGTGTTAACTGCACAGACGAAGAGATGGTTTCCTGATGTGAGCTACTGCCATTTCCAGTCCATGACTGGTGAATGTCTGCCATGAGGGAAAGCAGTAAATTTCAAAAGTCTGTCCTTTGGTGATTTGTTACCCAACTTGTATCTGCTTCCTCTCCTCCCTTCCACATGTCTCTTGAAATAGCACATATCTACTGGCATGCTTTGAAGGGATGTTCCCTTGATTATCTTGCCCTTTCTTCTCCTATCCCCAGAGCACTATAACAATCTTTTCTACCCCCAAGAGAAAAAAATTGTACTGTGCTGCTGTCTTCCTTTTGAGGGACCTATTACATTAGTAATGAATTGCATTCCTGTTGTTGGTTTTCTCTCTACCCACCTTATTTCCTGAAGCAAGATCAGGAAATACCTTTTTCAAGGACCATACAAAGGCAAAAAATTACTATTTCTGTTGCACCAAAAGGAGTAAGTCTGTGTGGCAGTAAGGTGGCAGAAAATGCAATTACCCAGGTTCCCACCACAGAGCAACTCCTGTTCTACATGGCCACAACTGATAGAGTGACCCCAGAACTGTGAGGCACGTGGCAGCCCAGTAAAAACTGTCAGTCTTTCCCCTAGTATCCCATGGGGATATTTTTGGTCTTATTTCGGTTTGGACTTTTCTGAATCTAGTAGATTAAATGGGAATTTTCTATTTCTTATGCTATTTCACTTTGCCTAAGCACACTCTCCTTACATACAACTTTCGTGCCAGTAATAGACACCTTGGTTTCTGGAATAAGGGACAGAGACACTTGTACCACTGCATCCTCTTTTATGAAGCACCTGGTATATTTTCTGTATTCTGTAATTTTATCTTAAACCTCCCCAAAACAGTGACTCGCTTTTCTTCTTTTACACTCTGTTTTATAAAGAAATAAAGAAGCCTTTTATTACCTATTTGCCTTTTTTGAAAGAGGTCCTGGTGATATAGTTTGTAAGCTAAGAGAATGCTGGGACAGCATCATTTAAGAGAGGGTTTTAAACTACTCTTTAATTTGCTGAAATTCTTGAGCCTTCTACCAGTCAAATATGAAAATTAAAATAAATCTGTAAATTTTTGGTGATTGCTTAGATTGAAGGGGAAATAAAACATTGCAGTCTCTGTATATATAGCCTGGAAAGGAATCTATGCATGTAGCTATAGATTCTACTTAATCACCATCCAGAAGCCATTGCACATTCAAAGCAGTATTAGTAATTTCATAAAGCTGAGATATGGGAGTTCTTTTCCTTGGTTTCTTTCCTGGATTTCTGACTAAACCAGGGCATGGCTTGAGTAAATAATTTCTTCCTTTTGTTTTACTATACTCATTTTGTCTATCTGGGTTTTTTTTATCTTGCTCACTGTCTGGAGTGAAGTTGTGTGTGTTCATACAGTGCTTAGTGCACTGTGGCTCTGAGCTCAAAGAAAGCCTCTAAGTAATTTCTAAGTAAATACTGCCAAAAGGAAGAATTTAAGCCGTCAAGTTTTGTCCCACAAAGACTTCCTGGCTGGCTGGTAACAGGTGTGAGACTTGCCCTGTCTTTAATCTTGGAGGACCCAGCCTTGGTCAGAAAAAAAATCAAAATGTAGCTGTATTGTGCTGGCTGTGGGGAAGGGGTGGGGAAGGTCAGTCTAGACAGGAAAAATGTGTGAGAACAGTTTCTTCACAGGTCTGTGTCTCTGAAGTTACTCTGCCAACAGGCTGATGCTCTCCTGTTAGACAAGGAGATTCTTTTACCCTTAAAGATACCACCTGCAGCAAAAACATCTCTTTTTAGTTATGTAACAAAGTACCCTGAAAGTATACTACATTAAATTAATAATTCCTGAAATTCAGTTTTCAGGAATTGGAAGGGAAGATCTCCAGGGAAATTTATTTTATTTAAATTATATCTTGCATCCCATGATCAACTTTTAGAGAAATTTAAAATAAATTGCAATAAATATTTCAGTGGGACATGCCAGCTGTATCAGTGTTGGCACAATGGCAGCAAGTGCCTCATCAATAAATAAAGCCACTCTGGGTCTTTTAGGTCATTTCACTCCTTATAGAAGTCTATTCCAACACACACATCCTCTGATAGCTAGCAGCATTTTTCTGATATGGTAGGCTTCTTGAGGCTATATGCATCCACAATTATGTTCTTGTTACCCTGTCAATCATATCCCTAACTTTAAAAATTGATCTTGGCCATAGCTGTCTCTCCTCCTAATATATTTCAGCAGTCACATCACCCCTTTTGCCTTTATTTTACCAGGCTAGCCACATTACTTACTATAAATTTAGAAGCAGCTGTAAACTTGTCAAGATTACCTGATATTCTCTTGATTCCAGGATATTTCCTATACTGTTTAAATGTGTTACAGACCCCCAGAAACCCATCTACCTATCCCAGGAAAAGGCTTAAAACCACCACAGTCAATGGCACAGCAATGTCCCATAGAGTGATGGTACAACCAAACTACTGAGGATGAAGGCAGACTCTTACCCAGGATCAAGAGGGTAAGTGGAGGTTTGAGAACATGAAAAAGTAAAATATATTTTTCATGGTTCTTTTCCTTTATTTGAATTGAATTCTGAATTGGAGACTTTGCTCATCTGGAGACTTGGAGAGCAAAGTCCCAAGTACTGCACTCAGTCAATCTTCTTTGGGTTAACAGGATCTTGCTTGAGTAAATAGGGAGTTTCAGAGTATTTAGGATCTAGGCCTATTAATCATTCCAATCTGTACACATCTTGGTGCACAAGGCCCTTAAATTTTATTCTTACTAAGTCTTAAATGTGACTCTGCCTCCTCTTGCATCCAATGTTCAGGAAGAGTTCTTTCACTGGTATAGAAACATTCCCATATGTGTTTATTTCAAGGAAATGCATCCATTTGGGTCTCTTTGGTTTCCTTGATTTCATTTCCTGAGATGTAAATCTGCTCTGGAGTCCCTGCCATAGCTTTTTTCTTGTTTTTTTCCTTTTTCTATTCTCCATTTATTGCTACAGTCCAGGCTCAGGTTCATCAATTTTCAGCCTGGGTGAATTTAAAAAGAAACCCAACCACTCTATTAACTTCCACCCGTTATGTGTACCTAAATATGGTAGTGTCTTTTTCCTGTGAAAAGCTTTGCCAAGAGACTGTTAATCTAACCTTGTGTCATTATAGCTTTCATGGAAATCCATGATGTGGAGAGGTCTTTACCATCTGCTTCCATCAGGAGGGTTATCTCAGTGTCTAGACACTATAGTGATAGGCTTTTTAGGGTTGCTGATAGATAGACAGGGCTTTGGAGAGCTTGCATTTAATCCTCTTCAGATGTGGATAGATGTTTTCCTGCAGTCTGGGATGACGTTCAGGATTGTATTTCAAACAAATTTGTCCTGGAGTGTAACGGGGACAACTTTGGTTAACAGTAGACTCTAACAGGTCTCAGGTATTAAAAGTGGGATTAAACAAAACAAGGATCAGAGACTCTGCATTTTCATATAGGAAATGTTCATCTTCCTTTGGTTTTTTAACACAAATTAAAAATTCTTCAAGCAGAGTAAAATATTATTCATACACTTTTAATGGTAATGGTTTCCTTCAAGGAAAACTGTTATAAAAACCAGAAAAGAGCAAAATAGAAAGGGATTGTATGCCTATATGCACATGAAACTTTTATCACTGACACTTTAAAATATGTAGATAGTAAATAAATAAATATTTTAAATCTGGCTAGCTGCTTGCCATTTGTTTATTTTGGCACAATTCTCTTCTCCGAAAATGAGAATAAAGACAAACAAACATACTCCTGCCCCCTGTTGCATTCTGGTTCTTGTGTGAGAGCACAACGCAGCAATGTTTGGGTCTAGAACAGCAGAAAGCAGCATCTGTTCTGAAAACCTACCTCCATGGAAGCTTTTCAAACTGCCAGACATTCTTGCACTGTGAGGTTTATGTCCTCCAGCAATACTCCTTATGTTTCCACAGACCCCAGCACAAGGAACACAGTCCCCACTGCAAGATGATCAGTGCCCCCACCATCAAGTGGTTTCAAAGGTGCTGGAAGTGCATTTACCTGACAGGAGGAGCTCACTAACAAGATGCTGGTTCTTCATTTGTGCCCTTCTCTGGCTGCTCTGAGTGCAGCTCTTGACAAGTCCCCCTCCTCAACCTCGTCACTTGCAAACCTCCCTGGGCAGACTCACATCATTCTTACCCTACTGGCTCCTACTCTTGCCCCAGCTCCCCAGCCGTCTTTTAAATTGAGTTTGGTTACTGTGGGCAGCACATATGGGATAAACACAACTGCCCTTCAGGAGAACTAGTTCATCAAAGGAAGTTCCTCAGGGAACAAGTCTGGGACTGATCCTTTTATTATTTACTCATACGCAAGTAGGAGTGTGAATGGGTGAATTGGCCATTAGCAAGGACAGAAAACACTGTCAATATGGAAGGTGGATCTTCTTGCCCTTTCAGATTGAAGAGATAGAAATACAAGTATAAAATCATGCACTTTAAGAACTAACAATATCTGCTATGAGATGAAATTGGCTGAAAAATCAGATATCATAGATATCTGTGTCCAGATTAGTAACGTACAAGATGGTTGGAACTAGCTCTATAATATGGTTATGAAAAATATATGTACAGCCCTTGGAGATACCTGGCAACTATCTCCAGCCAAGGAAAGAAAGCATTCATGCCCTTATAAGAAGATGTTGATAGCGTCCCAACTTGAATGCTGCACACTGCATTCTGAAAATCCACACTTAGAAGGAATAAAATTGAAAATGGAGGAGACCTTTGTAACCAATCACGAGAATGGAAGGACTACCACGCAAGAAAGATTAAAAGACCTAGGCCTGCTTAGCTTGGGTAAATGAAAGCTTTACAGAAACACGAATGCTGAAGATAAATGCAAAGCTGGAAGAGAACTACTGAAATTATCAGAAACTCCTGGCAGGAAAACAAATGGGTAGGAGGGAGCCAAGATGGGAAGCAGAAGGAGGTTTCTATCTGCCAGTGTCTGGAGATGCAAATCCCAGCATCTGGAATAAGTAACATATTTTTCAGTGTCTTTGAGATGGAACCAGACATGTTTCTGAAGAAGACCACAGAATGTGGCTTCCTGCAACAGCAGAGGACTGAGCTGAGGGACCCTGCACATCCCTCACTCTGTGCCCAAAACTGCTTCAAGCAGCTTGTGATTGTCAAGGAGCACAACAAAGCCAGGCAGCCTCCTTACAATGTAGTACTATTTCAGTTTAAATTTAAGCCACAGTACCAAAGGGGACAGACACCAAAACTTCAACATGTTTGTCTTTCCTACCCAGAATTTAACTGTCCTGAACAGCCTTCTACAATTCTGACTTCAATTCCCTGGTCCCCAGAGTATAGCTTTGCTTTTGCTTTTCTCTCCCTCATTCAGAGATTTGTCCCATCAAGCTTTCAAACCTTTTTGTCAGCCTGGTTCACCTGTGGGAGACAGCTCTGCACAGTGCTGGAGAAGGAATTTAAAACTCCACTGTGGAGGTGAATCCTACATATTGTCTAAGATACGTTTGTCAGCACATACTTCAGTGACTGCACAGCAGGAAACTCTACATATAAGGCTGAAGGACAGTTTAATTTGCTGCCTCTTCAGTCATTTATCTGTTGAAAGAGATTCTTACAATGCAATGCATATTTGATAAATAGGCTGGATTAAGCTCATCAGACCCAACACAAGCTGCTGACCAGTCGTTGAGTTTATCAAGAGTGCTGTGTGCCAGCTTGGCATGCACACATCCCAGACCTTTCAGTGCCAGGCCTGTAAACCCTCTGAGCCTTTTCCAACACAGGATGGTCCTGCAATGATGCTGACTTTTGTCCACTAAAAGTCAAAGTAGTAAATTATCACTGGTAAGCCGAGCACAGGTTCAGGTGCACACTTCTGCACAGAGGAGCACAAATCAATTCTTTCAATAGAAGTTTAACGCCACCTTTCCTGAAACGGTTTTATTGAAAGGTTCCTAGAGTGTTTTTCCCTAAAGCATGGGTGGTGAGACACTGGAACAGGTTGCCAAGGGGGTTGTGGATGCTCCCTCCCTGGAGGTGTTCAAGGTCAGGTTTGATGGGGCCTTGAGCAACCTGATCTAGTGGGAGGTGTCTCTGCCATGGCAGGGGGGTTGGAACTAGATGATCTCTGAGATTCCTTCCAACCCAAACCATTCTATGATTCCATGATAAACTGAGCATTGCTCTAACTTATCCTGGCAAACAACAATGTCAAGATACCATATCTTTAGGTGAAGTTACACAGATGAGGGATTTATAGAATATGCTCTTTGATGTCTGGCAGCCTTGCATGGAGGAAGAGTGGATGCCCTGCCTTTGCAGCACCACAAAGTTGATGCTAGAATGAGCAGTTCTGGGACAGGTTGAGCTGCACATTTCCCTTCAGCTGGGATTTAGAAGACAGAACAATTGAAAGGACAGGGCTTTTTACTTGTGTTTTGCAGCCAGCCAGAAGAATTGTTTTCTGGTCTGAGAGGCTGTACAGCTATCAGTGCCTGGTTTTCTTAGCTGCTGTTGGTTATTGTTACCTCAGAGAATAACAGGCAAGCTAGAAAAAGAAATAATTATTAATTAAGTTCTTATCTGGCAAGTGAAAAACAAAAAATTGGATAAATGTGAGAACACTATTCTGTAGGAAAAAAAGTAGGTGGTTGTAACTCAGAAAACCCACCCAAATTGGTGGTCTGCAATATGATCAGAAATAAAGGAAAGCAAATATACAATATGAATAGGGGTATCCATCGTATCTGATCTGTGAAAGAAGAGTTTATATTCCTGCTCCTCTGTGGGTTATAGGTCAGATTTCAAAGCTCTGACTGAAAAAAAGTGTAGGAATCTGTTTAAAATATAACTGCTCTTAACTGACAGGCATGTCATTACCCCTCAGACTGGAATTTATCAGCTAGATAAACAGAAATAGGTTGAGCATAACAAGCCTCAAAAATCCCATCCCACTGTCAATATTCAATAGTGTTTTAACATACTGAAGTGTTTGCATTTCCCAAAATGGGGTGCTATGATTTACTGGCTAGGATTGATTATGTTTCTGGTAGCACAGATGGCTGAAGTTTTGGTTGGGGGAATTTCTCCATATGATGAAATAAATTCTCAGCTACCACATCAGGGCATGAGGGTCCTTCTCACTGGGAAGAAGACAGCACACCTCCCACTTGCTTACAGGTGTGTGTCTGCCGTGTTTGTGACCACACACACAGTTCTTCCTCATCTTTCTGAATGTTTTCAGACTATATTCTTCTAAAGAAAGCTTCCAGTTATCAGTTTTTAAAAAAACCCCAAACAACGTAATCAGAGTTCCTATTGAAATGGCAAGCACAGACAACCAGTAACGGGTGAAAGGAAGAAGATAGTTGGATCCAGCCACTGCTTGACAGGTCTTGCTAAAAGTTAAATTCTGACCGGTCCAGCATAGAAGCAGTAGGATGAGAGAAGAAAGCATGTAGACTTGCTTCTCTGTCAGATCAGCATAGAGTGCAGGGACATACTTGTATTCCTTTGCATGTAGAAGAAGGGAGAGAAAAAGAGCAAGGGCAGAACCAAGAGCTATTGCAAATTCCACTTGTCATCTGTGCTGAAATGAGACCCAACCTTTAAGCAGGTGAGCAATGCTGGTCATTTCTGAAGCAAAATGTGCTCACATACTTGTCCCAAACTTCTCTGTCAATTCACTTTTAGCATACAGGGATCTCTGAGGCTCAGGCAGGGTAGACAACAGAAAGATCTCCATTCTACAGAGACAGAATCAATGCCATGATCCCACAATCAGGACATATACTTTCCCAAACTGCTTGGACTTTTGCTCCCACTTCCACAGCTTAGATCGCCCGCAGTTCTGAGATGGCTGCTGCTGAAGTTGGTGTCTACACACACTCCTGAGCTTGACTTTGTTGAGTACCAGCTCTGTTGTGAAACTGCCTGCCACCAGGTCACAGCTGCAGTGGGATGTGTTACCATTTGGGCAACACGGGCCACATTTCTGAGATGCCAGTAAGGTTCAGGTGGTTTGCCACAGATAGTAGCAGCTATAAAAGGCTTCCTGGCCTCTGAATGCATTGCTGTGTAAAATTAGCTTGCTTTTGCCTTCTTTATTAAGCCTTTTTTTTTTTTTAAACAGACTTTTGTAATAGTTTATATCATTGCACTTATGTTATTATTCTAGACTAAATGCATATATTTCATTACTTGGATTTTTGGGTGGTGATTTGGACCCAACTCGAATTCTTCCAGATAGAATTGGGAGATATGAAGAAATGATTCCTTGCCTGTTAAATCCTTACCAGCAGGATTAAAGACTTGAGCACATTTTGCTCAAAAGATATCATTTGTTGACAGCAGAGCATACACAGGAATAACAAAGGCAAAATCATCCATCATTCCTCTGACCTCAGCCTGCTACCAACCTTCACTACTGTGGGGATGTTTTCTTACAAATGTACTTATTTTACAGCTGGAATATAGCATTTCTTGCTACTGCTGGAAATGGAGAAGCTCCTGCTGGCTTGGAGTAGAGACTCTTTCTTTTGGAGCAGAACTTTCTCTGAACCTTCATTGGATGTAGAATAGCTCAGAAAGCTGAGAGGCCTCACTAACAGCACCTTCTTGTTACCTCTGTCCAAGAGACAGAAATTCTCACACGATGACAGTTAAATAAGTGAGAAGTCTCACAGAATCACTCCTTGTTGGAGTGAGATTGTGTGCTGTAAAAAGCTGTTTGAAAAGGAATGAGTCTCAGCTGAAATAAGCAAGAGCTGACAGGTTTGGTCCTGCACATTACATTCTTTTGTAAACTGGAGAGATGCTTTCTGTGAAGATTTTCCATGGTCCATTAAAAAAAATAATCTTTTGTCTTGCATATATGCTGTAGATAGAGACCACTTAACTGTAACGGTGGATGGGATTTATAAAGAAAGCTACACTTGTAAAGCAAGAGAGAAGGAAAAAAAAGGCTTTGTACATTTAAAGGATTACATTTCAGACTGTGGAAGGATAAGAAAATAAGTTTCACTAAGCATTACTAACAAGACAGAAAGCTACCATCAGAATCCCAAGCGTATACTAGGTACAACTCCCTAAGTCACAGGGGCAGGCTGTAGAGCTTCAGGGCTCTCCATAGAGCTTAGTCTATGGATTGAGGAGAAACCTGTTTGGCAAACCTACCTCTATACTCCATTTTGTCATCATCCACAATAACTCATGGCTTGCACCATGGACTCACTGAGGAGGAGGAGGAGGAAAGGATGCAATTGCAGATGTAATGAACCTATGTTACAGTAGGAGATTTTGGTTAGGCTTTCGGGAAAATCCAGCCTCAAGCCTCAAATTCTGTGTTGCAGAAGCCAGTTTTCCACCACAAGAATGAAAACCAATCTTTCAAATTTCAAATCTAATAAATCTGAGGCATTTTGCCTATGTATTGTAGACAAAGCTTATTTTTATTGCTGGGGGAAAATAAAAGCTAGCAATTAAAACTAAAAGCTGTAACTAGAACGCACAATTTTGCTCTTACAAAAAATATAAACAACCATATATATGTGGGGAGTGTATTAGCTGATATATTATCTTTTGCTTCTATTTATTGCTAACCTGAGGCCAGATGCTGATGCCTTTACTCACAGTGAATCTACTCTTACTCTTTAAGTAACTATCAAAAGNTTAGTTGAGAACTTGTCAGTGTTAGGTTAATGATTGGACTCGATGATCTTAAAGGTCTTTTCCAATCTAGACAATTCTGACATCACTGACTGAAACAGACTTGCACAAGGAGTGAAGTACTACTTGAGTATTCCCTAGGGGGTGACAGCACCTGCCCTGGAAGCCTCATTAATTTTAAACATACTTCTGAAAGCAGAACAATGTTTAGGCATTGCCACTTTTGGTTGTTAAATTGCTATGACAAACTTTGCCAACTGGCCCACGCATACTCAAAACAGAACTACAAGTGTTTGCAGCCAGCACGGAGCTGTTACAGAATAAGCTTTATCTGCTGCATGTACGCACACAAACTTCAGCTTGTTGAAGTAGAACCAACTTGAGCAGTCCAGAAGCTTTTACCATTGAGTTGAAACAAAGACTTAGGTAACATGGTTCTGCTCAGTGCTCTCTACAAAACATCACACCCTAACTGGAAACACGGCTGCGTGACTCCTTTGCAAGTGAGAAAGCATCCAGCTGCTCTCCTAGGAAATAGGTCACTGGTGAGGGAACCAGCAAGCCAATGAGGAAGGTGTTCAGCAGCATCTAGCCTTTTGAGAGACTGGGTAGCTAAAGGTAAGATTCCAGAACCTGTGACAAGTGAAAGCATTTCTTTAACTCCTTCTCTGGTGTTTGCCCTGCAAATGCACTCTCCAGCTTCGTTTACTACCTGATGCCTCCCCTGAAATCAATGGCACATACAGCAAATTGTAATGATGAGAGACAGGACACAATGAAGGGTCCTTTCAGCTCCTCCAGGCCCCCATCTTTGTGTCAGTAAGCACAGAGTTGCATCTGTTAGGGTATATCTAATGGTCGTACTTTACTTCCTATAACTTTTTACCAGCAGGAAACGAAAACTCTGAAGGTACCAGAAATTCAGGCAGGAAGAGAGATGATATATTTTGGTCCTGAGGAAGCCCCAAACCACTAGAGATCAAGAACACCCAAGCAGATACAGACTTATTCTAGGGACTGGAGTTAAATTAAATATTTCTTTTTTGAAAAAATATTATGAGCATAATTAATATTTGTTTGAGAAAATGACTGTGCTGCATTGCTTTTCTGACTAATTCCCTAGAAGAAAGCAAGTGCTAGGGATGAAGAGCTATCACTCAGGAGAGGTTTACTGAACTTATAAGAAACCTTTGTTTGCTTCTCTCTCTTATTTGTCTAATGTCCTGATTTTCTGTTTGAGAGCCACAGGATCACAAGATCACAAACCTGTTCAGGCTAGAAGGGACCTCAGGTGTCTCTAACCCAACTTGAAGCCCAAAGTGAAGTTAGCTGCTAGTTCAGACCAGGTTGCTCAGGGATTTATCTAAGTGGGTCTTGAAAACCTCTAAGAACGGAAGCTGCACAATTTTCCTGAGATTCTGCTCCACTGCTTGCCTGTCTTCATAGGAATTTCTCTTTGTGCACAGTCTGAATCTCTAATTTTAACATACACCCATTGCTTCATCTTCCCACTGCACACTGCTGTCAGGAGCCTGGCTCCACCTTCCTCAGTCCTGCTGAGGAATGCAAATATATCACAGGTATACTCCCAAAATTAATATGATGGGAACTTTTACAGTCAGATTTAGTATGAGCATATCATCAGCTTTATGACAGTAGGCTTATTTTCTGAAGGTAGAGTTACATGTGAAATAGTACAATCATAGCAAAATGGACAAGTTCTGATAGAATAATTGGAACACAATCCTTCAAGAGGTTAAACCAAAACTAGAGCAATTCAACTAATAGTACGCAAAATTCTAATTCAAATAGTTATTTTCTCTGTAGGTCCTCAGAGATAAATAAATACTTAAAAACTCTCCAGATACCTGATACTTGCATGGCCACCACCACCCCATCACCTTCACACCCCACCCCTCTCCAGTGGTAGCTCCACGTTACAGATTTTTTTTAAATGCTGTTTCTACAAGGAAGAGTACATCAATATCCTCTACAGCATCTTTTGAAAACAGGCATGAATGAGGTAGGAGCATAGCAGATGGAAAAATCTTCATACATGTAAAAAAGAAACGTTGTAAAACAGATGCCAATCAGTGGTTCAAGTTACCTAAAAGGAGGCATCTATTTTCTTCACATTAAAGATACTAGCAAAGAATTCCAGTTATAAGTGCAGTAAGGGGTGGACCACCCGGGGACTCTGAGTAGAATAGGCCCAGTATAGCCTTTTAAGAACAGGTTAACATCTGTTGAAGGTGAAAGGCATACCTTGGGATACGTCTGCTTAAAGGCAAGAGCTGGATGAAGTTTGATTTCTGTTCATATTCTGGTTTCATGGTATCCGCCCTGGTCTCACGGATCCAGATTTTCTTTGCCACCTTAAAGGGTTAGTTTCCTGGCTTTTAATGTCACATGTGAATCTACAAATCAGAAATAACTTAAAAAGAATACCAAAAGATAACTGTCTGCTGGAGATAAAGAATAGAAAAAGCATGAGAGTGGCACAAGGACAAAAAGTAAAGTAAGTAAGGAAGTCAAAATATGAAGGACAACAGAGAGATGAATGCCAGGAGAGGGGTAAGGTCATTCTTCAATTTGCTGAGAAAAGCGATAGACAGGACTACGGAGTATCATAAATGCTTCCCAAGCCATAAAACTTTATTCCTGTTGCCAGCAGATTCACAACTTCACAGAAGAGCTGTGGCTAGGACAGAACTGAAGAGGAAGAGTAACAGCCTTGGGCTGAAAAATGCTTTTATTAGCAAAGACTTTGCACCTTTGGGTGATAAGTATCATTCATTCACATCACAGATGAAGTAGCTGAAAAAGCAGCACTGTAGGCTCTCAGGTGTGAGGACCAGCTCCTGCTCACTTTGAAGCCCAGTAGAAAAAAAAATTTCTTCATAAACTATGAAGTTGTACATTAGCTCTTAGCCAGAAGGCCACATGAAAGAGGATCCTGGTTCTGGCAGAGCCCTTGCCCCACAAAACCTAATTCTTGAGCTCTACTCTCAGGATATTCTCAGGTTGGTACGACAGAATCTGATTTGCAAATTTGAACACAATCTGGCAAAGTAACTGTACCTGCTACTGACCTGTGCTTATAAATCTGTACTTGCATTACAGAGGAGGAAGGGTCAGCAGTTAGACTGAGAGGAATAACTCTGAGGGGAACAGAAGAACCATTTGCATAGCTGCAACAGGCTTAGGACTGTTGAGTGATTGAATGAAGAATGAAAATAAATATATTCACCATGAAACAAGACAATTTGAATCCAGAGGACTTTTTCAAGAATATTTCACAGAATATTTAGTTAAATTAAATTAGCTTGCATAGTGTAAGCAGAACCCTTCAATTCTATCATGGCAGTCTAACCACAGAAAAAAGGAAAAACACAAGTGTCCTTATAAAGTTGAAGCCTGTGGGTTTGGCTTAAGAAAGTGACACAGCTTTTTTTTTTAGATCAAAAGTTCAGTCTGGTTTCTTTTGCAGATTCCCCCATACCTCTGCCCTGCCAGGCTTTGACTGAAAGCAACAGCAGAAATATCAAAATATCTCATTCTGTTCTTGCAATACTTCTGGCCCAACCAAAACCAGGATACTTCTGCTTCCCCTGACCACTGGCTGACTGAATTCTGCCCTTCCAGGACGGTTATTTAAGAGGTGTGATGGTCAGACCTGGCCAAGCAGTGTTTACTTCTTCTGTCAATCCTCTTTCCCAGAGCTTGCTGTCGTTTTCCCAGAGCAGGGCAGTGCTTCAGCACCCTCCCCGAGCCATATGCAAGGCAGCTATTTTATTGCAGCACTGCACAAAGGGTTTCCTCCCACTTCTTTTTGTGCAGCCACACATGTTATACATCCCTTAATGTGGGGAAGAGCTGCAGACATGGATCAAAGCTGCTAATAGAATCATGGAATAAACGAGGCTTAATAGGCTAACTACTTCAAATGTGATTAAAGTTACAAGAAACCAATCCTTCTCCTTAACCAGGCCTGGCAGTTCCAGGTTAAAAACTGATTTTATGAGGTTAGATGCTCTTCTTCCACATTAGTCTAGTTTCTGTATTTTTTCCCCTTTTCCCACAAGCTGCAATTTGCACATTTCCCGACAGAACCCTGCCAAGCCATCAAAGAGACAAGCTGGCAACTTGAGGGACTGAGCAGCAGTTCTAAGCAGAAGAGAAGAAGCCAGCCAACTACTCAGCTCCTTTCCCCCTCCCACCAAATCTCCATGATAATTTTGTAGGTCCTGATATTTTTGTTCACCTTGTGTAACCAGTAATTTATCAGGTTTGCCTCTCCCTGTCACTTGCAGGCCCACATATCATATTGATTTAAAATACAGCAGACACATTAAACTTGAGTGTTCCCTTGCAGCAGATGCTGCATGCAATGGCAACTTTCTACATCTTTGAAAGTATTCCACATAGTAAAAATACAAACCAAGATTCCTTTTTCATTATGATAAAAAGTTACTGTGACAGAGAATGATCTGAATGTAAGAGAAGTTGGCTACAGTAGTGATAGATCAGGTGTACATTAATATTTTTTGATGTCTGTAAAAGATGCCATGTTATTGTTATGTATTTGTAATCAGCCGACAGTAAGCTCAGGACAGAAGACTTGCAGTGCGTGCTACCTGGAATATGATGAGATTAAATTTTTGAAGGAAGAAAAGACAGTACTTAGGAGACATGTTGCAACACATGTTGGATTTTTAAAGCATGCATCAGTGAGGCTAAGACCCTTTGTAAGGCCCATCCCACCTCTTAAGGGACAGCTTTCTCAAAAGGGACCCTACAGAAGGGACCTACACAGAGATCTGTGTAATTGAGAACATCACAGAGGAGGAGCACAGGGATTGACTGTTCACTGCCTGTCGCTATGTGAGAGCTTGGGGACCTCAAATGAAATTAACAGGTGGCAAATTAAAAACAAACAAAAGGAAGCACCTTCTTTTAACCCATTACACTATGGAAAATCATTACCACAGGATGTTGTGGATGCCAAAAGCTTGCACAGCTCCAAGAAGCTATTAGACACAATAAGGTGAGAAAAGTTAAAGAAAGGCTACTGCACACAAAGGCATCGTGGTTCTTGCAGGACATCCCTGAGCCATAGGTGGTGGGGGAAGCATTGCTATACCCTTGTCTGTTCTTGTGGCCTTCTTGTCACATCTGTCCTCAGCTAGTGCCAGAGGCAGGGCACTGCTCCAGGGCCCTTTGCTCTGAGCAAGAAAGCCATTCTTACACTTCCATATTAACTGGCAGCCAATGTGCTGGATCTGGCCAATGAAGCACTCCTGCCTGGACACTTCTCTTTTCCCAGGGGTGTCCAGATATAGCTGTTTAAGAAGCAAATGCCACCCACATGGCTCAGCTGCACTCACTTGTAACCCAGCACAGAGATGGATAGAAGGCAGCTGCTGGGGGTGCAGCTTCTGCCAGCAGAGCCACAGCTCCCCACCCCCTCACTGCAGCAGCCACCGGGATGACAGGCTCCCATCCCCATCTCCTCCAGGGAAGCAGGGAGTACTTCAAGGGGTTTGCCCAGGACAGGACCAGGAAGAGCATTTACTGTGTGTAGGAAGAGAGAGAAACTGTGGCCAGAACAGTTTGAGCAGTTACCCTGTGAGAGAGGGTGATGCCTGAGGCATGGAGGACACATGTACCTACAGCCTGAGCTTACCTAGGGTGAACACTTGATCATTTTCAGCCTCACCTGTCCATTGAAACATGTCATAAACCAAAACATAAATCTAAGATCTTCTGCATCCCTTCCCTGTTCTCCTAGTACACATCCACTGAAGGCATTGGGAGCTCTGCTGGTAGCTGCTGGGGCATAGGATCAGCCAAAAAATACAAGCCTGTTGGTGTGGGGGGGTTTTTTCCCCCCCCCTACTATTTACTGCAATTTTTGCCTCCTTATGTCCCAGGGCAGATTTACATGGCAAATACATAACATTATTGGATTAATCTCAATAAAATTTCTACTCCAGCTCCTGGAGGTAGCCACCTGATCTCCTCATTCATCATAGATTATGTGATCCTTAGCTCTTTGAAAGGCAAAAGCCAGAAATCCCACATAGAACATAAGGTACATCTGACTATATTTGATTTTGTAAGATAGGGTTAATATTCAAAGAACAGAAGAAGCACAAGTTCATCATCAAGCATTCCAAAGGCTGATCAATGTTCATTTATGAATGCATGTATAATGTATATCTCTCAGTCATGAGTTCACGGGTTATGCGCCTGTAAAGAAATCTGTGAAAACTTAAACAAGAAGCTGTCATCCCATCAGCTTTGAAAAGCTGAGACAGCAGAGAAAGGTACTTTGCTAATGGAGCTCTGGTTCTATTTTTGCTTTCTACCTAATGATTTTCCTTCTGCCTTTTACTTATTTCAGCTACTTTGCAATTTAAAATGAACTATAACACAGCAGAAGAAAACTGGATTAGAACATTCCTTATAGCCTTTTAAAAAAAGTGATTTTCCCAACTTCCCACCCCCCTGCTCTGGTTTCAGAGAATCAAGTATCTTTATTTGTGCAGCAGAAATTAAGCAATTCTTCATGATGGATAACATACATTTTAGACACACACATAAAGTAACATCTTTCCAGCAAACACCATGCTAACTCCTCCAGAAAACCAGAAAATCTTATGAAAAAAGGGACACCCCTCCCTCTGCCCTTTTTCTTGAGCAGAAATCATTTACCTTTCTAAAGCATTAAACACATCAGTTCTTTAAAATACAGCCTGCTGTATAAATCACTGAACAATGGAAGGGCTCTTAAAGAACCAGAAACACATCAAGATTTACTGCCATGGATGTATATTCTTTCAAGATTCCTCCAACCTCTCTTTTTTTTCCGCCCCTCTTTCCATTTTCCCTTCTTTTCAGTATCTGACAAATAAGGTTCCTTATACTTGTCCCTGCAGAGGGCAACAAAGAGCTTTGCTGCTGGTCAAATGATGTGATTTGCACCCTAAAGAAATACTGTAGCCAATTATAGTATCCTCTGGCTACCAGGCGCTTGCAGGTCCCTGAGATCCAGCCTGGAGCTCCAAGCTGACCCATCACCCCTCTGAACATGGCACTGCTGCACCTCACAGGCTGGCTGGCCAGGCTCCACATCAAAGCCTTGGTTGTTCTGACTTATTGGCCCATGTGTCTTTCAGGGAACCGTATAAACCCTGCAGAAGAAGGAATGCAGGCACGAAAGCTAGATCTGTAATCATTCAGAACGTCATAAAATGTTTTGAAGTTGTTTCCCCCCTCCCCCCCACCCCCTCCATTAATGCAGTTGTTGAAGTACTGGGCTTTCAAAAAAATCTTGAATCAATAAGTCAGTTTTTCTTTGGAAGAGTAGAAACATTGACTTAGCAAAAGTGCCGGAAAACACATAAAGTTACACGTAGAAGCCATTTTCAGGTTCTACACTTTGCTTTTTTGCAGCAGTTGTTATTAGAAAGCCTGAAATATTTAAGTCCAGGGTAGTTCAAGCTGCATTCTGCTACATAGAGAATATATCCTTATCCATATCTCTTCTCCCCTATCTCTAGGGGTAATGACCACTTCATCTAAATATATCTGTGTGTATATCCGTGTGTACGTGTGTTAGAGTGGGGGAGAGCAGTGCTCACTCTGTTAGGTAGAAGCTTCCAGCTTGCCATATGCATCTTGGCTGCAGCACAGATCATGCCTGCAGGCTGACAGGTTCCTGTCCTCCAGCTCTTCATTATCAAGAACCCCTGACCGTATGGTGAAACGTTCAGTCAGCAGGAGGACCTGAATGAGTCCAAATCTCAGCTGCATGAATCAAGGCTATCAGCCACCAGGTAAAGGATTATACTGGCAACTTTGAGAGATACTAAGGAAAATACAGAAGGCCTCGAATGCTAGGTGAAGAAAAACCTAACAGCATTTTCTGCTGGGTGAGCTGTGCTCCCTGGCTCCATTCAGCTAGGTAGTTATGAACACACGCATAGATACCTACCAATATGCACATCCTCATTGCCCAAATATCTACCAGTCCTAGAGGCTTGGTGTTTTCTTGTTTGGCTTTTTTCTTTCCCCTTTTCAAACTTTAGGTAAGACTAGCAACACTAAACAGTGCAAGCTGGCTCCATACTACAGTGGCTTGTTATAGAAGGGCAAGCCAAATACCCCTTGCTCTCTTCATCTCATCTGCTGTAAAGCCTCTTTCAGACCTTGAAGCTGAGATGCTCTAAGGATAAGTGAAGGAAAATAGATAGGATGGAGCAATGTCTGTCAACAGAAGAACTGACAGAATTGGGTGGGGAAATCCAGGAAGGCCTTTGGCCACACCAGTCTTTTTCCAGATCTGAAATGATCTGGGAGAGCTCGTCCCATGTTCTCACATGAAGGAAGGATTTGCTTCCTGCAGGCTTAGCACATCATGGGTACAACCACTCCCTCAGGTGACTCAGACTTTCACATGTCATACAACCTACACATTCACAAGTTCAGGGCTTAAAAACATATTTAGAAACTTTGGGGCCTGGGAAAAAAATCTTGGAAATATATACAGAAAAAGTTAGTGTTGGGAGGTTTTTTTTTCCTTGGGACTGGTAGGGAAAAATTGAGGGGGGGAGGAGGTTTTAATGTGAAATACTCTGTCTCAGAGTGAACAGTGAAAGAATGTTTAATGTAATGTTTACAATGATACTGGAATTTTTCCCTACATGGATGGCTTTTCCAAACATCTCTTTCCATCCCCTCCCCCACTATACTTTCCAAGGAAAATATTTGCTTTTTAAACTTTCAGTATTTCCAAAATTTTTACATCTGTAGCAAAGTTAGGACTGGGGATAGGACTGGGGCAAAGATCTGGGCCAGTAAATTAGGATAAAATAAAACAGACGTGTTGTAAAATAAGGATTATAAACCAGAAACTTGAGGCTAGGTTTCTGGCTGATACAGACACGAGGCCCTGACCAGGTTTAAAGAACAGTGTTTACTCCTGGGAACCCACCACGAGGCTGGCAGCCTTTGCAAGCATGGATGACCTGACTTGATTTTATTCTGAAGCTCACAAGAATCTTTCTGTAACAAACAGATCAGGTCTAATGGTTCCTACTATCCAGAGCAAAGGGATAAAATAAGTTGCAATTTTAAAATTAAACCAGTGTGTGTCAAAAGGTTGCTGGACCCAGCAAGGACCAGCAGAAGCAGTGCCTGGACTCAGGCAGACAGCAATCCTTTCTTGGGAAAGGATGCCCATGTTCACCTTTGTTTCTGGAAATGAGTTTTCTTATGTGTATTATAGAGCTACAACAGCCATTACTATTCAAAGTACCTCTACACATTTATTTTATATACTAATACTTTCTAAATTAAGTATACTTAGCTATCTAAATCAGCAGACTTTTTTGTTCTTAAAGTTTCATTTTCATAAGCATGTAATAAAGACAAATATTTTAAATTTTCCAAATTTCTAGGATTTCCTTTCCTCTAAGAAAGAAACACCCCGACATCTTTCTTTTTTCCTCTAAAAGACCAGCAGATGTTCTGCCTTTTCTCACAGTCATATTTGCATAGCTCAGATTGACCCGTGATATCTGTCTATGCGCTCACAGTAAATAAAATGGAACTTGTACTCACCACAGTCTCAAAGCACAAGAGAAAGTTACTTTAACCCAGGGTCAGATCCCGTATTCAGCTTCTTTTAGCCACGGAGCAAAATTTGTCAGAAGCCTACTTTCCTTCCCTGCCCTAAATAATGAGAGGCTAATTACCTCTCATAATGAGAGGTTCACAGCCAGGTGTGATTCAGAAAAGCCTTTCCTAATGTAACTCCCTCTAAGGACCTACCTGACTTCAAGCAAGTGTTTTTGGAAACTCAATTAAGAGCACGTCTCACCTGTTATAATAGTGAGGCTAGAACTTGGGAAAAATTGTGTAAATTCATGCTATTTTACATCACCTCTAAATTATTTATACAGTGTAACACTGGCATTGCTTGTTAGGTTCTTATAAATGATAACCACAGCTGGAAGCAGGCAGGAAAGGCTGATACAGAAGAAATGTATGGAGGGTAGGAATTAATCAGTAGCAGTGCTCACTGCAGGAGTATTTATCTGTAGTTTCACTCACATTTCTTCCTCTAGAGGCAAGGTTACACAGCATCCCTCCTTACAGCGCTGCACAAGTCTCTCTTTGCTTTGCACCATGCATTTTTCATGAATATTGACTTCTCATACCTCCAGGTCTGTGACCCCGTAGCAGTCAGAAAGATTTGACAGCAGTAAGTTAAACTCTGTTAGCACACGTGCATCCTCAGAAATTCACTCTGGGGAGCCACACCTTGACAGCAAGTTGAGCAGTATCTCAGTTACACCCTCAAGTAACTCAGGGTCAAGGCTAAGAATAACTCCTTGGTACACACCCAGCTTACAATACTCACAGATTTCATCATTATTTGTGTAGGTACCACAACCACGCTGTGGGTTATCCGCTCATAACACCCATGCAAACACATCTCAACCTTCACCATGTCTCCTCTGCTCTCTGTTACAGCTCTGGAGAGTAGCTGGGAGAGGAAAACAGGCTTCAAATATTTGCACTAATACAAAGTTAATTTACTGATGAAGGTTTCTACAAAACCCTTCCAAATTCAAGTTCCTTGGCATGAAAATCTGCAGAATAAAATCCTTGCTACCTTATTCACCCTCAGCAAATTTCAGCTGAGCTGTAACCTGACTGCAGACATTAACAATTCAAACCAAGAATTTCATTTCTGTGTTTACAACTCACAGTTCTCAGTGGAAATAGTTACATAAATCACACTGTTTTTCTTTTGTTCCTGATTGCACAATACAGCAGTGTGACCATACCAGAGTGAAATTTCCATGTTACACCCAGATATGGATGTCAAAATTTCTTCTCTGTTGGCTTATTACTTTGGCCACTAAAAGAGAGAAGGGAACAATACTATGTAATTAAAAAGCACAGCGTACAAATTTAGTGGAAAAATTAAATTTTTAGAATTCAAATATCCTAAATATAGCAGTTGATGAGGTATACAACAAATACACTGTTTCTTTAAACTATTCTGACAGTATGTTTTAAAATACACACCATAGGCAAGACTTATTGATTATGCAGTATAACAGCATCAGTTGAAGGAGAGAAATACAAGTGAGGCCAGGGAAACATACGTGGACCCCTCTCTCTATGGAACTTGGCAGCAAGCTACAGCTCTAGCTCCATCCAAATATCCTTTTGTCAAACACAACTTATGTATTTCTGCCTAATTTTGAGCTCCCACTAAACTAAACCAACCTCAGAAACACACTCCTGCTCTCTGCGAAACATCTCTGAAATACTACAGGAGCCACCAGAAATGGCATCCTAATGGGCTCTAGGCAAGATTCATTTTGGCAAAAGATTTCTAGCAGCATGGTGCAGGTTTAAATTCCCCTGGATATCTGCCCTGGTCTTCTTGGAGTTGTTCCTAAATATCTAACTATATCCAGGTACGGAGAAGAGTGAATTTGCTTTCTCTGGCCCAGAATACTCGCACCAGGGAGGGGAGCAGCAGGGAGCCAGCAAACCCTGGGGGAAGTTTCAGAAGCATGGTCCTTTCCAGGGCTAGTCCCGCCAGGCTCAGGCACTGAAATATTTTTGGGTTATAGATTTAATTTCTCTGTGTGTTCATAGGAGAGGTATAAGCCACACAGCTGTTTTGTTGGCCTGCTGATCTGTTCCCATCCCTCGCGCTCCCTCGCACGGTGTGCAGCTGTTTAGACCATGGAAAGAGCAAGTACATCATGAGGCCTCAGCCAGAAACTGTTGTGTACTGACAATTTACATCGATATCAATTACCAGACTGGGGAGAGCAGTGGAAAATCAGGCCTTTTCTTGAAATAGCTAGGTGGTATGGGTAATGCACGTGACGTGTTTTGAAACTGCTTCTGTCTGCTGTTTTGCAGCAAGGACGTGCAAACCTACTCCCTCCTTCCAGTGCTCAGCAGTGAGCTTCATATAGCATTGACTGAGATTTATGGATGGTATTTATTTTAATAATGCTGGCTGAAACCAATCCACATTTTCACAGAAAGAGCATATACATCTGAGTGAAAAAAATAAAACAAAACCCAAACTATTTTTCTTGGTAAAAAAATAATATTAGGAAAGAGTCAATGTAAATAAAGTGAAAATCATTTAAGAATGAGATGTTGAGGGTCATTGGAGTTGTCAGCAAAACTAACGGCTTAGATGTCTTGTACTTGAGCACCTCTTCAACATGGACCCTCATCATGATAGGTCATGCTGTTATTCTTCTCAATGAGTGTTGAACTTGGAGGAAGGGGCTACTGCAGCTATGCTCAAGGAAAATCAATCTTCTGTGGTACGTCACTGTATCACAGCACATTCTAACTTCTCTTATTAGCAAATACAGTTCTGTGCTAATGACAAGCCAGACCTGCACCGTGAACAGGAGCCACTTATTTTCTGAAAGAGAATAACACTTGTTTTTTGTTCCCTTTTGCTTCCCTCTCACCTCTAACCCCCTGTGTGCTCTACTCTAATGAAAGGTCAGAGGTTAGGACTTTATTTTCCTCCAGACCATGAATGCTAAATAGCATCAGCACGAATGGTTCAATGACCCCTGTGTGTTCTGAAGGCACTGAAAAATGAAAACAAATGTTAATCTGAAGTCTGACTTAGACTCTCTTCGCTGATCTATACTTATGGTGCGCATTAGGGCCACTTACGAAATCAGACTGAGCGGTGATCTCTGACCTCGCTCTGTTTTCAGATGGCCTTGCTCCATTTGCTGGAAGCCTGGCCCAGCACTAATTCTCCTGTGGTGCCCACTGCTGCTCACGTACAACTTACATAAGCCAGAGCAATCACCAGCACACATCAATGGCAACGCTCCAATTTAAAAGTAGATGGCTGGAGTAGGTGTTATTAGTACCCTGTGTCAAGCTGTGATTGCTCACATATGGCCACAGGCTGAATAGCACTTTTGATTCAGGGCAGAGAAAGAAAAAGTTAGTGGTAAAAAACCCCAACAACATAAACAAAAAGCCAGAAGATGAAACAGGCTTGATCTTACCATTTCCTGATTTGAAACGGCTGGAGCAGACATAGACATAACTACAGCCAAAATGAAATCAAGTTGGATGTCATTGAGATACCTGTATGTATTATCTTCTGGATTCCTAGGTGGTCCTGATCTTAAACCTGATGTCCTAGTCTAGCCACATTATAGTCATATATTCCATAGCAAACCAGTTGTTTGCAAAGGGCTTCTGGTGAAGAATACATTCTTCTTGGTAGCATGACAAAAGAAGCAAGGGAAATATTTTCTTTATAAATTCAATATTAAACAGTAATGTTCTTGCATTTAATCTCATTATTCTGAGACAGATACTTTTAATTTCTTTCTTTTTTTCTCTTTTACCCTACTCTTTTTCCTGTTCAATGTCTCTAATACAAATAAACCTCAGAGGTTTAAGTCTGAGCTGTCAAGATCTGAAGTTTACTGTTGGTCTACAAATGTGAGTTGTTTCAGAAGCACAGTCTGCCTCTTATTTTTTTTTCTTGAAAAATCTCCTGGAGTAAAAGTAATGTATGTCACATCAGTTTCTGTTTGACTATTTCTTACTGCAGGACTGCCTAAAAGCATATATTGTGTATATACAGTATTGTGCAAGGGAAAAAAAAAAGAAGAGAAGGAACATGATAGACTCTACTGAAGCCTGCAAAGAGAAATGAACAATTAAAAAATTTCTCTTTTGAAACAGTCAAGTCTCAAAATAGAAAAAAAAAGCCAATGAGCACTTCATTTGGGATGGGCTGAACATATTTCTAAGCTTACAGGTACACAAAGCCCTGATCTACTAATGTATTGTAATTCCCTGCTTGTGCACTTAAAAGCAACGTACAATTTTCTCTGCTTCAACAAGGCTCTTCAGGTGAAAAGGCTGAGCACCAGAGGTCAGAAACCACTAGATGTTCTCTTTCATAAAGCAGCAATTTTTCACAAATTTCCTGCATGCTTTGAGTACAATTAATTTCAACTGGTTTTATAGAATGCAATTCGGTATTTGCTTTTGGGGACATAGCCTAGCACGGTGTTTATAACAATAAAACTAATGTGGGTCCACTTCAGTGTTTGCCATTTTCTTTGTTTCAGGTTTCAAAGTAAATCTAAGGCAATTGATAATGTCAACATGTAATGGTTAGCAATTTTATTCAGAATAGCAAAATACATTGGTTTTATTCATGATTTTTTTGTCATTTAGATGGGTCTGGCCTACACTGACTGAGTTATTCAGAAGGTCAGGGCTTTTATATTGTGATGCATACATATATTGGCTGGTATTATGAAGTCAGCATTTACTATAAGTTCTTAAAGTACTGTAGGCTGACACTCAAGAAAAAACACTACAGGCTTCTTAAAGGTGACAACCACAAGTGGATAGATTAGTTGTAGATGTATATTTACCTTTAAGCTATAAAAATTGGTAAGACTGTGGTGGAAAAAGCTGATGGGATGGAAGGGAGGAAAGAAAGAAATCAACCTGTAGGGCCTGTAGATCACCTGCATGCTGGAATAAAAGCCATTTCAATTTAAGGATGTAAAAAATTTAAGTCTCCTCTTGAGTTTCCCAACTTGCTGTCCTTACTCGTGTTTTGAAATCCATCAGTAATTTTCATCAGGCATATCTTGACAGTGCCTTGTGCAAACAACCTTAGTCTTGAAAACTCCTTCCCTACCTGACAGCTTGAATCCTAAACAGACTCACCCAGCAGTCCAGGAGCTGATTGACAGTGGGGAAATGTGTGCAAGATTCACCATTTTTGTATAAAATCCTAGATATTGCAGTATTCAGTTTAACATGTTTTGCCTTAGGCTACTGGATGAGTGAAGTGATTAATTGATGTAATTTAAAAGGAGGTGTGGGGTGTCAAGGGGTATTTTGCAGAACTGTCCAGGAGAAAAATCCTTCTTGTCTAAATTTCTGGCATCCTTTAAAACCTGTTTCATTCTGATTTTGAGGTTGCTTTGCATGGCTCCTCTTTCTTTTTCCTCTGCTTTTCTTTTGGGTATCCATAAAGCAAGAAGCCTTGTGCTGACATATCCTTGTTCACATTTTCTTCAAAGTCATCTGCAAGTTTTGAGCCTGCATACCACCCATTCATGTAATCTATACAAGTTACCTATATGATATTTATGTAACTTATGTATGCGTGTTACTATGCATAAGGATACATACCATCATAATAATATAAAGCTGCATTAGCACCACAAAATAATATAAAAGCGTTCAAAACACCTAGGCACTTTTCCCTAAATGATCTTACTTAGTGTTGTGTTTCTGGATGGAAGGATGGTGCAAGGGGAGCTGAATCTGAAAGATGGACTCTTCTTTCCCACAAAATTAATTACCAGGGTGGTGCTTTCCTGTATGGAGAGAAAAAAATCTTGCCTACTTAAAATATTCCATTTCTGTGAAATATTTTCTTCTGTTTGATCTAGACTCAACAGTGTTTGGTGTTCTTTCCTTGGATAGGACTGTAGTAGTCCTCTTTTGAAGAGAGGCTACATAATCATTGTATTACTCAGACTTGCTTTTTTCAGGGCTACATTTTAAATTTGGGTCTAGATAGCCTTTTTATGGGGGTTATTAACTGAAGGGACTCATACAGATTGCCTCTCACATATTGTCCTCCCCAGTCTCCCAGTTTTTCACTGCTCTGAGTGAAGTACTTCATATGTTATCAGGTTGCATCTCATTTTACACCTATCATAAATAACCTTTCTTCACTCAAAGTATAACAGAAATTGTAGGTCCAGGTCAAAGGGGTGGGTGGCTATGGAGAAGAAGACATAGGTTTAATGGAAATGGACCATGAGAAACAGTTTTCAGAAAACAATGGAAAGACAAGAAAAAATTATAGAAAGGAAAAATGTGCATTATCTTCCTTACCTTTTAAAAAGACACTACTTCCATACTGAATATCAACTGCTAGAAAATTATCGATCGTGCACCAGCACTTTCCTTCAGAGAGGTTTCAGAATGTTTCTTGAATGAGTTAGGTCTGTGAAATTTATGTAAGCTATTTGGAGAAGGAGCTGTCTTTTATGTATTCGTACAGTATCTAGCACAAAATATTTGTAAATGTCTGGCCAGATAAATGGAGTTACTAGGTAGTGTCCCCTAAAATGCAAATAACAATAGCAGCAACAACAACAATAAATCTCTCTGTACCAAACAAGAACCTAACTCTGAATCACAAGTGGTCGAGCTTCATTTTTTTAAAAGCTACTATATGTATATCCAGGCAGACAAATGAGTTATGCTGGATCTTAGCTCTTTTTATTTCTACAGCTCTTTCCATTTCTACAGCTCTAGAGGTGTGTGACGTGCTGGAAGTCTGAGTAAAACCAGCAGGAAACCTGTAGCAACATGAGCCAAGGACCTGCTGGCAGTTGCACAAGCTTCTTGTGTGATGCTGAGCCCACCACTGCAACCTAGACACCTACCTCAGTGTCCAGCCATGACCCTCATCTGTGCCTCTCCACCAACCACCATCAGGAGTTCATCAGGCTAGAAGAAAGCACTTTCAAATTTTTTTTGTCCTAGGAATTATAGACCAAATAAATATAACACAACCATATATGGTAATTCCCTATTCAAATGCAGGAAATATATAGTTGTGTCTATGTATTTATGTATACACATATATACACACGTATGAATGTATACATGCATATGTGTGTGTGTTTACATTCACTAAAGACTATAAAACATAGATCATATTTTATAACATATGGTAAAGAAGAAAGACCAGAAAATCAAAATTTGTACCACTACAGGATCCACATGCTAAGAAACCCATTGTAGAAACATCAGAACAGGTGTTTCAAGCCATTTTACAGACCCCTCTCTCTGTCAAATTAACCTCCAGAACAAGGACATTACAGAAATATTTTCTAATCTGTGTTCCTAAAGCATAATTAATTTGCTGCATCAGTGACAGACATCCATCTCACTGAAGAAAAATTTCATATGCAGAACTCTTAGTACAGATAAAGTTTATTCTTACCTTCATCTTTTTTCTCTTCTCCAGTTTACAAGAATTAGAGCTCTGAAAAAAAGAGGGGAAAAATAAAGCCTCCCATGTATGCCTCCAACTTTATCATCACTGTCTGACACTATCTGCAAATATTGTTTGATAAACACAGTCCTTGAAACCCAAGGAAATAAAATGGACAATGGAAACAGTGACAGCAGCAACTATAGATGAATAAAGTCCACAGTTAGCTATAAGTTTTCCAAAACAAAGAGATACACTAAGAATTTGCCAAAAACCCAATCAGGCTTCCAGGCTCTCTCTTTCTCATCTTATTTCCTGGTCCCCACATTAACATTGATTTCTATTGATTTAATTCCTGGAGTTTCTCAGCTGAGCTCACTGGTAATTTTACCATATTTCCTATTAAAAAAAAAAATTTGTCTTCATTTTAAAGACACTACCCTCTCAAGAAATGGGAAAATAGGATTGGCTTTATAGGCCCAGTGAGTGGCAAAGCTTGATGTAAAACCTATGTGTGCTACCTCCTACCCCCATGGCCTAAACCAGTTTTGTGTTGGCATTCATCTGACTGGATGATAAAAATCCCACCTTAATTACATGCTAAAGGGAAGGATGACAAATCTCTGTGCTTGTCTTCCTGATTGCAATAAATGCCAGATGTCCTCCTAGTTGTCACAATGGTCACAAGACTGGTATTTGCCCATATTGCCTAGTTAATGGGCAGTCAGGCAGACCAATGGGGTAATTTCATGACCACTGATGAAAACTCTGGGTCTGGAATGATGGCCTCACGTTTTCCAGACTCCTGTCCCAGGGAACAGGAGTGAGGCCAACTTCCCAAGACCGCGGGCTAAAGATCAGTGAGTTCTCCAGAAACTTCAAATATGCCCAAAAATGCAGTTGCCTGGGTATGAATGGAAAGATAATTCCAAATGAAAGAATAAATTATAGAGAGCGGAGTTTGAAAAACATCCATAGTAACAGAGTTCATTTCCAAAGGGTTCAAACCACGATTTTTCACATAGTTCTCACTGTGGCATTACAATAAAGCTTCTCTGTGCTGCTTCTGTCCTGGCAGATGCTCAGCAGCTTTCCCTCTCTTCTTCTTGCTCTGTCAGCAGCATCTGGCTGCAGCGTTCCCACCTCTGCAGCTGTTTCTCAGCTGTGCACACAGACGGGTGGAGCGGGGATGACACACACCACCGGGAAACGAGGCAAGACAGGGAAATGTAGGCTGGAAAAGAGGTTATGAGGAGCCTAGGAGTCATTTCCAATCTTGAAGAAAAGATAAGAATTGGGTTTGCCAGATGATGGAGGATTCAGAGAAAAGACAGATCTGTCCATGTGATGAGAAGACTAGAAGATTGAGAGAGGATGCATGAGGAAGAGAGTTGTGTCCTCCACCAAACTACAGAAGTCCCTGGACAGGTCTCAACATGCAGGCAGTCCAGCCACCAGCATCAATGCCTAGCCAGTGTAGAGATACTCCTCTGGCAGCTCTGTGTCAGGTGCTGGTGGCAGGACAAAGAGGTCAGTGTTGTGCACATCTGCCTGGGCGAGTTACATCAGAGGACGTAGTGGGCCAGCAAGGTAATGAGAACATCAAGGGCAGTCTCTGTGCCTCTGCACAGTGTTTTCTCTCTTTCTGTGAAGCAACTGTTCATAATCCCTTCAAAAAAATCCCAACTGTGGACTGGGAGCAGCTTTAAACTGAAACACCTGCAGGTCCTGCACGCACAGCATTGCCATTATGTGCAGGGGCAGTGAGTCCTCTGTGGTGCATACCAGGCATTTGATGTCAGGTAAAGCTGGATGGACAGACCAGCTCGCTGTAGAAACACGGGACTCTGTGAGATTCTTTTCCTCCCATCGCTGGATGGGCTTTCTCTGATCCTGCTCATGCTCCTCTCTCTCCCCCCAGCCTCTTAACCCCACACAATGGTCACGGAGCTGAAGCCCAGTGAAATGGCAGTGCTGGCAAACGCTTTTACAAGTTCGTTGTCTGGGATGATCGTGTTTCTCCAGGCTGAGGGCTTCACAGATCACTCCTTATCTAGCTAGCACACAGCTGTCACTGCTCCAGAAAGGGACAGGCAGAAGTTAGCTGCTGCTGCTCACTCAGATGCCAGGGTTGATAAAACTCCTCTTTAACCAGCTCAGCTTTTTGAGATATTTCTAACAAGTGAAACCAAGGCAATTTCTTTCTGAGCAGGATTTCTTTCCACCTTCATGAGGTCCACAGGCTTCCCCTGTTGCTGTTGGCTGGTATTAATCTTAAAATGTACACTATTAGGAGCCAGTGCCCATTTGTTTTCCTTTTAGAACAGGCTCACGGTATAAAAACATTATTCATTCTGATCATTGTGAAAATAGACCATACAGGCGTATAGGTGAGACTTCCTCTGATCACAGGACGTATGGTTATCAGAATAAGCAGCAGGAGAAAGCTGTTTTAAATGCTCCCAAGTCCAGCAAGGTGTCCTGAGTGCCAGGATCACAAGCCCAGTCTCTCCTTCTCCACCTCTGTGAGCAGCTGCCTCACCACATCTAGGAGCCATCTCAGTCCCAGTGCCCCCATTTCCCTGGGAGCTGAAGCTGTGCCAAAGAAAATGGGGAGGAACCAGCTACTCTGACCCCAGTCCCCATCAGTTACTGATTCTTCACAGAAGAGCATATGTCCTGCCTAAACTGGAAGAAGCCCTCTCCAAGACTCGCACCAGACAGCGTGACTTTGCGTGGCCTCCTATTCAAGCTAGGGGCTAAATATCACTCTTTGGCCTTATGCCTGTTTTCTAAGCTTTAGTTTTCCTTAGCTGTGGTGGGATTGCTGGGGTAGCAGTGGGATGCTGACCTGGAAAGAATGAAAATGGTGGAATATGCTTGCCAAGCATATTCCAAAGACGAACTTTGGAAAACCATGTTTTGTTTTTTATGTCTATACATTAAATTAATCTCTCCAGTAAGCCAGGTTTGCTCAAGAATGTGATTTTGAGAAGGAGTGGCAATTAAAATTCTTTATGTACTTTCCACCCTTAGAGCTGAGGCCAATGCATCTTAAAAAATAAAAGCAAACCACAAACACATGTGCACACTGAGAGCATCTGATCACCTGACTTCAATCAATTGGTATTTATTTATCTGAGCCTTGTTTTTCAAAAGTGTTGACTGCCACAGGTGATCCCTCTGATCTCTTTACAGGGATGCCTACCAGACAGAGGGACGAGGGGAAAAGCTGCTCTTGCTCCAATGAAGCTTTTTTTTTTCCTATGGAACCTTCTAAAACCCTCCACAAACTATTTGAAGGACAGTCATTACTGGAGGGAAAGAGAAAAGAAAGAGACTTTCATTGCTTTTATTGCAATGGTTAGAAAAACAAGTATGAACCTTTTCTCCAGCCCTTGTGTCCTATCCCTTTTATTGACTTTTCGTTGTCTTGGGCTGTTTGTATTCAAAATAACACTTTGAATAGGGCCCCCAGTGGTCCATGACTTTAGTCAAGAACTTAAATCAGGCTTAGACTCCCAGGGACCTTCTTTTTTTTCCTGAGAGCAAAAGATTTCCACATGATTTAAGGTTTAAAATGTGATTTTTTAATTTTTTTTTTTTTTTTTTCAGGAGCTGCCTGCTGAATCCCAGTGAGACTCAGCCACCTAACCCTCTTAGGCTCCCTTAGAAATCCCACCCTCAGCCAGATAAAGCACAGCATTTTAGCTGAGGAATGAAGTTAGCATTCACGTGGCTGTCTGATCCCAGGTTTTCCTATTACAGGACAAACTTAAAGAACACAGGGAGTGAACAGCACAATAATTAACTGTGGAACTTTCTCACTCTTAAACAAAATGATTGTGCCCACTAACAGAAGCAAGAAAGTGAGGTCAGTGCAGAGATGAGAAGCTAAAAGCCAGCTGCTGGAATATGAGCTATTTCCTTCCCACATTTAAAACGAAAGACCTGAATGTCCTCCTGGATCTCAGTAAGAAATAGAAGTAGAATGAAAATGATGGGCAGTTGAGCCATGCAAAATAAGGAGGGCACTACTTTCTTTTTTTCTTTTTTCCTTCCTTTTTTTTTTTCCTTTGTTTTAGCTCTTATGGATTGGTTTGTTCAGCACATTTGGAAGAGAGAAGCTACATGGTGAAAAAGTAAGTAATATGGGAAAAAATGCAGTCATGGCTAAAAAGAATAAATCTACAGTCTAAGCTATAGTCTTCAGTTTTATTTAGAGAATTACAAACATGAATTCAATAAAACTTGTTTGCATGTAAGTACTATAAATATGCTTATAAAACAAACATAACCTTTAATCTGTCAGGAATCCTACTGAAAGCTATATATGTATGTATATACATATGTGTGTGCAGAAGTGGGATGATATTCAGACACAGTAATGGAGCAGTATCAGGACTTTCTTCCCCTTGTCAATAGAGTCCTCTCTGGAAAACAGCAGTTATTTAATAGTGTCAGGTTAGTAATATGAGCACCTTACATATCACAGGCATTTAGCATGTATCCAGATAGTGCAGTAAAGTGAACTTAAAGAACTAGATTACAACTAGATCTGAAACCAGGTCCCCCAAAATGTGAAATTTACCTTAGACTGTGAATAGACAAATAGCACCTTATTTTTCTCTTTTTCAGCATGAACTCCATGCTTCAATATTGGTTCAGTAGGGATTCAGAAGCATCATCTTCTCCTGAAACATTATCAGCCTTTTCTTCAGCATCTCAACTGTTACTAAACCCACCGAATTCTGCTTAAATAGTAAGGTGTAATGAGCTCATTTGTTGGTTTTGTTTGTGGTTTGGTTTGTTGTGGTTTTTTTTTTTAATATGGCCTAGCAGAGTAAAACAAGTTAAAGAGCTTTGGCTTAGTTGAGACCTAAGATTATCAGGCTTTAGCTGCACGCAAGCAAATTTAGCAGTGAATAGCAACTTGGTCTAGTCTGTGTCAAGGCTGGGGAAATCACTTTTTGGGGAAGCGGTGATCCCCACGCCATAGCCTCTGAAGATTGCAGCTAAAATTAGATGGTGGCTGCTAGCCAGAGAAAGAAGACATTTTTTCCCTGTTTTGCACTATATCCAAAGGCCATGCTTTCAGGGAGCTTTGGTACTGTTGACTGTGATTTCTGTAAATCTGTCAGACATTCAAGAAAACACATAGATCTGCCCATTCACCTGTGAACCAAAAGTTGACAGCTTGGTCACAGAGATGAATATGTTCTGGCTTGGAAGAATATTTAGGAAATAAGTATCATATCATTGTCCCCATTAATGTCAGCTTAAGACAAATATATGGGCAGTTTTCAGCTGTATTTGGGGGCACCTAGTCTGAATCCCAAGTTTCAAAGGTGGTCTGAATTTCAAGAATAATTAGCCACTCTACAAAAATCAGGTCCCATTCCACTTTCACGTTAGATGTCCAAGACCTCACATCTCTTCTGAAAACCTTACATTTTCAAATGCCTTACCTACAGAAAGAGAGCCCAGAAATGTAGTCCTTGGTGCCCAGGCAAGTCTCTATGGCCAAGTGTGAAAGGCAAAAGGGCAATCAGAGTTCAGACCCGTTACCTTCCAGGGGCCAGTGCTCTGAGTCATCAAAACAGTGGCTGAAATAGCATATTTGCACAGTTCCTCTGCTGAGAAACCTGGATGTCAGATGGGGGAAATTTTGATTCTCATGGGAAAAAAATTTGGTAAACATGTTTCCCATTGAGCACAGTCCGCCCACGCAGACAAATCCAGTTTGCAGCCCTCTGTTAGTTTTTCTCCTTATTTAGTAAGAAAACATATATATAAATGTAATCTTTTTCATTTTCTTGTGGCTGAAGCCTCACTTACGGGCTTCCAAAATGACACCACTGAAGAGCAGAGCCTAACCTCAATGTTTGGTAGAAAAACAGAGGAAAGGCAGCGCCTCCCCTGAGGAACAGAGTAGAAGCAGTGAGCAATATTTCCAAACAAGTGGACAAACAAAAATATACAAAGCAACCACTAAAAAGTCAGTACCCCTCTTCTTATTTCTTCTGGATATTTAAGGTGAATCAAAGCCAAGCCAGAGGCTCATGCAACTACAGGGAAACAGTCCAGATGTTTAGGCCATTTTCCTGTGGCATTTCATGATGAAAAACTGTGAAATGCCAACAGTTCTTGCTCTAAGCTCTACAGTGTTTGTATATTGTTCCAAATAAAATAGACACTGACAGCAAAGAGCCAGCTGCTTTTCAGTTTGCTATTGCTATTTTGAGGAATGGTAAGTCTCTGGGATGGGAGAGGAGGGATTTCATTGAGGACAGGTGATGGCGGTGAGGCAGAAAGATTCTTTTTTTCTTTTTTTTTCTTTTTTCTTCCCTTATCCCCCTCTTAATTGACTTTCTTTCTCAAAGGATCTGGGGTTTGTAGTGAGTATCCATGCTGCAAGTGACATGGTTGTCATGCATTTACCAGTATTATCTGGTATGGTAGAGCCTCCTAGCATGCTCTTAAAGGCTGGCAACAAAGAATACTCATTATAACTTATTCCTTTCCTAAAACTGCATAACTCTTTTACATAACTCCTGGGGAAAGTACAAGAAATATCCATATGCAAAATTAGAGGAGCTGGAGATATCATATCCCTCTATCAAAGCTGTATTTGTCTTACAACCTTTTTTTTTTTTCTTATAGAAAGGTCATTTTAATTAGCAAGTGGGGGCAGGTACTTATTGTTGGTAGGCACACCCCATATTGATGGCTCCTCTATACGTCAGTGCATGAGCATTAACATTGCTCAGATAATCTTGCTGGCAAGCAAAGAAGCAACTATCATGTTACTTGAAAGAACTGAAGCTATATTGTATAGCAGTCATTAGTCTCCTTGAATCTGCTCATAATGATGAATGCATCATTCTGCCTGCCTGCAACTTGTGTAACAAACAGCACAGCCAAGTTTTTTCCAATTCTGTTATTCTGTTTTAAAAAACACTGACATTTTCTTAAACAGACATAATTTACAATTTTAAGTAACACAACAGTGCCTTGGTGTGTAAGGGCCAGCAAGCAAACAAGACTCCTTTCACAAAGATTAAAAAAAAATAAAAACACAGTCTCGTGCTCTCTGAGGTCACCACGGCTTAAAACTGGGGTGAGGGGGGAGGAACTAGGACCTTTCTGTGACATATCTTTGGCTTTCAAACATGTATTATGTTCTCACAGCAGGAACCCCAAGTGCAACTAGAGTTAAAAACAGTATGTAATGCCTTCTGGGGACAAACACCTGCCTGGGTCGACACCATCCTATTAAAGCACCTCGGGAAGCAGTTTTGGGGTCTGGGCATCCATGCTATTTTGACCCTGATTTATATTCCCAGCTTGCCTGAGTTCCCCTGACTGCAACACCATTTGAGAAAAATTGGGAGCATCCAGCTCTCACAGCACCCACCAAAGTGTCCCACATACACCATCTGGCTGAACCACCTTATCAGGCACCACCGCCTTGAGCATCCTCCACCTGCCAACAAGTTCCCCACCAGCCTGCACAAAATATCCTTCATCAGTTGCATTCCCAGGCAGAAATTACTCTCCTTAATAGGATGGGCTCAGCTAGGAGGTGTACTCTGCACAACCACCATCTCTGTGCCACTCATCTATAATGGAAAGCACAGGGTGGTGCTCATGAACTGACCAGTGAAGTCCTGACATATGGTGAAATATTAGTTAATAACATGAATTCCCTTCTGCTGGGCACCAAAGAGAAAACACTGTCCTTCTTATGGCCCTGGCACAGCTGGGCCTCTCCACTGCTGCAGTGCTGCCTGGACAATTCAGCTTGTCTCAGGCCAGCAGCTGAGGACAGATCACAAGCACATGACATTGCAGACCTCCAGGATAAAAATAATGATGTGCTTGTCAATGCTGAACTGCTGTGGCACAGCTCTAGAGGAGATCAGGGTGGCAACCAAAGCACGGATGCACTTACCTCTCCTGCCTTGTGTAGAAACTGCTATAAGGGGCCATGGAGGAGGCAATTTATGTCTGGGATTATCTTCTTGCTCTCTGTTTTTCCATGTTTGGAGGACAGCATGCTTCCCTCTGTGGGACGCTATAACACACACCATAATGTAAAACCGGTTTCTGTCACAGAGTGTTTGCTGAGGGCATTAGTCTTGAATTACAGCCCCTGCATTAACATGACCTATGGGAACCATCTTATCCCTAGCTGTCATGGCAGTAGGTTCATCTCCCCACCAGTCAGAACATCTGGCAACCCACTGTTCCCTCTATTGCCCTCCCAACTTTGTGGGTTGCACTCTTGACAAGAGGATCAGCGTGGCCCTGTAGGATACAAGTGGTCAGAGGGAGCTGGCTGCTATAGGATGTGTGATTGAGAGGAATTGGGTCTGGGGCTTGTGTCTAGAAGGACTATGCCAGAGGGCTTCTGGAACACAGATGTTTGAAGCAGCCCCTTGTAATGTGAACAAGCTTGCTTGAAGATTCACGAAAAGGTTACAGGGTAGATGGCACATACCTTAACTTGCTCTGCGAGGAAGCTCCTCAACATTAGCTCAGCAGAGTTAGCAGACATGGCCAGGAGATGTTTTATGACTGAGTAGAAGCAGGTGACTCACAGGTGACAGTCCATACCTGGACATCTCCAGAAAATTTCACAAATGTGAGTAGTTCAAATAGGTCAGATTAGGATTAGGTAAGAATGAGAATAGGGGGGCTTCATCTGAAAGAAATTCAAGCTGTGAACCTTTTAGAAAAGGGGATACACTCCCTATGTACATTCAGCCTTTTGGTCAAACAGTTTTTTGCTGAATAAGCAAGTTTGATAATATTTTCTTCACTCACTCTTTCCTCATCTTCTGAAACTTCAACCCACATCAGTAAAATAACATGATCCACAGGGGAAATTGTCATATTTTTCCATTGTCTACAGGCTAGAGAAAATTTGAAATCAAATCTGAAATTAAAAAATTGGCAGAATATGAATTGAAGTAAGTATTAACTAGAAACTTCAGCACAAAGTATACTCGTCTGATCAAAGCAATATTCTATATCCCGTGGAAGCTTTTGAAGAGTATTTAGAAGTAAAACAAGTGGGGAAAATCTCTCTGTGCCAAATTTTGGGCTGTTTTTTAAACAGACATCAAGGCAAAGCCATAAAGCAGCCAATTGCCTGTATCTTCTGCCAAGAGCAGCATTCCCTCTCTCGCTCCCCCTCACTTTTTCCCTCCTCCTCCCTCCAAGTGAATGAGATCAAGATCAAGAAAATTGTATCAGGTCCTTGAAGCACTTTTCAAGTTTGCAGGAATATCGCACTCACAGAGTAAAAACACACACACACCCAAGTCCCTTTAGATTCTTCTGCCAGTGCCACCATCAAGGAGCAACCACAGGACTGTGAAGGTAGTTAGTGTCATAGGGAGGTGACTGAGGGAAGCAGAGAATTTGGTAGCCAGGGGAAAGCTAACAAGCAGGAGTGGGGTCACAGAGGGAGGGGAGAGAGCGGGTAGCATTTGCTCTGGATGCCAAAAATGTCTCCCTACAGCTGTGTGCTAATATTATGATTATTATTTTGGCAGAGGCCTTTTTGTTTTCTTTCCCAAGCTGATCCTGCTCCCCTCTTGTGCAGGTATTGAGCTTATGCTGAGCCAAAAAAGCAAAAGAAAGGCCATCAGGTTTAGATTTGCTGTGGTCTATCCAAAATACATAGCATGGGGCAGCAGGGGAAAGTAGGAGGAGGGGAGAAAAGGGCCATGTTAATGGTCACAACCAGGGTAAGGACCTTTGACTTTTCTAGTAGTTTTAGTTTGGGGTTAAAAGGTGACAGGAATGAAAAGAAAAGTTTTAATTCCAGATTGCATCTGATTTAAATAACTGATGCAAATAAGTCAGTGTATCTGATCAGCCTGAAGCTCTCTGAAGACATTAAAATAAGCTTTAGTACTAGAATATTTTGTTGGAGGATGTTACAGTCAGATCGTTCTACTCCTTGTTCACTCTTCCTTCTATCAAACTGCAGTATGTGTCATTAAAGACCTTTTATCATTGTCCCTAGGTTACATCAGCTCAAGCCCTCTGCACATCACATGCTGAGTCAGCAGCCCTCCAAACAGTGCTCTCCGTGACAGGCACAGATGCCCAGTGGCAGCAAGGCAGTTTTAGCTCCTCAATAGCCTTACATGCAGTTAAATTTCTTTGGCTTGAGGAAATTTATTCCTTAGCTACCCCACTCCTTAGAATTCCCCCCCCCCCCATTATTCCTTAGAAAATAAAGCTCTGCAGACTGACGTGTTTTTGCATCTCTGCTGTAATTGGAAGTCTCTGCAACATGAGGCTTCCAAGCACGTTTTCTCAAAACTCCCTAGCATAGGGAAGCATGAGAAAATATGAGGCAGTATGGATATAAATAAAGGTAGAACTAGAATTTGTGAGCATCAGTCAAGTATGTTATGACTTAGATTGTTAGGGGGCGTTCAGTCTTAATTTAACATTCCAGTAGCCCCTATTTCCACTTTCTATTTCCTTTTTTTTCTTTTTCTCATTCTTTTATTCTGGCATTTATTTTCATATGTTGCTTCCCTCTGTAAACCTCTAACTTTTAACATACCTCTTTTTCCTTCTTCTACTCACAAGTCCTTACAATGCTTCCCATACATTTTCCTCTTTGTAGTGCCTCTTTTCTGCCAGCCTCCATTTTCTTGTGGCTGAAGCAGCTACACTCACTTGTCCTCTTCAAGGCCTCAGTCCTGAAAACCATCTTAAACCAGAAAACACTTAAGGAAATGTTTAGCACTGGGGTTAATTTTTACATGAAGCGCAAGGTAAGAATTTACCTGATGTTGATCAAAGCTCAACTGCTCTGCCAAACAGGTGTAGATTTTATAAATATATATATATATGCATATAAGATAAATGTTTTTGTTTGAAACTGAATAGCTTTCCAGAAGGAGAACCACTGGCTCATGAAAAGCATTTGGCAAATCATACCCTCTGTCTCGGGTACCTAAGGCATATTACATTCATCACCATCACTCATTTCAGTGCCTATCAAATAAGACCCTGCACAGAACACACCTTTTCTTCATACATGATGGTGGAGTTTCTTTCCAAACTGTTCATTCTTCTGCTTCACTGGACCTCTGCAGAGAGAAGGAGCCACTGCAGAAGGAGGACAGCAGGAGGAAGCGGGACATCCTGGAGTTGCTCTGGTATAGAAGTCATCCACCAGCTTGGATGATGCCTGAAGCTCTGTAAAGTGGCTGATCTCACTTACATAAGCTCGACAGAGCTTCTCACCAGGAACCTACAGAGGAGGGTGGCATGGCCACAGCCTCACAGCACAGACACCCAGAGAGCTCCTTCAAATTCCAGGGCGAGCATCTTTACAGCAGAAGGGAACTCAGAAGATCTTTCACAGGGTTCCCATCCACTGCTACACATTGTTAATACTGCAGTTTAGGTGTACCCTCAAATACTCATTTTTCCATTCAGCTCACATTGCAGCATTCTCTCAGATTGCACATGGGCAGGCACACACATGCCTTTAACGGGGTTTCATCCCAACTTGACCCCTTTGCTTTGTTGGCTGGATAGTCTGAAAGGTGGGAGTACTAATTTCAGGCATGGAATGGATATGGGTTTCAAACCAGAGCTGTTTCCCGTGCAGGATTCAAGAACGTGGGCAAAGCAGTTTGCATCTGCTCGTGCTGTCAGTCTCTGCTAGGAGCAGGGCTTGACCCACACGCTCCCTCTGCCCTTCTTCCTGGGTGAGTTACTTTGCTCCGTGCTCAGTTCATTGCTTTTGCTGAACCTACTCTCAGATGCTCTATTTCCACACTGTATCGAGAGCTTGAACTGTGAATTCTTCTGGGAATAGATTGCCTAAAAAGCTGGGCTTTACAAAGCCTATATACATTTGGGGATTCGGTTGTTAAATCCATTTAGATACGCCAATGGTACCAAATATGTTTAGGTACTTTGCTGAACAAAGACTATATTAACATTAATAAGAACTACTTCCACAAGAAAATAATTGTAAAACTGGGGGGCCATTTTGTTTTGGTTTACTTCTAATTTTGGAGCCTTCTCTTAGAGTAAGACCTTGGGTGGGGAAGTGGAAAGGCAATTACTTCCAGTGTACTGGACCAATTTGCCAGAGGAGAGAAACTGAGTGTTTGACGCATTCCCCAAGGCCAATGTTCCACAATTATAAAAATATACTACCTCCTCTGTAACTCTGTGAATATAAAATGAAGCAACTTACCTACCATTAATTAGCTATATTTTGTAGTTTTATGGACATTAAACATGGTGGGGTAATTTGCATATATTAGCATGTAATTTACATGCTTACTTCAAGGTATTCAGTTTTATTGCCATTACCTTTTGTGGCCTATTTCTCTAATGACTGTAATGGAATACAAAAGAGATTTCTCATTTATTTACCCTGTTACCTTATACATGAGTTTCAGAATAACGTGTCATGCTGAGAAGTGGGAATTTTCATGCAAAAGGTTTTGCTTTCAAGTCTAAGCCACTTCATGACCACCCACTTGGCTGGATTTTCTAAAGCTGCCTATATTTCCTTGGCCACTTTTCTTTTTTCGCTCACATAAGGATGCACAATATTTTAAAAGTCAGGTACAAGTGGAGAAATTTGCTCCATAGCCTGCACTAAAAAAAGAAAGTCAGACACAAGAATTAATGGGTCCTACTCTATCAGCACCTAAAGGCACAGAGAGAGAAAAATAATCTGCAGCTGGGGAAAGTTGAGCAGGGTCAAAGGGCAGTGCCTGCATCTGCATTCACTGAGAGGCAGAGAGGGAAAATAAAGGGTCTTTTTTTGTTGCAGCTCAGTACTATTTTAGAAAGCTCAGATACTAACTTAATTACCACAGTTCCCTTTTGCACAAGAGCACTGCAGCAGGCTATAAATCAATATTTAAGGTCACATTGCTAAAAGCACTGAGAAACAGTCTTTTCTCTCACTATAGCATGTTGTTTGCTGCTCCTGCATCAGTGTCATGAGAGTTCAATATCAGATAGGGAACAGGGCTAAAACAACAATTACAAAAGAAATCAGAATTGCAAAAAAGGAAGGTGCAAAGCGAGCAAGTCCAGCTCATGGCAGATATCATGATTGCATAAAACCTGCTGTCCTTTCTGAGCTGAGAGACAGGAGATGCATCAGCAGGTGCCCAGGAGTATGAAATACATTTCACTCTGTGCTGAATTCTTGTTCTGGAGGCCGAGTTGATGGGAGAAGAGCAGATCTGAAAAAAATAGTTATTTCTGCTGAGTATATCTTTGGCAGCTTTAACCATACATCTGAAATCAATGATAGTGTGCATGCATGACATCTTATTTCAATAAATTGTTGGGAACGGGACTCAGTAGTTGCAAAAATAGATTTTTTTTTTTTCCATTTGCTTTTCTATTATACCTGCTGACCCAGATATTTCACAACCTTTGGAAGAGAAAACAATTCATATGAGATCAGGAAGATATGGAAAAAGCCACTTCCAGCTGAGATACACTTGGCACAGCAATGAGTGGCTTAGCCAGAGGGAGGCTTCTTTTTGTTTGGGTTCACACTGGCAGTGTGCAGCCAATACTAATATTAGATAGATAGAGGACTTGCATCCAGGTGCCCAGGGTGCTTCAAGAATGAGACGCAGGATCCCATAAATGCCTAATTTAGATGCTAGATCATCTACAGCTTTGATGTTTACAGACTAATTTATGGAGCTTATAAAAAGTGTAATTGCATTTGGGAAGGTGGAATTGAGGAAGTTAGAAATCTATCCAATTTAAAAAAAAAAAAATCTCAAGGAAATTATTATTTTTAAAGCATAACCAGATTTTCACCTAAACCTGAAATTTCATTTCCAAAACTTGCATATTTTCTCAGAAGGGATCATTGGCTGGTAAGCTGATGTCACAGCTAAATAGCATTATTAGTTCAGGTGTGAAGTGGTGCAGTTGCATTCAGTTTAGAGTATCGATTCTAGATCATCTGGATTTCGGGCCAAACATCCCCTGGAGGTCTGCAGTACACCTGGGAGAACATGGACACATGGAGCTAATCAGCTCAGCCATGTGCTGTGCAGCCCATCAAGATGTCCTTCAGTTTAGAAGGAGAGCCTTAGACAACATATTTTGGACTCCATAAATCACATTTTTTGATAGCACTTTTTCTAAACAAAAGTGCTTCTCTTCTTCTGAGAAGAAGAACAAGAGCATGATGTCATTTTGAGTTGATGCACAAGTACCCTTTTGCACAAGTATCAATAGCTCTAGTAACTTGTGACATATCTGTCCTGGTAGCAGGAGTCCCCAGAGTACTGGTGTCAACTTCCTGAGACACTATTTGATGAGGAACTGGCCTAGATTTTGTCATTAAATTATCCACGTGCATCTTCATGTTTAGATGTAAAGACAAAGCTAATCTCTTCATTTTCATTCTTTGTCAGCAAGACTCATTCATGGCTAGTGAACACATGCTGGCTAGGAAGAAGAAAAAGATATTATCTCTTTTTTAAAACATTGGTATTCTGATGATGGGCATTACACTAGTTCCTAAACAGTTACAGAGACAGGGCTTCCTTTGAAACTATTCTCAGTTACTAATGCATTTTTGGATATATTTAAGTTGGAAAATTTTTAAAGCTTCCAAACCAACTGGATATGTATTTGTGGTAAAATTTGATAAAGCTTCTATAATACAGTAAAAACAAGTAAAATCCCTGTATTCAAAATTATGCTCAGAGTAAATTTACTGCTTCCTAATTCATTGTTGTACTACTGATTTGAAATCATCAATTAAGGCCTCTAAGTCCTCTATGATAAAATAATATCTGATTCAAGTCTTTTGAAGGATTAAGCAGTGCTGTAGGACAAAGGAAACCTCAATTTAAATTGTAGGAGACTAGGCAATGCCTAAATGTCTGATAGCACAATATTTGTAACGTCATTTACTACAGTGACAATTAGCACTCAATTAACTATACATTAAAATTGTTACTATATTTATCTAAATGTGATCATTTGTCATAGGTCATCCCAGACTTCAAGTAGCTACAGCCCAGGGTTTAAGAAACAGTTACACAGCTATAAATGGAAAAGTGGCTGGGGATAAAACATTGTGCCAAAACTCCAGAAAATATCACACAGATTTTCAGAATAGAACTTCAATACCTTGAAAGTAAGATTTAAAGCATGACTTAGGAAAACCTTAAGGGAATATTTTCTACATGACATATAAAACTAAATTTTTTTGATAATAACTGGTGCTATTGCATGACACAAGTAGCATGAAAGTAAAAAAGTCAGACTGACCCCTGAGTGTTATTGTTGTCTGAAATTTGCACCATTGCTACACTGCATTTCTGCCACTGGAGAAGCCTTTTTTTGTGCAAAGAGGGGTTGTGCTAATCATTGATCACAGGCTTGCTCAAGCAGTGCCACCATAGTTACTAAAAATGCATAAAATTCACAACTGAACCTACACTGACATTTTTCCCCCTTCCACAGACTGTCATATGCAGATGTAAAGTAAAGAAAGTCAGGAACACACATGGAATAAAAGTGAAAAGAGCACTTCCTCATATCAAATGGATTTTGCTTGAGGGATGTGTTAAGACAGTACTGTTCATCTTTTAATTCTTAAATACTACACTTTTCATTCTTAACACAGGTGGGTAGTCTTCAGTGTAGTGAGTGTATGGTTTCAGATTTAAAAGAAAAGAAAAACCCTGAAATTATTTCCATATTACTTGCATACTTTTTCTAAAGGCAGCCTCATAAAAGTACATTTCCTTTACTATCATATTTAGATCTACATATGCTATCAGACTAAAGGGCAGGCAGACAGCTGAAAATTCTCTTAATTAATAATATTGAACATACCTATATATATATATACACACATATTTCTGTGTTTCATAGGTATAATGCTATAATGAATAAAGAAGGAGGGAATACTGTTGTTTCTAAATATCTATCTCATCTATATTCCTTCCATGCCTTGATAATTGGCACAATATGAAACTAACAGTGCTTCTGCTTACAGATGTTACAGGTGCATATAGATGTTTGTGGATTTTGAGGACTAGAACAAGCAACAAAGAGCAAAGATTCAGATAGATTTGTATCCTCGCCTGGATCATTTGTGGAGTTTCAGAATAACCTTGATCAGGTCAGAGAAAATCTGCTCCTTAGTTAGGTGATCCATAAAATGAGATGAGGCTTTTACTCTACATCATAGTGATGTTACGAGACATAGTTACAGTAATTAAAGTACTTAAGTGTTTTGCCTGCTTTTGCAGGAGAGTTTCTGCATGGGATACCCATTCCAACTGTGTATGTAGGGGCTGTTAAAACAGCACCAGATAAACTGCTCACAGGAAATTTGAATCACTAGAAGAGTTATTGATTTTAAAAAGTTCAGAAACTGTGCAACATATTCTTGAGCACCATCTACTGGTACTGCAAATGGTCAAAAATGTCCATAAAACCATCAACAAATATGTCGGTCTTCAACAAGTACATAGAAGTAGATATTCTCTATGTTGTTTTAAGTTATGTTGTTCTATTTGGTATTTTGTGATTTAGTTTGATTTTCTTTTGGGAGATGGGAGACTCAGATGTTTAAGAAAATGGATATATATCATGGTCAAAATGCAAATAATAATGATTTGAGATGTGCTACCACAACATCTCCTGACATATGTAGTTTGCTTACTTTGTGCCTCAGGCTCATCAATGGGTCAACCTTTTTGGCCAGCCTACATCTCCCACACTCCACTCCTTCCTTTTCTTCCCTGGGTCAAACTATAGAATATGTACCCTAAGCACAAAACCCTACGCTGAAGAGGAAGGAGCCATCAGTATGCTGAAGAGGAAGGACCATCTGAAGCAGTGTCATGTATTAGTCTAGGAAGACAGATAGACAGGCAGATATCTTTAATCTTTGCAGAAACATTGACAGTTTAAGGAGAGTGTACATGTCCAGATATCACCAAGACGTCACCCAGATGCAGTTAGACTGTGGCATCACCCACCTCTAGGGGTTGGGAAGTCCCTGCAGTTCAGATAAACCTAAAGCTAGATCAGACTCTGGTGCTGCAGCATTTATAGCTACGGATTATCCTTTAACCAGAGGAGTTTGTTCCACTCCATTAGGCAGTTTCATCGTGCAGTGTAAAGTACAGCTTTGTTGACATGGATGCATCCACAGAACGAGTGTTTCAACAGGTTCATGTAACCTGACAAATGTGGATAGTACAGGCACAGCTGGGAGGGGGTGGAAGGCAGAGTCCTCATCAGCCCTGGAAGTGGGACGTGTTCTCCAGCTCACCTGAGGCAGGCAAGTTGTCACTGAGACTGGAGAGAAACTTAAGAAAGTAGGAAAGCACTTGATGTTGCTGCAGGTAAATTTTTTAAGAAAAGCTATTTCTTTTCTTGTGTTAACTGATGAGGCCAGTAAAAGGTAAAGCAGGATGATTTTTATTCAGAGATGCCTGCAGATATTCTGCTTTTAACAAGGGGAAGACAGTGGCCCTCTGCTGACCTTCTTCTGGCAATGTTAGGCACAGAGCTCTCATTTTTTTATGATATGCCTTCACAATATTTTGGGGATATTGATTAATTCTCCAGTGGCAGACTTGAATCTACCCAGCAAAATGCCAGAGAGGAATCAAACAGAAAAGTAAAAAATGAGAGCAGTAAGACAAGCTGGAATAAGCCCAGGGAAGCAGTTGAAAGGTCTGATTATTCAAGGCACAAATTAGCTGCAGTTCAAGTACTATGAACTGAGGGGCTCAAGGTATTTATAATAATATTAATCCATAGTGGACAAAAAAAGACCAATGTCAAGTAATGGCTCTATCACTCCAGGACAGTGCATCCAGTCCTTCATAGCTAAAAGCACAAAATGGGAAATTAATGGGACCGTCCAGGTAAAAATCAGAAATGTTCCCAATATAGTAAAAAATGACTGCCATACTTTATATCAACCCTGCACCCTTTATATCAACTTAACCTCTCCTTAGAGCAGTAACAAACCCAAAATCCTACTCTTACTTTTGTACACTATATATTTTTTAAAGACAGAAAAATAAAAATACTGGCAAAGAAAACTGCTTTTACTTCTTTACAAATAATCTAAAAGACCAAGATACAAAGTATAAATTATGTTTAGTAATCTACTAATAATATATGTTTTTTCCCTTAAAGATCTCAATCTCTGCCTGGAAGAAACATTTTGAACGTCATGAAGCCATCTAAACATTTCCTGCAATCGTAGCAAATTTAGGCAGGATTACTGCAGCAATATTCAGGCTTTTGATTATGCTGACAAAGTTTAAATCTCTCCACCTAATATATACCTCCTGTTTCTCCAAGCCACAAGGAACACTTTCCAAGACCAAATCTCCACAGCAATCCCTCTGGTTTTTTGGTTTAAAGGAATTTTGGCCCATGCCATTGGTTATGAGGGCTGGAGAAATTGGGTTACCTGCCAAAAGTCTGGCAACACATAACGATCAGATAAGCACCCATAAGCACCCCAAAGCCTTGACTCTATGATTCCTCACACTTTGAGTCTTTGCACAAGCCCCAAGCTCTAATGACCCTGTGGGGGGAGCCTGCAACCAGAGTAAAGGCAATTACTCACCGTGATCCAGAGCACATGGATGTATATAGCCAGTGTTTATTTCAGCCAAACTGAGATAAAGCCTTGGGAAAGAATTGAATTCCAAGTGAATGAAGATGTGTTGCTGTGGTTTTCCTCACTAAAACACAAGAGCAGCAGGTTTTAGGCTTTGTAGGTTTTTTCCCTTTTCCAATTTGAACACAAAAGGTTTAGGTCAAGAAGTCAAGGGTTACAATCACAGAGCTACTGAAGAGAGGGGCTTTCTCTTTTACCTTACTGCTCGGTGACTAATACCATGATCCAGAGAAGAGATATCAGATTACAATTCCTTCCTCTCCTTCCTGAAGTGTGAGAAGATGAGTATCTTCTCATCAATGGGTAGATGAGTATCTTCTCATACTTCAGCATTTCCTTGTATCCGTTGATATGTCCTCTCTTTCTTCTGTGGTCTGCTCTCTGTGCATAACCAGCTTCTCATCCTGCTTTCAGCTGTCCCATCAGCAGAAGATTCTTCTTCTCTTCATCTTCTGCAAATTTACAAGAAAAATATCATAATCTGATTCTATGTAATTAGGTGTTAGATACTACTATTCTAAAGCTATACATGTTTTTTGCTTACCTAGTTTCCAAAAGAGGGAATGGAGAGATGGAAGACAAGCACAAGAATAATGACATAACTGAGGAAAGAATATTCCCCTGTATTCCTTCCACCATATCATTCTTATTCGTACCAGCAAACATGATTCATCCATTTTACACAGCTGCAACTACTTGTGAAAGCATCCCTCCTCTTTCCAGTGTGAAGCTCTTCTTCATTTCATCAGGTATTTCATCAAGGAATCATCACAGGTTTTTCGTTTGGTTGTTTCAGTTTGGTTTTTTCCTGAGTGTGTACACCATGGCTTTTTCATTAACACAGGTCTCCTTACAAGGTTTTGTTTCAAAAAGGGACCGTGTACTTCATTAAAGACAAAACAAGGAACACACCTACAGTAACACACACATACAAAGAAATTAATCAGAAATAAACCTCTGTGACAGCACCGTTTTCCTCTGCCTGAGTGATTAGAGAGTCCAATGCTTTTTATCAAAGACAACCTCTTTCCCTCCCTCTGAGCTTTAAACAAATACTTGTGCTAATTGCAGATAGCAGCAAAATACAGTACCAAGTGTTTCAAAACTGGCATGGATGTGAAAGGGAATAAACAAGCTATGGTAAATTAAACACTGTGGAGTGCAGTTTTTCTGTCATTGTCAGAGTGTGTAGTAAAGAGTCCCAAGCTATTTTACTGTTTCTGTCCTTGTAATGCATGCCGGATACCTATAATTTATGACACAGAGCCATTGCCTCATGAGTTGCACTTCCTTTAAACTGATGCTGAACTCGTTAGTGGGGGAAATGTGACAGGTTGATAGTGGTTTCTTATCTGTAGGTTAAACATTGTCAGAATAATTCATGGCCAGGCAACTGTTAGAACTGTAATGTTTTTATAATTAGAGCT
>VYZX01031616.1:39571-87698 GCA_013401335.1 Brachypteracias leptosomus | reverse complement strand
TTTTCAAGGCAAGGGGTGGGGTTATGATCGCACAACTTGCACTCTCACTTGTGCCCATTCTCCTTCAAGTCTACACCAGTCAAATTCCAAGACTTCTGTTTTGGCTAGCTGGTTCCTCCAGTTAGTTGTGTCTCAGTACTATCTGTGACAAAGTTGTCACTATTTCATTTTAAAAACAATAAGGTTATAGTCATCCGTGTAACTTCCCTTCTCCATTTCAAGGATTCTCATCACCTATTAATCAGTTAACTAGAATGTGCTTCCTTCATCAGCCACCTTAGGGACTTTTCTGGACATACCTGCTAAAAGTGAGTGGACTAGTAAAGAGATCAGGGTCTGTTGCCTGTCCTTCTGTAATTTATTTTCATTTCCTAAAATAACTGCCTTTTATGAAGGACACAATGGAACTTCTCATATAGTTAGAAGACATATTTGGTGAGATGACTGGTGATTTAGGCTCTGCTAGTGTACTTTGAAGTGCAAATGCTGTGATAAGATACCATATCTCAAGGAGAATTCCATAGGAAAAGTGTAAGGATCCCTCCAAGGGCAGCTCAACAATAAGACCATTAAATCTAAAGTATTACAACTAGGTCATGGGGAATAAGGTCAGAGATGCAAGGGGTTTGCATTGTACAATGAATGTGAATGAGAGCTGAGCTGCTGGAGATAGTAGTAATAAAAAGCATGTTATCAGAAATAGTTTGTTACACAAACTAGCTGACATATATCAAGGGTCAGTATGGGTATTTCAAGCATGAAAAGCTGCTGAATGGACAGTACACTGATGATAAAGTACAAGATTGCAAATGATGCTTAATGATGGTTGAATTGAATGTGCTCTCTTTATATATGGTTGGAGTTCTCAGTGTGGAGGATCTTCAGAGAAATATACTCACATCACAGTCACATAAAGAAAAAAAAAAAAAGTATATAAAGGAAAAAAAAAATGAACCAAGCTCTCCTGCTATAATTATAAGCCATAAAATGCCCTGGTAACATTGTATTTTCTCTGCAAGCCTGGGGTCTTCCTTCAAAGCAGCATGGGGGCAGGTGAGGAGATGGACGGGGGTACAGAAGCAGATCATGTTCTTGGTAGTTTAATGATTTATGCCTAGATCTGTTTGTCTTGGATGTGATAAATTGCTTCCAAGTATCTGCTACCACAAAGTCTGCTCTGTATAGAAAAGATGCATCCCTGTGGGTGGGATCTCTTATCTTTAGCTGAATCAACCCTGAAAATGTCCCAGTGATCTTGTATCTGACACATTTTTGCTTGTATGGGACAAACTACTAGAAACTGAATCTGAGGAAGCAATCTGGGAGGGAGAGAGACACAAAAGCCCAGCCAGATTTTTGTTTTCAGAACCATCTAGTTGTTTTGAGCATGCTCCTAATTCTTGTGCAACTTTTCACATTCCTCACTCCATGTTTTAATTATTGCACATCAAAAGCACAAGTGCCCTGTGTGCAGTCACCAGATTAAAAAAGTGGGAAAGGGAAGAAACAGCTGAGTGTATAGAGCCAACTGGAGCATAGTCTTGAATTATGGAACATACAAAAGCTGTGCTATCCCCTTCCTTACATGGGAGGACATGTTATTGCTGAACTCTGGAGTCTAGGAGACAATAGTCAGGACTGGGAAGTCAGGTAAGAAGCATGCCATCTTTCTATGACTGATGTACATGGCATTTCCTTTCACTTGCACAGTGAGTTCAGATCAGTGTCTTGCTTGGTTTTGTTCTTTGGTGGACAGGAAAGAATTATTGGTGATATTCCCAAATGGAGGCTTGCTTCAAAAATTTGTGACCCAGTAGACGTGAAGAGGTGAGTGAGGAAAATTGTTACTTTATTTCTCCTACACTGCTGAAGGACGGGAAAAGGACCGATGCTGCTGCACTGATTTCTGGTTTTCAGATCTGCTTTGACTGTGTTCTGAGAAGTGATGAGGAATAGCCTTGTTGCAGGTCACTTTGTCTTGTTTTTTCTGGAATTTTCTCAGTACTTTACTGCTGCTCCTGGCTTTTCTGCTGACCTACATTTATCTTTGCTTTTGCCCTTCTGCTAGGCATGTAGCAACACTTCCCTTGTCTCCCTCACCAATCCAACCTTCCCTCAAGGTTCTGTTCATTCACTTGTATTTTATCAGATAATATTAACCATATTAATTCACCATGAATTGGGTATTTTTAATTTTCTTTATATCAGGGAGGTGCATCTGTAATGTAACAGGATTGTATGTCAAGTCTGATAAGGAGACCAGAATTTCTCTGTTTCATACCCAAATGTATTATAGGCCAAATTCTGACTCTGGTAGAAAGATGCTTGAATGTAACTCAGGGTAAAATTTAGCCTGTAGTATAACCTTCCTGTCAGAGACAACAATTTACTGTCTAGTTTGTGGATAGCATGAAATTAAGCAGAACCACTATCCTAAACTGTAATAAAATCTATTGACATCCAAACTATGTATTATGCATATGCAGTGTATTATCCTGAGGCTAAAATGCACAGAAGTTTGACAGCAACTTAATGAAGGAATGTGAAAGAAATAGGATTTAAATAAAAATCTGCAAAAGGACAGAAAAGGTACCTGATAGCCAAAGGGCTGGTTCTCTTTAAGATCTGTTTCAAGAAAGTGCAATTCTGGGAGCAGGAAGAGGACTTATAGGAGCATGATGAGGAAGATTAAGGGGAAATGAATGTGGTTGATTGCAAAGGGTGAAGATTTTTGTAAGGAAATGGGTATCAGGGCTACAGGAGATGATGGTGATGAGCAGTCAGAGCACAAAATGAGTCCATGTGATGATGCACTGGGCTGGGGAGAAGGGAGAAACTGATACTCTTCCACAGTGGGGCTAGACATGAAGTGCCTAAAGGGGATCAATGCTCCTAATAAGTAGGACAAGGCTACCCCATTGGTTTAAAGAAATCCTGTTCGGTAATTTCACCAGTTCTGACCAGAAGGAACCAGTGCAACAATTTCTCTTTTGCCAGCCACCTGGCTTCATAGCTGGACATTGAGTTGACACAAAGGCTACATGAAAGACTACAATAAAGACTAGACAGCGAGAGACTAACCAGGTCCCACAGGAATTAGGGCAGCAACAAATATCAGCCCTTGTGAATCTCTAGGAAAATGTATTTGCAGTCTCTCTCCAGACTGGGGCTTACCATTTTAAGAAAGTTTTTCTTTTGAAGACTCTTCGCAATAGCACAAAGGAAAGTGTTGAGATCCCATCTTGCAGAGAAAAGGCTAACTATATTAAGGAATGGGGGGGTTTTTTTCCTTTTTTTTTTTTTTTTTAACACAGCTCTTGCTAATCATTTTTTTTCCCATCTAACTTACTTATTTAAAAGTTAGCAGTCATCAACATTACCATCCTTAATCTAAAACGTGTCAACATGCTGAATCCTACTGGGGTTTTATAATTTATTTTTAATGTGTAAATTGTCTTTGAGAATTAAGGGTACTATGATGTTCATAAAAAGCATAGTCTTGCTATCACTGGAGAAATAGAGCTAAATAATAAATTAAAACCTTTCTACAAAAACATTAATTCTTTGCATACATTTGTTTTTAAAGCTCCCTTGTTTGTGAGCAGCGATAAAAAAATACTCTGCACACACTTTTTTGATAGCAAGATGAGAAAAGTGTAATAGGAAAGTAAAATTAAATTATATTTCATTACTGATGACAACCTGAATAAAACATGGAGAGAGCATTATCAGGCTTGAAGAACTTCTGGCACCTTGACAACAAACAGAACAAATCTATATCCACTTAAAAGCTCCCACACATTAAAGTACCCCAAAATAATAATCTCTCTTTTCTCTAGCTACAAACAAGATGAACTGGCAGTGAACAAAAGGAAAGCATTTCCTCTTGAATTTTTCATAAGAGCTGTGTTTCAAAAGAAACATATCACATAGTCTTCATTACCTCATTTCATACCAGGGCACACCCCAATACTAAACTTAAAAATCTTAGGAACCTCTCCAGGAAAAAGATTCCCTGGGCACCCAATTTTAATCATATGCAGACTTCATCAAAATTGATCTAGATCAGGAGCAAACAACATGTGAGGACATGATGTTCATACTGATACACGATCTTTAGTTTGCTCTGAAAGCAGCCACATGATGCACTGCAGCACAGGGCTAAAAGTTAGACAGCACTTCTTTAACCACTCAGGCAGCTCCAGACTTTGATGTATCCTTCACTGGTTGCCTCTAGCTTTTTGGTTGGTTGGTTTTTGGCAAAACACAGGCGGGTAACCCATACACAGATTGATCCTTCCACTCTGCTTAGTCCTCATGGTAGAAATTGCAACTGCTGAATCTAGTGCTGAGGTTCCATGGACAAGAGAGACTTGGGTGTACTGGAACGAGTCCAGTGAAGGGCCACAAAGATAGTCAAGGGAGTGGAGCATCTGAGGGATGGGAAAGGAAGGGGGAGGAAAGGGGAGGGAAGGGAAGGGAGATGTGCATAAAAACCTGATTGGGGAGTGTAGTGGTTGTAATACAAAGGGAGCCAGGCTCTTCTCAGTGGTACAAACTGAAAAGACGAGTCAATGGACACAAATTAAGACACAGGAAATTCTGTTTAAACATAAGAAAAAAACATTTTCATTGTGAGGATAACTGAGAACTGGAATGTGTCCAGAGAAGTTGTGGAGTCGCAGTCTTTGGAGACATTCAAAACCCAGGTGGATACAGCCCTGAGCAACCTGTTGTGGCTGACCCCGCTTTGAGATAGTTGGATGGGCTACATGATCTCCAGAGGTCCCTTCCAGCTTCAGCAATTGTGGGATATAAGAGCAGCAGCTGCTTTCCTGGAGAGTGTGGCCAGAAGAAGCTGTTCTGAGTGCAACAACTCCAGAAAATACTGCTTACCCAAAGAGAGCTGCTGGGCTCAGTAGTGATAGTGTTGAGGTCTCAGCTGTTTTCCATAACTTTCCAAAGCACACCACTTAGACTGTAAAATCCTCTGAGCAGAGATCCTGCTTTGTTTTGTCAACTCTGCCCATTGTCCAGGGTCATCTAGGTACACATTGTGCTGCCATAAATAATGGATGGCCAGTTGAGTGCCACAGAAACAGCACGAATCACAGGGTAAATCTGGAACCTGCAATGTCCTTGCCAGAGTCTCTTTTAAGGCAAAAACAAAAAAGCTCCAGCAGAGGTCAGTTAAGGAAAACTTTTGTTTTGTTGAAAGACTTGTTTTGGCATAGACTGTATCTTTGAAAGAAAAATACCAGGCTCTGTTGTGTTTAGGATATTCAAATATATGCATTTCTTCAAAAAGTATAAAGACATATATCCTCAAAATATTAGTTACTATTTTTGCAAGTTCTTTAAAAAGTTGTTAACACTGTAAAAGTCAACAGAAAATATTATTATTACATCTTTGCTTTCCTAATTTGCGTTTATGTGGAAGTAGAGAGGTTCCAATTTAGTTTAAAAAGTCCTAGGAAGTTGTTTCAGACTATGAGAACTTTCTTCTTCCTTCCCTTCTTCTATTTCCTTTGAAGATCACAATGAAGTGCCTCTCAGAATCCCATTTCCCATGTTACAGCCTTGTAGGATCTTATAATTGTTGCCCATGCTGTGTTTTTGATCACATCAGAGAGCTCTCAATGAGACAGCACAAAAAAAATTATATCTCCTAATAAATTAGCATTCCTGTGGAGTATCTAAAATAATGTACAACCAACCTTACAGTCATAACTGGTCAGCCTTTAAGTCTTTAAACAGTAAACTCTAAAAAATCTCAGCTGCATCTTCAATTCCAACTGAGGGTGTGAAATCAGGGATAACTCTAAACAGCAGAATATATGACCCACACTCATCTGTCTTCATTGCTAACGTCTGTTTCCCTGTTTGAGTATTTATCTTCCTAACCTTGTTGTTGCTGTATAGGTTTGTCTGGACAAGGTGTTGCTGGCAGCAGGGCTACATGAGCGACTTCTGTGAGAAGCTGCTGGAAGCTTCCACTATATGCGATAGAGTCCAATGCCAGAGAGTTCCAAGATGGTCCCACTGCTGGTCAAGGCTGAGCCCATCAGTGCTTCAGTGGTAACACTTCTGTGATAACGTATTTTAAAGGGGAAAAAAACCTGCTGCACAACAACAGCCAGAAGAGAGGAGTGAGGACACATAAGAGAAACAACTCTGCAGACACCAAGGTCAGCGAAGAAGGAGGGGAGAATCCAGAGCAGAGATTCCCCTGCAGCCCATGGTGAAGACCATGGTGAAGCAGGCTGATTGCAGTCCGTGGAGGTTAATGGTGGAGCTGATATCCCCTTTGCAGTCTGTGGAAGGACCCCTCACCAGAGCAGGTGAATCAAAGGAGGCTGTGACCATATGGAAAGCATGTGCTGGAGCAGGCTCCTGGGAGGCCCTGTGGAGGGAGAAGCCCACACTGGAGCAGGTTTGGTGGCAGGACTTCTGGCCTTGCAGGGGACCCACGCTTGAGCAGTCTGTTCCTGAAGGACTGTACTCCATGGAAGGGACCCACGTTAGAGCAGTTCTTGAAGAACTGCAGCCTATGGGAAGGACCCACGTTGGAGATGCTTGTGGAGACCCATCTCCCTTGGGAGGGACCTCATGCTGGAGTAAGGAAGAGTGTGAGGAGCTCTCCCCCTGAGGAGGAAGGAGCAGAAGAAACAATGTGTGATGAACTGACCATAATCCCCATTCCCTGTCCCCCTGTGCTGCTGGAGTGGGAGGAAGTAGAGAAACTGGGAGTGAAGTTGAGCCCAGGGAGAAGAAAGGGGTGAGGAGAATGTATTTTTAAGATTTTTATTTCTTATTATGCTACTCTGATTTTATTGGTAATAAATTAAACTAATTTCCCCAAGTCCAGTTTGTTTTGCCTATGACGGTAATTGGTGAGTGTCCTTATCTCAACCCACAAGCCATTTGTTGTGTTTTCTCTACCCTGGAGAGGAGGGGATTGACAGAGCAGCTTTGGTGGTCATCTGGCACCCAGCCAGGGTTGACCCACTACATTTGTTCTGAACCTACAATGTACCCCCTTTAAGGTAAACCCTACCTTTCATTTATGTTTACAAACCGTAGCACAATGATAGCCTGACAAAGCAGTAAATGAGCTATGAGCATCAGAGAAAATGGATCAAAATTTAATTAAGAGATTTGGAAAACATGGATAGGAAAATAGAACAATATAGGAGCTGCAAATTAGTAAAATCAACATGATAACTATTCAATACCACATGAAAGAACAACTTGGAAAGTACAATTCTAAGAGGGATGACAAGAAACTGTACAGTAGCTTGTAGTGAGATATGGCAGAAAAATAAGCCAGTGCTTAGGTAAACATTGTTCTCCATACTTCTAGGATATGACTTCACATTTAATTGTGAAGAAAAAAAAATAAAAAGAGTTACCCAAAAGCATACGTTAAAAACTTTGATAAACAGATGAACAATAAGATAGATAAATAAAACTAAAACTTTGTACCATGGCTAACTAGCCAATTTAGAGGAGAATAAGCAACAAGAAGATAAGAATGATTTAAAATATCACTTAAGAGTATAAGTAATAGGATGAAATTAAGCTCAAGGTAATATAAAATGAGGGCGACTGAAACAAATCCTGATGAATTGTTATTCTGAAGAACCATCTTCCCAGAGTAATTGTGAAACTGTGTGAAAATTTACAGAACATAAATAAATGTACAACAGGGAACTTCTATACTGTTGGAGAGATATATGTTTTCATTCATCCATACCATCTATTTATTAAGGTGCTTTGGCTGAAGAAACATGAGGCAAGCCTTTCTTTCCTCATGTGGCAATAGCAGGCACTACTGCAATCAGCATCAGACCATCACAGGCAGTTTAGCACTTGAGACGTGCAGCTCAAAAGCAGGACAGAAATGATGGATCTAGGAAGTGATTGATTTTTTAACTAGTGTGTGCTGGAGAACCTGCTAGGAATAACATAAGCAGGTATGTGGTCATGACCAGTGACAGGAGAAGGATCGGTAAATAATAAATTGAGCTCCTAGGATCAAGCAATAAAGGTGTTAAACAGTCTGTCAGGCTTTCCCAGGACAATACATCACAATGAGAGTCCAGGAAGAGTTTTGGGGGTTGACAGTTTTATATTTTGCTCCTTTGTTTTACTTGAAAATGTAAAATACAAGTCCAAGATATTTGTTCCAAATATATCACTGTGTACATTTCAAAACATAAATTTAGCATTTTCTCTAACCAAAAAAGCCTAAAGAAGTGAAAGGCAGAACGACTCTCAAGTACCTGTTCCCATACCCCCATTTGATGATAATCTGACCACGTTTATAATGTCACAATCAGAAGGAACATTTAAACTGCCCAGAGAGCCCCTCAGCATTCTGATGCTCCCTCCCCCATCATCCGTATTTCTACACAGGTTCTCTCAGGTGGCTATCAAGAGATTGTCACTGACTTAATATATTTTGTGATAAAACCTATATGAGACAGTTAAGTCTAATTTTTGGCATTTGATTGCTCTGTGATCTGGACCTATTCCAGGAATGCTCCCGTTCCCCAGATTTGTGTTCTGTGGATTTGTTAGCAAGCCAGTTTCAGCCAGGGTTGGTCTCTAGAGAATAGGCAACATTGGTTGTTGCTGTAATTTATTGAAGCAGTGGAAGAAATTGTGGCTTGGATGAGATTTGTGGTCAATGAGAGCCTGTGTGCTGTCCTCCATTTGAGATTTCTCTTCTACAAGGCTACAGAAGTTGAGAGTCACTGACACAGGATAAAGAACAGTAACTCACAGGACAGGGAAGGCAGATTTCATCTAGCCTTCCACAACTGCTTGAATTTCAATATAGACTTTGACCCCAGATCCCCTGAAACAGGGGAATCACACCCTTAGTTTTGAGCTCCACTAGAAGTCCCTTTCAGTGCTAAGTTAGTTGTGTTTAAATTTCTTCTTAGGTCAGCTTGATGGATAAGGCAGAGATGACAAATTAATCAATAACATGTTCTCATTTAACAAGTGTCAAATAAGGAATTAAAAAGATCATCACTATCCTCATTCCTGCTTCTTTGCTGAGTCTAACCCATGCCCATTCTCAGCCTCTGTCTTCACATGCTTCTGTCTTTATATCTTTGTGGGACAAATAAAGATTTAGGGTATAAGTACTCATATATATAGAAGCGCAATAAAGCATAACTGAAAGTTGGAACTTAATTTTCTTAGGGGACTGACAATTTCAGTTTCAATAAAATGGGATGAACTATTTTAACTAATCCTGCATAAGCTGGTCAGGAAATTATTTGATAGCACCCACAACATTAAGGTTGCCTGTCTTACCTAGGTCACCGGCTTTATTAGATTGTCCAGTGTCTTATGGAAGGTCATTCTTGCAATACAGACACTTCATTCTTTGGAAGCTTTTGAGAAACAAACAAATATCCATCAAGAGTAGACTAGAAAGAATTGATACTTCCACAGAGCAGAGGTAGGAAATGGATGAGTTCTGGAGGTTTTCACCTGGTTTGTTTTCTATCATGAACTGAACAAACTACACCTGAAATCCAGACAATTGAGCTACCCCACAGAAAGGCAAAGCAGCAGGAGTTTAGCAGACAGCTTTCATGGAGTTTAGGTAATGGATGCCAATATTTTGAGAAGAAGTAAGAGAAAAAAAGAGCGTTAGGGGATGCGAAAACAAAGCTACACAACCTGTAGTATATTCACTGGACTGTATTTGGACCTACAATAAGTTTGCTTCATTCAGCTTTTTCTGTGAGATGCTTCCTTATGAGGCATTTAAGACCCTTAGGAACTTAATTACTAGCTTGTAAATAATGGTTGTACGTGGTTAGTGTTAAAGATGGGGTTACTTATCAATTAACAAGATGAGATAAATGCAATTAAATGCTACTCCTCTTTAGGGCTTGTTAGTGACCCAAGACAAATGTGTTGATCTCAATTCATTTCCAAAGTCAAAGGAGAAACCATGTCAGTAAAAGTCCCATTGCTGCCAGGCAAAGTACAGAGAGTAAAGATGAATTTTAACTATTTTTTCATCCTTGCCTGACCAAGATGGAGACTTATTGATGGGTATGTGTGAAAAAGCTTTTGTTGCTGCTGCTTGCTACACCTGGTTTTGTAAGAGGGAACTTCAGTCTTAAGGGCTGTCAGTTTGGCACCTATAATAGGCATGATACCCATTTCAAAAGGAAATCTACCAAAAAAACCCCAAATGACAGGCTAAACTTTGCATCTCTACAAGTAGAACTGTTGATCTCCCAAGATAGTGTTCCCAGCCCACACACCCCTCACGCTACCATGTGCTGTTGCCTCTTTTCTTTTTTCCCCCGATCTTCCTCATTACATTTCCTTGGCAGAAATTCTACTGTGGATGCTAGCAATAGACTTGCCTTGATGCTGCTCATCACAATCCCCTGTGACAGCTTAATATCTCATTATCAACATTAATAATAAACATGTGTTTCTCTGAATATGCAATGTGAGAATCGAATATGTATATGGGACCTCGCACTGCATTTATTTGAATGTGTAATGGCTGGTATAAACGCAGACTCAAAGTGCTAGGAGTGAAGGACACATTTGGCATGCACAACCAGGCTTGATTGAGAGCTCTCATATAGACCTCTTGTGGGCCTGAGGGTAAGTTATTTGACCCCATGCATACCCTTTTCCTTGTTCTTTAAATCCCCCTTGCACTTTTAGGGAATGATTTAAGTTTGGTGTGCTACATACTGCAATGTTTAAATGCACAGTCCGACTGATACTGGCATCTCAGTCTTCATAGGAACATCAGATAGTTACAACTACAAACTGGTAAACATAGGAATAAAAAAATCTGATATTTGCATTTCTGAGGATATGTATTTAAGAATAGTTAATGACTTATTTTTCCTTTACACATTATCTAATGATAAATATGACTCTCTGATGAAAGTCCACTTTTATTTTTATTTTAACACTTTTTTTAATTTAAAAGTTTCTATTTTTGAATGAATGGAAGTATTTTAGTATAACTTTAAGACCAAAAGCTGACAAACTACCAAAACAGTTTCATAGATGGAATAAAAAAGGCAGAATATTCTTGTCATAAAATAAAAACTGGGCATGAAAGCAGGTCTTATAAATCTGATTTCTGTTTTCAATTCCCGAAGATATTTTTGTTGGTATTTCAGCTCCAAGTAGCCAGAGTTGTAAAGGGTTTAAAACGGCCTAAAAAAATAGTGGTTAAAAGGACCACTCCTTCAATGGATACAGCTCATTTGGGCTCACTGTGATGGAAGACGTGCTGGTGGAAATAAATGTATATTCATAGTAGAAGATTCCGGAAGTCCTCAAACACTGGTACTGAGGAAAACTTTATCCATACCAAAGGACAGTATTAGCAAAACCATAGGTACTCATGAGTACATAGCAACATGCTTACACTTCAAGCTAAATTTCACAACAAACAAAATTAACAAAACCTGAAGAAGGTCAGAATGTCTGAAAATAATTCCATTTGTTTTCTAATACAGATTGATAGTAGATACATTAATCTTAGCAACTGTATTCTGACCTCAGATTATCCTGTCTGTCAAATTTTAAGAGAACATGAGTGCAAAAAAGATGTCTAAACTCATGGAGAATATCTAGAAAACAATAGAATTAAGATGAGAAAAATGTCACCCTGACAGTTGTGTGTACTTCTAAGCATTTCCAAAACAACTTCTTGTATGAAGCAGCTCTTGCATAAAGTTCAAAAAATGAGACTATGGAGTCTACTGTCAAGAAATGAGTCCAGTCTAGAAAGAAAGGTCTATGTGTGCTTAAGGTGTCATGGAAAACTTTCAGAACAGAGAGGAGGATATGCACAAGAAATGCCAGAACCAAGTACTTTACCCACTTTTCTATGGGAAAATAAAAAGCAACAAGTGGTTCAAAGTACAGTAGAAACTTTTCCAAGAATGAATGAAGTGTTGTTTAGACCTTAACTGAAATATAAATTCAGCAGCTCCCGTTTTCTTGCCATTTGAAAGATGGCAAGAAAAATAGAAGTTTTTCAATTTACTGAGGTAAAAAGTCAGGAAGACAGAACTCTTCTCCTCTGCCCCACTCCTCCACCACTCTTTTGAATTTAAGCCTAAATATGAAACTATCATTGTTCTTTGAAACTGAGTTTACAAGAAATAAAAGTTAAACAAGCTCAAGTGAATTTCATGAAGAAAGGACTGAATATAAACAAAACATCATTTTGAAGTTGTTTTTCTTACTGAAGAACATTCCTCCCCTAAATTGTAACTCAAATCTAAAACTGTTTTCAGAACAGAAATGTCTTCAGAAATATGCCTAAATGAAGAACATACCACTTCTAACATCTAGATGTAAATTTGCCAGGAAGCATCAATATGGTCAAGCAGCTGTGAAGGTGTCTAATGCAAAAAGACCTTAAAAATCCATGCTCTAGGGGCCATGAGTTTGATGAGCTTGGAAGAGGTCTTCAAGCAAAGGGATCAGAGAAAAAAGAACAAAGGTTATTGACATGGACTTGCTCTTCAATGATATGCGCAAGATTCTGCTTCCCTTTAAGTTCCTAAATAATAGAATAACTCAAATTATACTCCATACCTGCCTGGTTTGTATGGAATACAGGCTATTTAAGGCAGTTTTATCTGTTAAAACTAACTTGACATCCCAGGCAGATACATCCAGTGCTGAGATGCAGCTACTCAAAGCAGATACTTGATGTCCTACAGAATAGAACTATTCTCCTCTGGCACATAACCAACACCCACAATGTGCCACCTTCTCTCTTTTCTTGCTTTAGAGAACTGGAGAATTCCCAAAAATATTTCCTACATATTCGTATCCTTCTGCTCCCTTCTAAGATCTTTGGAAGATTGGTTTCAAACTTACTGTCACTGGCCTCCCACCAATGTCAAAATCATGTTAATTCCTGTGACTTTGCCTGCATCCTCACACCTGGAAAGCCTCAAAGTGAAAACCTGGCTGAAAGCTATATGCTTGATTTAATCTTCATTTCTTGCCTTAAACTTTCTTTAAAGTACAGACTTATCAGAGCCTTGTTTAGAAAGTAAAATCAGGGCTTCAGAGCTTAAACTTGCTGGAAAAAGACTAAGCTGAAACACTACTGCAGTATAAACTTGATTAGTGCCTCTGAGTATCACTTTATTATGAATATTAAATAACAAAGATAATAACCCTGGTTTTGCCATTTTTTGTTCTGCTTCATTCAGCCCATGCAGAGTATATGGAGATCTCCATCCATTCATGAAATCCTGGGATGTTTTGCTGGCTGGTATTATTAATAACAAATGAAAAGCTTCAAGAAGTGCAATACTTGCTAAAGAAATTTTTCTAAGAAATAAAACTAATGTAAAATTTTGACCTGCTTGTCCAAGGATCACATTTTCTCCACCTGTCTCTCTGTCTGCCCAGCTGTCTGTCTAATGGTTCCCTCTCCTCTACTAGCAATAACTTCTGAATCTAGTAGCCAATTCCAAACTTTGCTGTCCAAACATGGAAATGGTTTGTTGTTTATCACCCTCCATGTGACACAGCCCTAGCTGGAATTTCCCAGTTACCAATCTCACCCATCCTGACTGAGGTACTATTAATGGATCCCTCTGGACTTACTCTGTTTGTGAGTCTACTTCAGGCATTGATTTGTTCACTGCCTTCATCTACATTATTTCAGTAGTGAGTTTTTTCTTCCAGATAACAAAGTGCTTACAGGTTTTAAAGTCAATTACAGACCTATCTATGGAATAGTTAATATCACCTGAACAACCCCAGATAATTTAAAAGGTAGCTCTGAACATAATTTACAAGATACCCTACATATTTAGATTGACTGCATCTTGGGATGCTTAAACTTGAAACAGATGGTCAGGTGATTTGAAAATCAGTCAAGAAAATCTGGAAAGTAGCTCACAGCAATATGAAGGAATATCTGCTACATTGAAAAGGGGGAAAAGACTGTTAATTGGACTGGAGAGCAAATTGGACTACAATAGATGTTTGGTTCCATAGACGGGAAAGAATAATTTTCTGGGTTATGAATATGATATTCACCGTGATACATGCTTAGGAAAAGAGAGACGCATTCTGACAGGCTATGCTTAGTTGCAGGCAGTTTAAAATCAGTGCCAATATAGAAACAGGAAATTTATCCTATAAATAAACATGACTAAATGTATGAAGACTCCAGGAATTTGAAGTGACAGTTAAAGTGGCACCTTGTGGTTCATCATATTTGATCCCACTGTGTCAATGTCACAGTGGCAGCTGGTATCAAAAATCGCTGGTGGGGAAGAGGATAATAAGCTTCTCTCCTTAGCCTTCCTGTCTTTCCTAACCAAGTAATTCATATTTATAGGAGGGGGGTGGAAACTGGGAGAGTGGTTTTGAAAAGTAGTCTACGTTCACTATACACAGATAATGCCCCCAAGTAAAAAAAGTTAGGATGTTTCAGCAGCAGGTAGGGAGGAAGTCAATAATATTCATTCCTCTATAGGAATGTCATGCTTATCTTGAGTTCTGATCTATGATCTTCTGTCCAGCCCTGCCCTAAATTTACCCTATTTTGTGTTCTACACAGAATTTAGTTGGCCTGTGTAGCTGACTACCTTGTGTAATGGAGAATGTGGCTCCAAAACCCTTCAAGTAGAGTCAGATCTCCCTTTAGTTAGATGACTGCCCTGGCTATTGAGTTATTGGGTGAGGAAAGTGGACAGAAATGCTTTCTCCTCCTCCTGTTAGGAATCTGAGTCTTCCCAAGCAATGTGTGGTGCTCCTAATGTACTTCACCTGGATGCTGAATGTTCCCATGGCTGGTTAGACCCCTGAAAGTCAGATGCTGTGATACTTCGCATCAAAAGATTTGACTCTCCTTTGCCCTGCACAGTCCTACAGTTAGCACTGAAATTCAGAATCCTGTACCTCAGGATTTCATACAAGAAGCCCGCTACTGGAGGCACAAGAGTTTTGTGTAGTGCATTGCAGCAGTTGACAGCCAGAGCACTACTAACAAGGAACTACCCACCAATATTGATGACCCCTTTTGGCCTTTCAACCAACTTTCTTTATTTTGCTCAAGGAGAGCCTCATGTCTTACTTGTTAACTCTACATATTTCTCTGTGCACCATTGTGAAGCATCTAAGCAGGAATATTGTGAATACAGCTTAATATTCTTTGCTAGTTTGTCAAAACCTTAGGTGGTGAACATGATTTTCAAGAGACCCAGGATACTACAGAGCTTTCTAAAACTCTCCATGGATCACCAATAGCTACATAAAATGGAAATAGTTTGAAAGGACATTGCTTTCCAGACACATCTGGGGACTGACACTTCTAACTCTATGATTATCTCCAGCACTCTATTGTTATTTCCAGCAGAAATGTAAGCACAGAGCATAAATCTGGGTCTAGGTGAAAGGCACTTCTCTCCTCAAATATGGTACCTTGAGCACCTGCACCTTGACACCCTCTGCACCAACAACTGCCTAATGTCTTTTCTCTTTAGTGCTGTATTTATATTAAAAGTTGGACTGCAACTGTTATAAATGTGTAAGTTAACTTTTCATCCTTTCCAAAGTATATTCATTTCATTGTAATATATATATGGCATTTTCACATTCATCAGTATTTGAAATCTAGTCTTTAAATTGTCCTATATATGCACATATATTTATAAGTTAATAACAGTATACCCTTTCCACAATTTTTTCTACAATGAAATAGCTAGTGAGCAAATTACATTTTCTTTTTACGTTTACTCAGCACAGTGAAAGAATATATTGGCTGCTAAGTTTCTATAACTTTTTCCTGTACAGCTTAAGAAAATGGACTCCCACTCTTATTAATTTCAAGTATTTTCCTTGTTGTTCCATGATTGTTTCTGCAGCTCTGACCTCTTTGCAAAGTGATTAGTAGGAGTCATGGAAAGATCTTGATTAAGAGAAGCTGTTGCAAAGTTTTCAAATTGTTCCCACCTTCCATAGCTCAGCCTCATCCAAATATTCAGCCCCTGAAACAGGAGAAAGAAACCTCCATCTAGAATTTTTCTAGTAATTCCTTAGGTCAGTTATGGTCTAGTTAGTGTCACTAAATGTAAACATGTAATTCATACAAATTAACAAGACCAAATTGAATAAAAATATTTAAAATAACCTTTGGAACTAAGGTAAAAAGCAACAACAACAACAAAACCACAAATGTAAATGAAGCAAGAGCATTGCTGTCATAAACCATGGCAGAGAACTATCTGTTTCGATTAAAAATTAAAGTGGAAAATAAATGGCCCAGGGATAATTCGGGTTCTGCACAACAGACACTTAACACTTGCACTACAGCCAGAGCCAGCACCCAGGCATAGGAGAGGGGCAGATGTTCCCAACCAACATCAGATGAAATTGATACTAATCTACAGGAGAAGGGTGGGCAACAAATCCTCCACAGCCTCACAAATGGCAAAGTGCTCAAGATGGCCCGTGGCACTGAGGCCTGAATGGTTGATACTATGAGAACTTTATCAGTTTAACCCTTTCCCAACTGACAATATCAAGGCTGTGCTCCTCTCTCTACACTAACGCCTTACCTGATAAATCAGGTTTGGGATTTGAGCTCGGATTTCAGAGGCTTTACTCTGTATTGTGATGCTGACACAGGGCTCAAGCCCAGACTCACTGTTGTTGACTTTTGCCAGCATGTTGGCTAGTGCCACAAAAGATGCCAGCTGGCTTGTCAAGATGGACACACGACTGGGTGCAATTGGTCAAGCTCCTGTTCCACTGCACGAGACAGGATGAGCACAACTGGTTTGTGGGCTCACAACTGAGCACTGTACCAAGGAGAGCCCAGCAGTACTCAGTTACACAGGATTAGCTTCATGCCTAAATGACTGCCTAGAGACAATGATCTTGAGGGAGGACAATCACAAACCTCCTCAGTTTTGCTACAGCTGCAACATCCATGCCTTCACTAACACAAACACACAGAAATGTGTATATTGAAACCAATGAAGACTGGCTTCTCAAATGAAGAGTTTCACTCACTGCTGGGGAGAGCATGAAGGAGCAAGCTGTGAATGTCAGCGGATGGTCAGATCACTTAATGTGCTACTGGGGCCACTTGTGGTAAGGAAACAGCATTTTCTCAGTAGAAGGTGGGCTGAGGACAGGGTGTACTGCTGTAGCGTGCATTCTGCTCCTCCCAGGTTCATCAATTATACACCAGAGTTTTTCAAAACCTCAGGAAAACTGGCATATATATTTTTGGTTAACATAATAAATTAGTTCAAGATAATTAAAAATTGATAGAAAATTAGGATAAGGACAATACCTGATCTATAAAATGCCTAAATGATTTCAGATAGGAAGATGCAAAGCCATACTTTTAATCCAGCATAGAAAACAGAGAAACTTTTTTTTTTTTTAATTACCTCATTTTTGAATGTATTCTGCCACTAATTCAAAATTGTGTTTGGGTAAATTGTTCATTCTAGAGGTTTCTAATTTCCTGGCAATTAAGCGAGAAAATAATAATTATTGTTACTGTTAACAATTACTGCTATTGTTAATAATTATCACAATGCTCTATCAGAGAAAATTATTCTGATTTAGGCAGAAGCACGGAATTGTCAACAAGGAAAATTTTCTGGAAATGAAATTAGGTTTAGAGAAAATTATATTTGCTCGTGATCCAATGAAATGGAAGAAGTGTATATGCCACATTTAAGATTAGGCTATAAAAAGACTCAACAATAACTAATTCATATGTAATAACATGCATTTATTTATAAGGCTACAAGGCCTAAAAAGTTCTTAGTGTTACAGACTAGATACTTGAGAGTGAACATAAGGCTGTCTGGATCACAGCGTCCTCATAGTAACTTATAATTAAATCATGCTACAGATAGCAAATAAAGCTTTTATTACTAGGAAATTATTTCATCGAGCACATAAAATTGCTGGAAGAGTCCTTTCTTAATTACAAATTTTATTCAGTTCTTTGCTACTATCATGCAAATGTTTCCTTAGAAGAGCAAGCACTGCCAAACTAAATTAGAAAAAAAGCCATGGGTTTATGAGCTTTAAAAAATGGTTAAAGCAGTTTTCAGAAATGTATTCTAGGTGCAAGCTAGAGAAAGGAAGTGAAAGATCACAGACCCAGATATGACATCAAGGCCATGATCCGGAAAAGGTCATCTATGGGTCTTGGGGTAAGTCATAACAAATCATCCTGCCTCAGTAGGAACTCTATCCTCCTTTAAAGGGAAGCCATGAGATACTTTTCTGCTTTGGTTAGATACAAGCATTAAATAAATTTAGAGTAGATCAGAATGGGACAAAATATATATATTAATGCACCTATAGTTTTCACAGCAGAGGTGAACTTATGCAAGTTTCACCTTCTCTGTTACACAGCTGAAGTTACTATCTTAAATAGGATTAATCTGTTCTCGACTGGTAGGAGTAAGTTTAAGAAATTTTAAAAGCCAAAAAATCCAAAACCTTCTTGACATCCTGTAATATTTTGGGGATCAAATAAGAAGTGCAGCAGAGGTAGTTCCCACAAGGTCCTGATATACTGGAGCGACTTTATAAAGGAGGAAGCTGCCCATTTAATTATCCCTTGATTTGTTGCTTTTGCCATCTAGTGTTTCACAAAGGGCTGCTGGGAACAATGCTGACTTCTGCCCAGTTTTGTCATCTCCCTTTTTATCTAGTTCCATCACACTTTTAGTTTCTCAGATCTGTAGAAATGATCCTTCTGTCCACACCTTTTTTGACAACACCTTCCCCAAGCTTCCCCATGAATAAAAATAAGCCCAGTTGACACTGAGCCATCGTTTGCATGAGCTAGTTTTGCCAGATTCTGAAGAATTTGCTTGGGATGTGTTCCAACACATGAGGAGCTGAGAGAAAGCATCTCAAGGTCAGTACAAAGAAGGAGGGTGTAAGTGAGAGAAGTGTAACCAGACTCATCAGCAGCATGTCTCATGCTGTAACCGAAGAGCAAAACCCTGCCCTTATCACAACTCTGTTGTGTAACTCACAGCCTGGGTGGCCGGTAGAGCAATACACACTTGTTTGCATGACTGACTCATGTCCTCACACCTGCTGCTGCTGACATGGTCTCTGCCTTTGCAGCCCTCTCTGTAGCTGCAGGTTGCAGGTTTGGGTATTTCGTACAGTCAGTGCCTGTCATCATAAGAGGCATCTTGGAAGGGTTCCCTGCGTGGTGTATTACAGCTGACAGGCTGGTCACAGATGTACTGCCACCTCTGCTGCTCAGGAGCTCCTTACATGATTGTTCCTATCCTGTGCTCTTGTTGAGAAGGTTTTTGCAAATGTCCAATGCTCTGCTGAGTAAAGTGAAATGTTTCTGCTGCATTTAAAGCCCCCTATGACAGTAGGATCCCATTGAACATATTATATCTGGGAGCACAAAAGCAGCTGCCATTCATAGATCTCTCTTCTCTAACAGTTACTCTGTGAATTAACATGCCAATAAACGAATTAGTGTTATGGTAAATGTGCTTTATTTCTTGTCTTCTTTCATCTGTCTGTAAAGCCCTGCATCCTGGCATGGTGGTAACATGAAAGCACAATTATATTCCCTCATTGCATTTCAGAGAAATAGATCACATCACATCCAAATTAGAAGCATACAGACAATTACCTTTAATTACATCCCTCCAATAGTACTTCTGCTCCTTCACCTTGGAAGTGCAAGCACTATTGCTGGCACAGCCATGATGCATTCAGGTACCCAACATGGCTTCATCTTCGAGCCTCTGCCTTCTAGCTCTGAGCTTGCTCTACATACATATTTTGCTACGTCTGTAAGTAAAATCCATCAAAAATAATTACAAGAAAAAAATCACTACCTAACTTTTGGTGTCATAGGAGTAGGTTGGCCTGTTCTTGTTTGGTTTGGAGCTGTTTCAACAGCTTGCTATTCATGATACGCCTCTAGGCTGGTGAAACATTTTCAATCCCACTTGCTCTAGTGTGTGAAGAGCATTTCTGACTGCTCCTTTACCCTGGTAAACCCTAGGACCACACCTTCCAAGTAAACTGTCTCATCTAATGCACCAAAACAGCCAAAGCTGCCCTTCATGACACGCGGAGAGTGTGTCCAGTTACAATCCAAGCAGGAAATCTGGTCAAAAAAGAATGAGTGAAGATGTAAAAAACAGCTTCATTTTCCATAAAGTGCTACAGATCCCACTTAATACCATGTTCTGGTGTTTTGAAAAACATTGCTTTGGGGTTTGGGGTTTTGCCTTTTTTTAATCTGGTAATTTTCATACTATCAACATACACAATAATTTGATACTTTTATATACTTCATACTGGAGCTGGTGGCAGAAGAGCAGCATTTCTGGGTGATAATGGGACTCCTCAAGCAAAGAATAGGGTGATTTTAAGAAACAGATGAGGTTTCCAACCCCCAACTTATTTTTTCCTAATTATTTCCATACCATTCACATTCAGACAACTCCCATGGACTGTGGCCTTTATCATGGTATTTTGAATAGTAAAATGGATTTCAGGGGCAATTTACAGAAGCACAAGTGAGTCAAAAGAAAGTGGCAGTGATGGAATTTTCTGAGATAAGGTAGAAAATCACATCATTAAGTGACTTGATGATGGTGAGTAAAGTTAGAAGAGAAATATCCTTCCTTGAAAGTTCTTTCTTTGTCCAAGTAATTAATATATCACTGGCCTCAAAAAAGGATTAGACAGCCTTGTCTCTTACTTAAAGCAAGCTTGCTAATACTTATTTTGCCTTGGAAAAAACTAACACTATATATCTCTACAACTTTTCACCACAAAAGTACATAGTTGACAGTCCTTATATGAGCAAAATCCTCATGCTCCTTTGAAGGGCAAATGTTTTAGCTGAGACATAGCAGTTAATTAATATTTTTCTTGTTCACAGTACTGCAGTGTCCCAACCAAGGTCAGGGCTGCATTGTGCATTGTATAGATTCATGGAAGGAGCAAGTGGCTACTCAAAGCTCAATAGACAGGAATGACAAAAGTTAGAGGGCAGAATAGGAGCACATTCAAACCAAATGCAAAAGATAGCACTTGCCATGTGAGTTTTACCTCAGGTTCTGCCCAACATGCTGTGCTGCCTCATAGCACAAAACACACCACATAACAAAAAATTCCATGATTTTAGGTTATCTCCTAAAGAAGAGAGGTGCAATGGCAACTTAATTATCTTCTTGAAACAGAGGTTGATAGTTGTAGTCAGAAATTATTTGGAGTTTAAAAGTGGAAAAGTGAACATTATGGCCTTTGCTAGGCTGAGTGCAGTATTTTTATTCACAGCAGAACAATCTAAGTTGTATGTGTAGGAATTGCATGGTTTCCTCAGACTGAACACTCTTGTGTTGAAACCCTGGTCTGAATAAAAAAGAGTTTTGCAAGCAATATTGAAATGGAGATTCTTATATAATGTATATCTCTGGGAATCTGGGTATACATGGGTAATGAATGTAATACAATTTTAATGAGAATTTCATTTTATGACTCAGGATACAAGAAGACATAACTTCTTCTAATATAATTACCTTTGATTAATCTGTGGGAGTTATTAATTTCAGACAAAGTTTTGTTTTTTTGAATGTCCAGACTAATGAAATTACTCTTATTAGTTTGAGGGTAGATGATGACACAGATATAATAGGCACTGAAACAGAGATGTATTGGACAGCTTACTGGAAATTGAAATTATGGCAAATGAATATTGCACATTGACCCATGAGCACAACAGCCACTTCTTCAATAAGAATTATTTTATCTCCCCTCTGTTACAACTCTTAACATACATGCAACACAATCTGCTTTAAGCTATCACCAAACACCTCTCTGAAACACAAAGCAGGAATGAGAAGAAAGGGATGTTAAAGGAAAAGAAGTATTCCACCCAGGCATATTGACATTATAATTTATATTCTGTGTTCTGATAGTGGTCAAGGGAGTGAAAGAAAATTGGGCTCCATTATGTGAGAAATTGTTCAGACTCTCAAGAAAATAAAGTCTGAGTTCAGAAGAAATCAAAATCTTATTTCCAGTAAACCAAAGGAATGAATATAAGAATATAAAAAACAGTAGTAGGGAATTCAAAGAGGTCTGATGAGGGAGAGGATTAAGGAAGGACATGGTGATTTATTGTACAACTGTTTAATCTCTTTCCTTGCAGTCTGCTCTGTTTTACCACATGCTCTGTTCTACTGGAAAGGGGTGTGGGAAGGAAAAGCTACTTGCCTGCCTTAACTGACAGATATTCCTCACGTGAGGGGGTACTCAGCTGGATTCCTGAGAGCAACCTGAGAGTGCAGAGCAGGGGCAGGGCAGCAGCAAACCTATAGCAAAGAAAGAGACTTGTAAACTTCTAGAGAACAAGTAAAAGGAGACTTTTCCAGGGACCAAATGCATCTTACTCATATGGTGTTTGTTACATCCTAGAAAGGTGCTGAAAATCACTGGACCGAGCCCAACACTGTAAGAAAGAATAGACCTGAAAAGATCCTTTGAAGAAGGGGAGAATCTGATTGAAAACCCTTTTATTTCCATTGTATTTTATCCAAAAGTTCTTTGATTTGAAGGCTTATTTTAAAATTTCCCTCTCAAAGCTACTTCTTTCTTGTGTTTTCATTAACACATCTGTGATGATAGTTTGGTGCTTGTGGTGTGCTCTTAGTCCACCTCAGAGCTTTGGCTTACTTCCAGTCCTATCATACCCATGCACATACCTAAATAAACCATAAAGCAAAGGCTAGGGGTGACAAATAATGAAATACAGACTTTTAGAATGTTTGTACCATGCTCCCACACAATGCATGGAAAAATCCAATTAATTTGATAGATTTCATATGTGGAGGAGCAAAGTAGCTGGTTACAGAATGAAAGCCCAAATGAACATGTTACTAAATGAATTTGTCTCTGAAATAAGCTAAATTCTGAAGTCCTCACTTACATAAAGCTTGAACTAAATTTTAACAAGTTTGCCTATAAAAGGCTGGGAGAAAATCGAATATTATTTTATTGGATTTAGCAGTGGATGAATATTTCTCATTCTGTCACAATAAGATTATTTACTCACAAAGAAGTACTCGCATAAAATATTATGAAAGATAAATGCTTGTATCTAAATGGCAAATGCTTTCCCTATATATTCTTACTTTCGGGCACAAACATTACAAATGTGTCTTCCATTTTAAGCGTTATTTTTCCTCCAACATTTTTACCATTATCTTCCCATATTTATCACTGTTAGCAAAATCCATCTCCAGCTGCATCTGTATTCCTGGATGCTGTACTTGCAATATATTAGGTGAAGGCAATATATGAGAGTCAGGCACTTGCTTTTTTCTGTATCTCATACTGGAAGCCTTCTTTTGAGGTCTACTACCAAAACCAAGAAGATATTTTTTATTAGTTCCTTCTTGTAGTTGTACTTTACTTACTTTAAAGTTATCTAACTTTCAAGTACTTATATGGGTGTTTATAAGTCAACTAATTTATAAGTGAATTTCTTCTTACACTTGCTGGGAAGGGAGCTAAACCGTGATTTTATGGAGTTCATGAGTGCTGTGCCTTGCCCACCTTAAATATCACAGGTGAGCTTTGGAAGGAGTCATCTCTTTGATGCCCAAGGCTCTACTTGAGCCCAGAAGTACCTGGAGACTGGCACACAGGCACAGCAACGACTACACTCGAGCTCTTCTGACCTCAGTTTAATTCCCAAAAGCTTTTGCAGACTTTTTATATGGTTTTTAGGATATTATTAAATGAGCACGGGTCTCTACAAAATGGGAACTATTACACAACTTCTGGTCCAGTCCTTCAAGTTCATTTTGCCTCAGCAGACAACGCACCTTTCAGAACAGGAACATTCACTTACTGAATGAGAGCATCTACCTTAGTGGGGTTCTGCCCATGACTCTAAATATTGTTAGAAGACAAATAAAAGCAGAGACTATTAGTTAGATTTAAACTGGTATAAGCTTTTTATAGGCATCTACGTTGAAAATGAAAATAGCCATCCTGTCTGAAAAAGTGCAAAGATCTTTCACTTCTACCATTTCCTAATAAAAAATTCACTGGCACTCTCCCTCCTGACTTTTAATTATGGGTCTTGTTAAGTTCATAAGCATTAAACAAATACAATTTCCTTACTTAGGCAATCCTATTACAAGGGATTCATATGTACCTCACAGCTTTGTGATAAAGGCGACTGTGAATTTCCCTTGTCAGCCTAGAAATAAGCATTGTATAGAACAATCCTCCTGTGTTTTCCAAGCAATAATTAGCTTGTAGTTCCTAGTCACGACTGAGTTTCTGTATCTCCTACATTGTTTTCTTCTCTTTTTCATTTCCATATCTACATCTCCATTTTAAATTAAGAGCTGAAGACTTATTCAGCAGCACAAACCAACAATTTCTCTTCCCTGTATAACTTTCTTTGCCATTTTAACACACCATTAAAGATGCTGGAAAGTGTGTGCGTTAAAGACTGTATGTACAGAAAGACAAATCTTAAATCTACTTTGCAGAATTTGTGTCTGCTTTTCCCCATCAGAAGACAACAGAATGCAACATTGGATTCTTGAAAATAGTTGGTGAAAATCTGACAAGTGGCCTTGCAGAATCTGCTAACCATGCAGATTTTGGAATGGTGAAAAGCATAAGAAAATACATTACCTTTAAGATATCATACTGAGAAGAGCGGCCCAAAGGCTAACTAAAGATGATCCCCAATTATAAAAAAGCACTACTATGTAAGTAATCTTAATGAGCAATGAAATTAGACAGTGAAGCTCAAAAGAAAATGATTATATATATGCTGAAATCTCATTACTCAGATGGTATGGAACGTTCACCACAGAAACAGATCTGAAAGTAAGCGAATAATAATTTATCTTTAAGTTTTCCCTTCAAATTAAAACTTTGTCACAGACCCATTTTTTGAAGACATCCTGAAATGCATAATTGGCACCATACCACCAAATGTGTAATACCACTTTGATAAAAGGTATATCATTTTGTGTCCCACAGTGTCTCTCTGAATCATAAAATTAGCCAAGGATTATGTATTTCAAAGCAAAGGACTGAGCTCCAGCATATCGAAGCCATCTGCTGAACGAATCAGACAGAAACTGCCACAATCACCAAACCACTAGATACTGCCAGCTTTGCCTAAAAGGAAACACAACATGTCACACTAGTCTGACATTCCCTGTTGTCAAAGAATATGCCTCACATACTGATCCAGCAAGCATCTGAGCAGCTTTAAGCACAGAAATGGCTTAGGCTGATTTTGTCAACTGGATTGAAATAGAAGAAAAGGCAAAAGATCTAGGATCAAAGTGTTCCAGCTCCAGATTGTGGAGTTACTATTCTTGTCAAAGGCCATTCATTTTACATGCTCTGATTCAGACAAAGGCCTCAAAGATGTGAATCTAAAAGAAGTGACAAATTTATCACCTTCAAAAAAAAAAAAAAAAAAGACAATTAAAAGTATTCTGCCAAGGCACAGTCACCAAAAAGGATCTGAAATTAAAGCACTACACTGAAAAGAGATCGCCTGTCTTTGTTATGACAGGTTTACAGTATTGATCCTTTCAGTTTTGCCTATACTATAGACTGTACATGGCCAAAACATGGAAATAAAGCTGGTCCATGCTCATCTACACTGTTTAGTGTCATAGTACTCCTGTGCCCACTAGCTCTTCTTCTCAACTCATTTTGGGAATATCACTGGTCAGAGACTCTTCCTGTTACACAGTATAGATAAAGTCACTGCATTTGAAAGAAGGGGAAGATACTTTACCCAGACAGATGTGAGCTGTGACAAGCTATCTGTCCACTCAGACAAAGAAAGAGGACCTTGCCTTATCAGTAGATATGTAGCCTTTCTGTCCATAATGAGAGGAAGTACACACATGGCTCTATATCATAATTAAGTGGTACCTGCATCCCTGAGCCCCTGCAGGTGAACCTTAAAGGCATTGATGGAAGCTCTAACATGTAGGAGGACTTAAGGAAACAATCTGCTCCTAGAGTTTTCAAGTTAAACAAAACGCAAACTCCTTATGTTTCAAGACAAAAATATTCTTTGTTTGCAAATCAGTAAAGAACTGGAGAATTTTCCATTCTCTTTACATTGCTCCAATGATATTGCTATATATGCTTTAGAAAACAATGTTAAAGGGACTGAGGACTGAAAAAATGGCTTTGCCAGAGCATTGGCTTTCCTCTGCAGCACAGAAGTTGGCCATCTTGTGCCTAATATAGTGCTGGACTGTATTCTATCCTGCAAGAAACTGCTGGTGAGCTTCCCACATCTTAATTTACCGTGTAATAGTGTCTTTTGTTTCTTTTGGCCCTGCCATGCACCCCAGGGAAAAAAAAAAAAAAATCATAGAGAAACATCATTAAGTGACACTAAGCAAAGAGATGCAGAATCCTCCAAGCCAGTGGACTATTGAATTCCAGAGACACCTCAGTAGCTCTCCATGGACCTGTGTTGTACTCTTAGAGATCCTTGACATCACATCATGCATCTTGATTTTTTCTTTCTGTATATCAAGATTTTTTTCTGCAGTTATTCCTTTCGCCATGTCAGGGAAATAAAAACATGGAGCTATTGCCATATGCTGTATGCTGCTAATGCTCTCTTCACTCTCCAGGCATTAAAATTGTAGCCTCACCTGTGTCTCTCTTTGGACTATAAGTTCTTTGGGGCAAGGACCTTCTACCTCTATTTGTTTGTAGAGTGCTTAATATAAGGAAATTATGCTGTTCGTTGACTGTTAGGCATGACTATAATAAACATAATAAATAATAATAACCTTTTTAGCAGTCCACCAATTACCAGACATCAGAGTAAAACCTTGCAGGAAATGGGAGAGATGCCTGCCCTGGGATACTTTCTGTGCCATTCTTAGCACAAATTAAGGCCAAAAAGAAAATTGTTCATAATGAGCTCTAGATGAAAGTCTTCTCAGGGAGGGAAGAACTATACCAGAAACTGGGGGGAGGGTCTCATCTTTGCTAAAGGCAAATGGTCTTGGCCTAATTGCAATTTTGTCTTTTAGAATTTGACAGTAATTGTGGCACAAAAGCAGCCTAAATAGGCTATTGTTAGTAGTGCACTCTTTCCCCCTTTGCCCAATTTGTTTGAAATAGGGTTGTCTTTTTTTTCCCCTCTGTTTTCTCATTCTCCCTGTCTCCCCAAACAGTTCTTGTGGTGTTCTTTTCCTCCTTCCTACACACTCTACTTCTTCCTTACTTCAGTCTCTCACTCTGCACCCCAAAATCATCACTCACACCCCCACACGACACGCAGCCTTCCTCCCCTCCGCTTTTTCTCACAAAAGCTCATGTATGCCTGCTCTGTGCATGATGTTCCCAGGTGGTGATTAATGAGAGCTCTAGCTGGAGCTAAAAGCAGTGATGAGTGTCTATATAATAACAAACATTAGTGCGGGTGAGGGAGGCAGAAGCCTGTGTATCTGTTCCCCAAGCTACCAACACACTTACTATTTCATAGCAACTGATTAAAAATACAGAGTTCCTGGGCCTCATTTCATCCAGAGCTGTCTAGAGGTCCTGTTAACTTCTGAGCTGCAGGAAAACCTGCAGGAGAAGATCCAGGTCCATATCACATTAGTAAGAGAGGATCTGCTTCTCCCCAGCTTGGTTGTCATGTTAACTCTGTGGCATCAAAAGTATTTTTTTAACTATTCAATTGCCATAAAAGAAAAACAGGAAAAGTTTCTGCCTCTTTTCATGTCATGGCTTAACCCTAGCCAGCAACTAAGCCCCACACGGCCACTCACTCACTCCCCCGTGGTGGGATGGAGAAGAGAATCAGAAGGGTAAAAGTGAGAACAGTTGTGGGTTGAGATAAGAACACTTTAATAGATAAAGGAAAAGCCATGTATGCAAGCAAAGAAAAATAAGGAATTCATTCACTACTTCATTGGCAGGCGGGTGTTCAGTCATCTTCAGGACAGCAGGGCCTCATCATAGATGACTGTTACCTGGGAAGACAAGCGTCATCATTCAGAACATCCCCCCTTCCTTCTTGTTCCCTCAGCTTTATATTCTGAGCATGACATCATAGGATATTGAATATCCCTTTGGTCAGTCGGGGTCAGCTGTCCCAGCTGTGTCCTCTCCCAGTTTCTTGTGCACCCCCAGCCTACTCACTGGTGGGGTGAGGTGAGAAGCAGAAAAGGCCCTGACTCTGTGTCAGCACTGCTCAGCAGTAACTAAAACATCCCTGTGTTATCAACACTGTGTTCATCACAAATCCAAACCATAGCCCATACTAGCTATGAAGAAAATTAACTCTATCCCAGCCAAAATTAGCACAGATGGTACCAGTGTGAGACATCCCTCTTCCTGCAAGATGCTGCACGGGGCTGTGTCCCAGGGCTGTACAGAGGTCTCTGCTCCAGCAGGAGCTAGGCGCTACCTCGACCTGCCACAAACATCCTCCTGCCAGTCTCCCCGTGCAATCTCATTCAGTGTGTTGCTTGTATTTCAGGCAGAAAATGCTTAGATCATGATGTGCTGAAAATTGAGAAGCGTGCAAATAGAACAAGTGACATTTAATCTCTGCTTCTGTGCTTTTGACTGAGAGGTTTTTCCATATATCACAATCGGATGACGATTCAGAGAAAACTATCAGAGGGCCAAAGTGCAAAGGCAAATGTCAAAAGAAATAAAAACAACCAAACAACCGTTATCCAAACTAGATATCCATTAGAGCTAATTTTATGCTGAGATAGAAAGGAAGATTTTAGACTGTTATGAGAAAGCTACAAAGGAACAGCTGAGTTTCTGTACCATGAAGAAAAGTTTTCCTGTAGTTGCACTGGTAATAATGATTTAAATTAAAAGCCATGATGTGAAGAAGCTATTTCTATATAAATTTTGTAAAATATAACAGGACAAAATGGCACAAAACCCAGAAAAAGTATTTTAGATTCCAGATTGCATTTGGAGAGTGTTTTAGATTTACCTGCTATATGCATTTGTACCTGGAGTAGGCTACACTAAAGCAGTTCCAGCGTATAGTACATAGAGCTAAATGAACAACCAGACTCTGCCTTCCCTGATATTCCATCCAACTTGTACACAAATGAAGATAGAACGTAACTTAAAGTACCAGCCGTTGTTCTGGATTGCCTTAATTTGACTACATTAGATTCTCTCACATAATTTTTAATCTTGTTTTCTTTTGTCTACATTTGTCCTATGTGTTCTTGGCCTCTGCTATCTTTGTGGTTTGGTATCTTTTAGCTAACCCTTCTCCTCTTCTTCCCCCGCTTGCACTCACGGATTACTTTGGAACATGGATTTGAGATAAATGAGGAGTGAGCAGAGATCAGAATCTATTGTGCTCATTAAAGAAACTTTCTGGCTGCTTTGCTCTTCAAGTAAATAGTGTATAACAAGTAATCTGCTAAAAGATGAAAATCCAGGATAATAGAAGACCTTGTACTGTTGTGAGAACAGTCAGTAAGATGATAAGTCATTGTTTTTGCTTCATACCAAGGGACACATGATGTATTCTTAGTCCTTATGTCACAAAGCACATATGCTCACAGCTCTACCCAGCCTGATCCTTAGGACACTGCAAGAGACAAATTACCTCCTTCTTGAGGAAGGGTGTGATCGGGTCACTGAAATCTGGCCTTATTATCCCAAGTGCAGTATCATTTATTGTCTCTCATGAATGTATCAGCATCCATTCTGACTGCATTTTGGTTTTCCACTCCTAATAATCCCATTAGGAGATGACTGTAGAAGAAAACTTCCTGGGTATTTGGCTCTGACTCTCTCTCTTCTACATATATACTGGATGCTTTAGCTGTGGGGGTCTGAGATGGCTGTAGGATTTCTCTGTTTTCTGATCTTGAGATACCTGAGTGGAACACTGCTCCTGAAACACAGTCCCTTGTTATGTCCCACTCTTCAGCCTTCTAGCAGAGAGATACCAAGAGAGAAGCCAGGAAGAGAGGAAAATAGGCTAAGTATTATCAGAGGAAAAAGTGCCGTAGTGTCTCTGAAGGCAGAAGTGGCCTGGCTTGAGTCTGAAGGGAGGAGGAGAAAGGGAAATTTGGGAGTGTAAGGGCATAGCTGGAGAACCATGAATGATCTTCTTTTCAAACACCACCTGCATTTGCCAGCTATTAAAGGCCCAAATGTATTGAGAACTGAGGCACTACCTCAATTAAAATGCTTTATTCCCAATTATTTCACTGTGGAATTGTTCATCCAGTTCAGAATTTCTATCCAAGTCTGAGGAGTATGGCCTGTACTGAGCAGTTCCCATGCCAAGAGGTAAATATCCTGCCTCAAAATGCTTTTTTCCTGATAACATTTGACAGACACTTTAGTGTCTAAAATAATTTTCCTACAACTTTTATTTAGACACATCTCAATTTAAAATTTGAATCTGATGGAAACATTCTCTTCTAGGCAGACACATCTAAAGCTGAACTTCAGCCCAGCTAGAACATTTAGTTTTTCCCCACAGAGTTATATGATCTTTTTAATGGAAATGTCATCTCCACCTTAATTATGGCAGTACAAGGAGAAGATGTTATAATATTCATGACAGCAAGTAAAAAATAACTAGATGTAATATATGGGAATATCTATTTTCTAAGATTATTATCTCTGTGGTAGAGACACTTGGCAACATCCAGTTCTGGAATTTTCAATAGTGAGTTTCAAAAAAAAACACCAAAAAACCCACAAAAAACAATCAGAGAGGCAAAGACTTAAAGTGCTGATTTAACCAAAAAAGACATTGTGTCTTAGTATTTCTCAGAATTGGTGACCAAAACTCTAGAATTCTTTTCCCAGTGCCTTGAACCCTATTTTTACAAGTTCCTCCTTTTACTCCATTATATCTCCATAGAGAATAAAGATATATTTTTACGTATTTCAGAGCCTAAATTCTATCTCTTTATTATGCCCTGCTTTCCTTAGTCAATGGCAGATAATGTTACTGAACATGTGTCAAATTGAAATTGAAACTTAATGCTTATGGACCTTTCTTTGTGCATATAGGGTAAATATTTTATAGTAGTTCTGTATCCTTTGAACATTGCTGATTTTTTTCCTTATGTCTGGCATAATTTTTTCTTCTTCCAGGATTTCAAGACCAGTATTTCTAATCCCATCCTTTCTCTTTCCAGATTTTAACATTGCTATTATGCTTCTTCTCAGTCTTATATAGACAAACCATTACTGATTCACTTAGTCTCTCCTTATGGACCATTCTTTCCAGACCTTTGTTTATTATGATTTCAAGATAGTTTTAGTCTCCCACCTTCTGAAAAATCAGCCAGAAGTATCTGATAAAATTACCCTTTACTGAAATTACCCTGTGAAATTGCTCTGGAAAAAGCTTCACAGCTGTAGAAGGATTCAAGCTTTATTAGTGTTTTTGGTTAAATTTCTTTTTAATTTGAGCATTTTAAAAACATCATTAAAGATAGGTTAGTGTATGGAAAGTGAAGTTGAAGCTACATAAAGGTTCTACACTAATAGAGTCATCCTACTATAGTAAAAGAAAATCTGTTCCTACTTTTTTGTGCAGCTTTATTAATCAGTTATTTGAATAAACTACATCAGGAGCAGCATATTGACTCTTTTATTAAAAAGATACCACAGAGAAGCACATTACATCAAACGACATAGAAGATTCTCATAGATAAACACATATTAAAATCCAATGGAGATGAAATGCTATTTTTCACATATGTATAATCCATGCTTATTTATCTTCACTTCAGTGTACAGGCACTCCAAACAGGGTTCAATATGTAAATTTTGACTGGATGTGGTCTAGATGATTAATTTCCAGTTTACCCTTTCAATTTTCCTAATTGTTAATTTTTCAGCCTTTTTCTATTTCAGGAAACAGTTATCCTTTCCACTGGAGAAAAGATAGATCCTTAAGAATGACTTTACACTTGTGAAATACAGGTTGACTTCTCTTAGTCACCTTTCATGAATGCTATTTAGGAGTAGCCCATCAAACCATCAAGTTTCTCAGATCACAGGTTTAAAACTGCCTCTGGACACAGTCTAATGAAAAAGCTCATCAAACCTAGATAGTAGTTCATAAGTAGTTGAAACTAAGATGTCAGCACTTATGAAAAAGTTAGGAATGTCCTTTTTTTAAGTCTTTTTCAACCTGCTGTTCTTATATGCATCACCTAAAATATGACCTTACACAAGCAGACAAGTAAAATATCCTTCCTGAGATCCTGTTTGCTTTGTGCTTTTAACAACACTTCACCACGTGTTTGCACTGTGAAGGCATCTTGGGTCACCAATCTATCACCCAGTGTACTGAACAAAAAAGGAAAAAAATGAAACCCTACCCCAGATTTAGCAGAGGTACAATACAAACTGTACCAGGTATTGGTCTGGAAAGATAAAGCAGGCAACAGGAGAGATGGCAGAATTTAATAATGGTGAACAGTCACTACCCTGTATTGTCTGCTGGTAATTTGATTTCCCCTCTTGTCTGTGCAGATCTTCTAGTATTTCTAAAGAGTAAGAAAGTAGGATCGACAAAACCTGCAGAAGTTGACTGCATGTTTTATTGAAGACTCCATAAAGCCTAAAAATGCATATACAAGCAGAGCATAGGACATATATATAAATATCAATGTAAAAGATCTTGTATATCTTTACACATGGTTCACAGAACATCCTACACTCATGTGCACAGCACTGCTATACCAAAACGTATATTTTGCAGAAGAAATAACACAACAGATAAAGAAAGTTCTCACAGAAAAGGTATGCTTCGGTGGCCTCTGTCTCTGCAACCCCAGTTTATCACACGACAGTCAGCTAAACTTGCACGGCCAGCTGTGTTATCATGTACACTTTCAGCATTTTACTGGTGAATAACACACAGACACACTCTTTGGGTTGTGTTTATACCCCTTGGACTAGAATATCAGACCCACATGTTTCTGCTTGAACTGCTGACAAATTGAATCATTATGAACCACCCTCAGGAATTTCATTGCCCTGGTCTTGACAACTGCCGATGACATTTAAGCATTGACTCTAGCAAGAGGTGCTTAAATGGTTTTAAATCTCTAGCACTCCTTCCTTCTCACTTGAAACATAAATGGTCAGCTGAACTTTAGCACAGAGATAATCAATAGGAATCAAGCAGAAAGGAGGAGGCCATGGCAGAGTGAATGGATACTTCAAAAGAGGCAATGTCAATATGCTTATCTTTTCCTCACACCACAAAAAGACCAATCTGTCTCTTAGACTGATCAGAGTGTTCTCCATCATGAATTAGTGTCTCTTACTATATGGCTCTTCACCTTTTTGCTTGCTGGATAAGGTTTGCAATCATGCTTGTTTAGCCTTTGGAAGTGAGGAGGCACGTACGTGCTTTGTAACACACAGCATCGCCTGAGCATATTCAGAAACTCTCACTGTAAATAGAAATCTCCAAAACTGTGGACAGTTTTGAAGAGTGAGAACTGCATAAAACCTCCAGATGAACTAGTCTTGCTCTTTAGTTGTCAAAGTGACATATTTATTGGGTGTAAAATTTACTGGTTTATGTCTGGGTATTTATTTCTACCCTTCACGATCACTTTCCTACTGTACAAATTAATCTCTGAGAACTATTAACATGAAGCCTTTCTTCCCTGTTCAGGTAAGACTTCAACTGAAAATGAGGCATGCTCACCATAAGTACAGAGGCAAGAAAAAGCACCCTTCGATGGTTTCTCCAGGGCAAAGTTATTTCTGCACTGAAGGCACTAGCTAAAGCAGCTCACCTATACATCAAGATGCACGAAAAAAGATGTAGACCAGAACAGAAAATGCAGATTGCCATGCCCAGCATGACAAATCCTCTTTTCTCATCTGGTGCTTGTCCAGACAGAATATTTTTATTGACAATTCATTCCTGTTTCTGTGGGAGCAGACTACAAGCACTCAGAGTCTCTCAAATGCTGCTGAAATATGAGTTAACCTTATACTCTTCCCTTCTATGGCCATGAGAACTTTAAAGTTTAAATTCCAGCAGGCAAATATGAAATACAGTTAAATAGTACCCAAATTCCAACCTGAATATATCTACATATTAGTTATGGGCTTGCTTTCCTAGTACCAGTGGTATGCAGTTGAGAAGCCATCTTACATTTGAATATAAACGTGCCTGACTCTACTATTCTGGTTTTTAGTTCAGATATGAGTTATCAACCATATATTCATGGGGATGGAAAATACAGGACAGAGGAAACTCAGAAGAATGATCTACAAAAGAAAGAGTCATATAGCCCCCAAAACCAAGTCTTTAGTGTGAGTTGATAGAGTGTCTCAACATGGCTTCCAGGTTTGCCACAGCATGATTATCTAACACTTTTTAAACATGCTGTGGACATCCTACCATAACTGGCTGCACAAGCAGTGGAGTTCACAAAATTGCTAATTTAAACGTAGAATGTTTCTTCCTATCCTCATAAGGCCTCACTCTTCTTGCTCTTTAGTGACCTTCTCCTTCTCCAGAAACATAACGATGTTATCAACCTTGCTAATCTCTCCTGTCTACTCCTTTTACCCAAGCAGTAAATTCTTCAAAGTATCCAAATTATTCTCCTTCTCTTTATTCCCTTTATGTAGGGAGAAAGTTTAGAATTTATTTTTATTATTTCTTCCTGAATCAAGGAGTCTTTAAAAAACACCCAATCCCTTCTGCTTAATCATCTTGGCACACTTTTCCCCTGTGATATATAGGTGACTAGATCAAGAAATGAACAAAAAATGTTTTTCTGCATCCCCTGCACTCCTGTCATGAGGCACCCACAAAACAAACAGCAACAGCCTTCAAAATAGGAATTTATTGCAACCAAAGCTGCCCAGCACTCTTTCTAACAAAATAAAGGTTCAGATACATGTTGAGAATATAACTGTTACACAACCAATTCCCAGACCCCAAGGAAGGATGAGCCAAAATGAGCACACACAAAGAGTGCCCAAAGTATCACTCACTACAAGAATGGTGAGGCTCACTCAACCTATGGAAGGATCCTTGGACAGCAAGGACCATGGGGGGACAGACTGACAGACTCGAGCTGGACTGAAATGGGGCCTCTGCACTCATGGGCAAGGATGCGAGAGGCATGAGGTGAGGCAGGTCAGGGCTGGCATGTCCTGAGAGTGCCCTCAGGGCCAGGACACACCTTTTCCAATTTAGTTTCACTTGTAAGGAACGCAGCTCATGCCTTCTGAGACCTCTGCACAACGCAAACCAAAAGGCACTAAGTGGAAAGAATGAAGAGGTTTGTTTTAGGAGTGTGCTCTCAATGTAACATACTAATGGTCCAAGCTGTCTGGATATGACCTCATCTATCCACCCATGTGTGGCCACAGCATCTCCCAGGTGGTCTGATCAGAGCTGTGCAGTTTCCCATTGCCTCTTTAGTCAAGGCTTGATCTATTGAGCATCACCATGGTCCAGAGCAGTTGAAATCCACTTAAAACACTGAGCATGTTCCCTTAATCTTACCTTTCATAACAAAAGTTCAGCAACATATTTCTTCAAAATAAATAAAACAAGCCAGCAGCAACAACAAAATCATCAAATATCAGAACTAAATGAACAAAAAAAACCCCTGAAACAAGAATATGACACAAAACAAAGCATTCCACTAAACATCACCCTAAGAAGGAGGATAAGCAAATAAAAAGCATATGAAAGATATTGCTTATGCTTCTTAGTGTACTTCTGGGAGACACTTATGGAACAGGGGGAATGGTCTGGATGCTGTGGCTAACACCTGCTCTCAGCAGAGGAAAAGTGAGATAATAACCCCTACTGATGTATAGTCAAAGGATGTGAGCTGACAAACAGGAGCACAATTCATGATCCTCGTGGTGTTAGAGGGGAATGACAAATGATTGATAATATATTTCCACATTGCTTCTGACAGCTGGCTTGTGGAAGGAGAGATCAATCCCAGCCTGTGAAATGTGGAAAGATCTCGGCACAAGGTAAGAAAGTAGCAGCTTACATGTGAATTATACTCTACAGTGCTTGAGATCTTCTAAGCAGCAGCTATGCTTCCCTTTGGGCATTTTATACATTAAACACTCTATTTTCCAAGGCATTCAGCATCCTCTGCTTTTCCCTATGCTCCTGGGTGTTCAGGGTATTGAATATCATACCAGAATGGACATTCAGTAGGCCATACATTTTTTAGTAGGGATTTTCAATAATTCACAGGATCATACCCTAAATATGCACGATATTAGATGAGAAATTTTCCAGTCTCTTTACCATGCAATTTCAAATGCAAAGAGCCTCTGGTTTCCGTGTAGTAGCAGTGTTTCAATCTCCCAGCCATAGAAAATGCCTGGCTAATTGGAGTGGTAAAGGAAAGGGGGATTTTTGTGTTTGATAAATTAATCAGTGAGCACTGCTGTACTTTTCCCACTAAAATCCTTAATTAGACATGAAATGCCAAAGACTGGGATTCTTTCTCTATTTTTAGCCAGGAGTTTAGTTTTTAATTGAAGGGATGACTTTTGATCCTCCATTAGTAGCAGAGAAGAAAGCCTTTCAAAGGGAAGCGGCACCCCAGCTGTTGCTCAGCGTCTGAGAGGTTCATCTCTGCACTTCCACGAATCCCAGGAGCCTATTGATACTTAGTATAAACACACTAAAAGGATCAAATTGACATTCGCACAAACCAGAGTCCACGAAATCACAAAAGCTTTTAATCCAAGCCTCTGTGTAAAAAGATAGCTTCTAATTAGCAGTCTAGACTAATCATCAATGCTGAGCTTATAAAAATGAAGCTATCAATAAAGAAAGCGAAATCTGAAATGTTAGTAGAGGCCAGGCATAAGCTGAAAGATCATTCAGTCTTTCACTCTCTGTTTATTTCTTGTTCAGTTTTCCAGTGTTTCCAGAGCTTTCGTAACTGATAAAGACAAAATCTCTGAGGCTTCACTGGCTACAGATTTCACACACAAAAAAAAGGCAACCGGGGCAACAACCAGGGCAAACGAGGATATCCTGTAAGAATTCTCTATAGGTCTTTACTTCTGCCTTGTACTTCTCAGATGGAGCTAACACTTAGCTGGACCCTTAGGCAATGTTATAGGGCAGCTGCAAGTCAAGGTGAAATGCCACTTATATTCTTTCATTAACCCTCCTGGGTCTGTCATTAAATATGGCAGGCTTAGCATTTTTCACTTCAGATGGAAAAGCACCACTAATCCCAGGAGGCAGAATTTTTTTGATGCCTAAATTGATGAACAAGACAAGGTCAGCAATTTTCAGTTTATTGACAGAATTCTATTTACCTTTAGAAGTATTGAAATGGTATTTCAGGTGCCCTGGAGCAGAACTCTGTCCAAAACGAAAAGGGAGAGGTTTATGAGAACCATTGCCGTTATACTACCTAAAGTATTGTGAGTGGCTTTTGTTTAACTTGCTAAAGCAGAAGGAGATATTTTGTGATTAGAAAATATTTTCATAAGAAAAGAACTTTAATAAATGTGACAGCACAGAATAGATGGAGACAAACACAGAGAAGCAGAACAATAAAGAGCAGAAATGCAGCCAACCACCCATTTAGAGTTAAATATAGGTTTTGATGCACAAAATGTGTGTGGGCTTTCTGCTTTGTCTGAGGTTTGTTTGTATGCCTAGGAATGATGATCACTAACAAGCTGACTAACTGATCTAGATTTCAGTGACAGAAACAGAGCTGACCATTTGAAATCTGCCCTTCATCATAGCAATTCACTAAGGACAGTTGCTGAAAGCCACAGCTGAGCAGCACTTTTGTTTATAAAGCTAAATAACCTCAGTTTGCTCATAATGAACTATAATAATAATAATAATTAAACCCTTATTGTGGTGGGAGCCAGGACATAGTTTGTAAGAACTGGGCTTTCTCCTTTAACCACTGCTGGAATAGGTTTGCCCTGAGAGGCCCTGCCTTGAATCAGAGAAAAGTGCGGTCTTTTTCTTTTTTTTAAACAAATGCAGATTATCTAAAGGATTATCCAAAAAAGAAATGAAGAGAAGTCATTATATGTTGCTGGTAAAGACTAGCAAATCTAATCAAATTTGGAGGCTACTGAATTTACTGTAGTTCAACCCACTACATCAGTGTCAGGCAGATCTGACTTCAGCAGGGTTGTTGCAGCCTTACAGTTGTGGCTTCAGGTCTGCCACTTAGACTTCTGGATAAACTGACACTCAACCTTTGTTAAAACTGGAAAAAATCCTTCTAAAACTTGCCTAGGTTTCACTAGGTGAACTAATTTCTGCTAGCTACGTTTCCAGGGCTGCTCTTCCACTTCTCACAATGGTTCAACTACCTTTACTGGGGTTTGAAATAAGTATAGTTGCAACATCTATTCCTGCATCTTTGACAAGTGTCCTCAAAGCCACTGAGGACATTTAAAGAGAAGAATATCTATCTTTGATGAGTCTGATGAAGCTCTGGAGAAGCCAAGATGATAAAAGCAGTTTAGATTTGCACAGAAGCAGGACTTTCTTGTTAAAAATGTAGGCACTAACGGGCATCCTATCACAAGAAAGATATGGATGTGCTGGAACGTGTCCAAAGAAGGGCCAGGAGGATGATCAGAGGGCTGGAGCACCTCTCCTATGAAGACAGACTGAGAGAGTTGGGGCTATTCAGCCTGGAGAAGAGAAGGCTCCAAGGAGACTTTATTGTGACCTTCCAGTATCTTAAGGGGTGAGGGACAAGAAAGCTGGTGAGGGACTTTTTAGGATGTCGAGTGATGGTAGGACTAGAGGGAATGGATCAAAACTAGAGATGGGTAGATTCAGATTAGACATTAGGAAGAAGTTCTTCCCCATGAGGGTGGTGAGACACTGGAACAGGTTGCCCAGAGAGGTGGTGGAAGCTCCATCCCTGGAAATTTTTAAGGCCAGGCTGGATGGGGCTCTGAGTAACCTGCTCTAGTGGGAGGTGTCTTTAAGGTCCCTTCCAACCCTGACAATTTTATGCTTCTATTATTGATTCATAGATGTAGGAACCTGGGGAGGCAGACAACCTGAGGGGAGTTGCATTTTTCCCCAGTTTGCCCTTCACAGCCCCAGCTGGTGCTGAATAAATTTGTATGCATGGAAAGCATCCATTGGCAATTGGTCTCAGAGAGATTTCTGAGTAGGAAAACATTACTTTTGTCTTGGAAGACCAAGGACATGAATGATACAAACTAAATTTCCTGGTTATCTTTCCAAGTTAAATTCTTGTAGTTCATCAAGACTAGATTTGCAATTTTTAAAAAGTGGTGAACTCCTGTAAGGGATCAGTACCTTATTTATGTGCTGTGAGCAGGGAGTAACTAGGATTTTGTTGATGATCCCAAGGTTTCCTAATGAATTTTCTTTATGTCAAAGTTTCATGTCAACCTTAACTAAATTCTCATTCTATTTACCCTAGAGTACATCTGTAGGCTTAGCAAGTCCATGTTTTTTTCATGATATGTTTCACACATGTATTTACCATCCTGGTCTCATCTGGCTGCAAATTTATCTTGGCACTGCAACTGTTAACCACCAAGTGATGTTCTCATAGTCATCAGAAAATGTGGCCAGCATCCCTCCTACTTCCTTAGTCCTCTTTCTCTACTGAGTCAACCTACATTCCCCATTCCCACTAGCAATGCCCTGGGTAGGGAATGCAGGAGGTTGCTACAGTGACACCTTCAGTTATAACTTCTATGCACTGGGATAGCAGGTGAAAGACACAGTATCTCTCAGATACATTGATGTATTGAAATGATCAGCACCCAAACCAGCCACAGGCTTCATCTCCCACCTGCACACAGTCACTGACAGCTTCACCCCAACTTCCAGATGTCTTACCCACCTCACCTCTTTGGGCACATTGGTGTGGCTCCATGCTCTTCTGTGCAAATTTTGGTTCTATGTAAATGGCTTATGATATGCAAATCAATGCATTAAATAACTAGCATAAAATGACACATACGGAGATGTGCATAACTTGGCAGCTATAAATCTGGAATCATTCCACTGACGTCAATGGTTTAACTTCAGATAGGCTCCAGCACGGAAGGTGTTGAAATCTGGCCCTGTGATATTTTCAGTCAGCTTCTAAACACAAACTCAGGAATGAATGATTTCAAAGGTGTAATTATTATGAATGCCTTGTGGTTGTTGTTATTTCTTTAGGTCTGTACAACTAAACACACATCCAAAGGTGGATTGCAGAACACAATTTTGACTAAGCTGACATCGGTGATAAATAGAGCACCTGTAGTTTATCAGATCTCCAGACATTATGAACCTCATCCACTTTGGCCCTAACCACGTAATAGTTTCTCTTTTAAAATAGCTAGGGCAAATACTGCAGGATCTATGCCAAAAAGTCTTCAGAGGCAGATGTACGCCCAAAAGTGTTTCATATCAATTTAGAATGGAGAATGAGTATAGATCAGCTCAGCGTTACATGCCATGTATTTTTGATCCGGGACTGGGTGCCCAGAAGCATATGTACCACCTTGTGTAACCACCCCCTGACAAGGATCTGCTGTCATTGTATGCAAGAAAAGCAGAACATGGTAAAGGTTAACGCTGCGCATGGCAGAAGCACAATACTGAGCAGGGGCCCTGGTTGCTGACTGCTTCAAGTGCTGTGCAGTCATTTACACATTTGAAAATGTCATTTTCACATGGCAGAATTTCCACCCACTTTTGCCTAAATGTAAAAGACTTCAGGAGACGCCAGGCATTAAGTGTTTTCACAACTGCCCCCAACATCCCACCGCTCAAAAACGATGCTTCAAAACACTCCTAGGAAACCCTGTAATATATCCCTTTGTGTTTCTGAACTTTCTTGGTCACTAGTGGGGCTGGTCTGAGATTTGCCAAGATACTGAGCTACAGGACACATGAATCAATGACAAGGAGATTCAGCAAAGCCTGATAATGAGACATTTTGGAAGAGTCAGGCTCTGCTGCTGCCATCTATTTGATCTATTCAACTCACCTTAAATTCTGCTGCATTTTACATGAGTAAAAACATACGGGAGGTTTGTGTGGTATGAAGAAGCTTCCAGATTTCTTATTAGTTAACCGAACTAGCATCAGAGATTATGTATGTAAATATAGAAGCAATCTAAACTGTGGAAATGTCAGTGTCTATCTGTACATAGAATTTAACATTTATCAAGTGTGTATAACATTTGTATCAGTATTTCCTTTTGGGGTTTTTTTGTTGGGTTTGGGGGGTTTTGTTGACATTGTAATCATGCTATCTTTATGTTTGTGTTGCTATAACTAACTTCTACTTCAACTGACAAAATTAGAACCTCTTATTATAGCTATCACTTTGGGAATGTTTTTGAGTTTGTTTAGGTTTTTCTTTTTTAATCATAACAGTCTCCCTGCAGACCTGAACTGACATCAATTTACCACTATCTTGACATCTTAAAGTTGTTTCTTATAAAATTTGCATTGGTGTCATTTTGTTTCGAGCTGATATTGTGACAATGTCTCCCTGGATTTATACTGACAATTTATTTTTATTTTGACATAATGTCATCCCTGTAGCCCTTCACTAGCATCTATCATAAGTCTGTGGATTCAAATGAAAAGTGGTTTCATTCTGTAAACTACAGTAACTAACTGAGTTTTCTTAGTAGCTACTTTTCTGACCTCAATATCTAGCTATTGATTGCACTTAGGTTTTTATAGAAACGTCAAAAGATCCTGTCCAGCACTTTAGGCAGCTCTTCCATATCTACCAACTAACAAAATTAAACAAAACCTTCCCTTGAAACTGAAAAATAATTGCCAATAAGAAGGGAGTGAATGCATGTGTGTAACAGCAGTATCAAACACACAACCAGGCAGTGTTGGTAACATTGCCTTGAACTGCTGAGAGCTGCTGATGCCCTTTCTCTTTCCCTGGAGTGGTAGGGACATCTTTTGGGACTGAACATTCAGGCTGTTTCCAGGCATTTCCTTGGCAAACACAAAGTCCTCAATACCTATATATTTGATAAGCTGTTGCTGCTTTATTTAAATATCAAAACCTACCATAGGCAAGCTCTAGTGGGAGCCAGAGGTGGAGGGAGATTTCAGGAAAGTTCCTCTGTGGCAGGTATATCTTTGAACCTGGTTTATTTTTTCAGTTCATGCATTTTGAAACCCGAAGAGAATAGTGTGCAGCATCACAAATGCTTTCTGACCCTTCTTGAAGTAGAGTCATTGTGTGACAGAAGTGCTGGGGCCTGAGTTGTGGGCCCTGAGTTGGAGTTGACTTGTATATAAATAACAACTTAGCAGAATGTTTTGTTTCCCCCACTGGCTTCAGGTTCCAGAGGCAGAACCTGGCCCACCTGTGTCTCTGTGGCTCCGCCCTCACACAGGTGGTTGTGGTTGGGGTGGTGGGTGAGGCCAGGACTCTATCAACCAGAAGCTGATGAATGGGAGGAGCTTCCTGTTGGGTGTGGCTTCTGTTGAGTTTGCCTCTTGCTGAGCTCTCTTGGTGGTGTCCTTCTATGTGAAAGGCCACTGAGGAGCCATCTCTGTCCATTGTGTCCAGCAGGCAATGCTGGCACCACAGTGGGCAGTGGAGGAGCTGGGCCCACAGGGACCTATGGCAGAACGGTTTGAGAGAAGACTTCCGAGGGGATGTTGCTGAGTTTGGTGTTGGCCTGTGTGATCAGGCAACTGATGGCAGCATAAATGCTGATGGCTGAACTGGCACAACAGTGGCACAGCTAGGATTCCCAAGGGCATGTCTGCAAATTATGAAGCAAATTCCTGCCTGCAGTTATTGAATGTTCCTAGGATTACCCATAATCCTGACAGAGTGGCGCGTGTGTGTGATTTTGCAGAAGCTATAGTTCATCAGAATACAAGCATGGCTTAATGAGGTATTTGCAGCAATAACATCATTCATATGTTCTGATATAAATGGTTCAGCTCCTCTACAACATCATATCTGGTAAATCATAGAGTGGGTACAAAGAAAAGGAGCCTTCAACAGCAAAACTTGCTCGTTTTTAATGAACCAGACCATTAATACTAAGTAGTGGTGATGGTGACAAGGACTGAGTTTCACTGACTGTCTCAACAACAGTGCCTTGGCAGAAGCTATAGCCCTCATGGTTTAACCAGAATTAAGAACTCAGAATTGAAAGTTATGAATGTATGAGATTGTTTGTTCTGCCCTACTTACACAGAGTGAAATTTAATTGCCTAAAAAGGAAATTAAAACATAATTTGAAAAGACTTTTAGCTCATGCTCCAAAAGCACACAGGTCTCCCAGAGGTCCTGTGTCAGACCTGTCAGTCTCATGTGGATGTTTACGTACTGCAGCTTTAGATAGCCCATCTTCAGGCAATGAAATCAAGCCCTACGTATGACAAGATCAGGACAAGAGACATTTTAACAACAGTGCAAGTAAAGAGAGATCTGAGAAGATGGTGTGTGAAGCTAGTGAGAAAAGTTTAACTTAAAACCTTTCAAAATAAAAATTATTAATACAAGTTTCATTGAGAATTCAAAATTTAGATTGGAATAGATCTTGAACATTATCTCCAAAATTCAGAAGGAAACCTGAGGCTTGAAACTGCATAGACAGACACTGAACACAAGAGTTGCATAAAATGTGGATAAAATATTAGATATCTATAAGAGCAGTGTAAATGCCTATAAAGAAAAACAGTGAATTTTCTTTTAAATTACTGTTTATTGGGTATTCTTTTTGCTCCCTTCCAATACTGAAATATGCTGGTTTTGTCAGAATTAACTCAGTATATTTTTGTTATCTGTATAAACACCCAGTCTGCCTTTGACTTCAGCAGAGTTTCGTAGTCTAATTAAATGTTGTCTGTCAGATTGGAATGTCTCTGTCAGTAATTCCTGTCTAAAAGGGAAGCACCACAAATGGAAATAGCAGTCTCTGTTGCATTAAGCATGGCAATGAGTACTTGTATTAGTCTTGCATTTTAACTCTTCCAAGCACTTTGTATCTGACATTAAAGTTGGTCTCACTGAATAGATGTTTTGAAACGAACTTCTGATTTTTGGTGCCTATCATTGCAATCCTGTTTTTCACATATGTTAATCACCCATAAGTGGTGTTAGCTCCAAACACAGTCTGTGCAGGGTGTCCAAAAATGTATGAAACTTTTTGAAAATGTGGCCTTACTCAGTTATTATTGAGCTTTCTGTGTGGAGCATGGTTATCACTACTAATTTACTTGCAAAGGATGCTTTGCAATCATCTATATCTTGCTGCAACCTGTATCTGGCAACAGAAATGTTAAGAAATTTCTGCTAGCAAAATCAGGGCTGAGAAAGATTGGAAAGCAACTCAGAAAGTGAGTTGCCCAGAAACTTGATTGTTCACAGCACTGAGGAGGAGTCATAGCCAGCCTCACCCTACCAGTGCCGGGCAGTTCTGTGGGCTCAGAAGTGATGAACATGGGACCACAAGGTGTTAATGCCTCCAGTTCCTGGTTTCTAACCTGTGTATATATATACAGGTGAGGGCTGATCTTATTATACTCCCCACAGAACTTTCTCCAGGGCTAGGATTTATTGTCCTCAAAATATACAGCTGTAGAGATTGCTGTTAACCATTAATTAACTCCTCTAAACTGGGAGTCTCTGTGGGGAGAAAAGAACTGTCAGAAAGGGTTTGTGTATCCTCTGTAGAGGAAACAACACCTTTGTAGAAATTCCACACTGTCCTGTGAAGTGAGATGCTGAGAGTTTATGCTGATCCTCATGTTTGGACAAGTTTCACTACAGATTTCTGGTTCACTAGGCATGAAGGATCAGTCAGCTATTAAACCAGGGGCTGTAATACCACTAACTGTGGAGAGCTGCCTGATGACAGCATTTTATAATGCTTGGGTAAAAACAGAGACGGTGCTATTCTTTCCAGCATGAAGAATCTAGGCATACACAATTACAATCATGTGTATGTACACTGTACTGCTGGTCACATGATAAAAGGAGAAATCAGCTGGAAAAGAAAATGAGATAAAGTGAGTTTATTTGGATGTGCTGACAGCTCTGTGAAGGATATCTCATTCATATCAATCTTGCATTTAAATTCAATATGCAGTGGTAGCAAAGAAAAGTGCATGATGAGCCTTTGACAATCTAATGTCCGTTGACTACCATTTAAAAGTCAATCATAGATTTAAACCATTTTTCATTACATTTTTAATGTGCATTTGGTATTTATACATTACACCATCTTTCATTGGTTTCTGAGTATAATCAGCACGTATTTTTCAAGGATTTACATATTATGGCCTGGAAGTTGTAACTTTGTGACATTCCTTTTCAAAATGTGAACAAACATTCTAGATGATGTACAGCAAGAAGGGGACTGTAACACAATGATAAACAATATCACTTCAGTTCTCCATATCCATTACTTAAAAACTCTGCTTCAATTAAGTGTTAAGAAAATAAAAATGTCTTGGACAAGAAGGATAAAATCAACAGTAATTAATTGCTTCAATATTTCTCACAGCCATTCCCCCTCCATAGGAAATTAATTTCCATTCGTACTACAGACAAGATACAGGAGATAGAAGGGGAGAAAATTAATTTGAATTATGTCATTCTTTAGTTTAAACCAAGCATTAATATCCCAGTATAGTTACTGGGAATGATATCTGGATTCAAAAGTAATTCTGTGAAATTTGGGGCTTTACAGAATTTATATTGTTCTGGGAATGAAGATGTTGCAATCTTCCTACCATTTGCAATAGCCAGCAAAAGTGAAGAATCAGATGAAAGCTAAAATTCCTGTCCCTCTCTCTGAAATACACAGCTGTCATCATCTCCCACTCCTGTTTCGTAATGATCACATAGACTTGCCAAGATAGTCACGTCTACGATTGTCTGTGTTTTGATGGATGAGCCCTTTAAAAAAACAAAAAAAAAGTTGCAATATGCCTGAAGGCAGAGAAGTGAAAGGCTGTTTCTTTGTGCAGAACTTGCACTGGGTACTCTATTAGAGAAAATTCTGGCCAGAGAAGAACTTCAGAGACATGCAAGGGTTAGGGATAAATTTACCTTCCTATGTACAGAGCTGTCGGGTCTCATGCCTTCAGACAGAGACTCACAATTAAATTCCATCTTAATTTAACCACAGACAGTGGGAAAATTTCTGTGGACACAAGAACACAGTTAATCTGAAGTCTTTTTCCACCTGGAGAAGGAATCAGGAAAGACGATGGCCTTGAGTTCCTACTTGCATCCCATTCAAAGAAGCTTCCTCAGGAAGAACATTCTCCAAGTGCTGAGTAGCACCTTGACACAGCTGGTGTTGTGAACCCCAGTGCATGCTACAAGCTGCATGCCTGCTCCCCCAGTTAACAATCTCTGATGTTTACACACTGAGATTGAGCCATCTGCAGATGGGGGAATGCTCTCTGGGGCAGTTCAGATCCCAGAGGAGGAAAATAGGTTCAGTTTTAGAATCTAAGAATTTATCTAAAAATTTTAAATGCCCCTCCATTGTCATCACCTGAAGTTTCATACTGTGAATTTAACACAAACTGATTAAGCTTTCTTTTTCTGAATCTGAAGAGAGCCTAAACTCCTACCTGAGCTTGCTTTCAATTCCAGTTACTATAAAGGCTAGTGTTGGAAGGATAAATCTAAAGGAACTTTACTTTTATTTGCTGGAGGCATTAGTATGTCTCCTTCTGACATTCTGATTTAAAAAATCATCTTTAGACCCAGAGTATCTATTTCTGTGTTCATTTTATGGAGCATTATGAGGAACAATTGTTTAGTGAAAAGCATTCTCATTTACCTTATTGTATGTTATTTGACCTTCTTCAAGAGCACTGGGACACCTCCAAGCACACCACTCAGCTTTGAACATTGGCACTTGTAAGACCATTTTTATACCCTGGTAAGATGATTAATGCAGCCTGGAAAATCACCTAATGGCTTGATACACTTTCTATGCAGCCTCTTGTAGGAGAAAAACAGGATAATGTGAGATGTAATTTATAGGTATGAAATGGAGGAGCTGAGACAGAGAAACTCATTCAGAACTATTGACAGGATATCTGTAGTGCTTGAGAACCACAGAGCAGAATTTAAAAGCATTTGTGAAATGGAGTGATACTGGAAGAGATCCCAAATACATGGAGACACCTGGCTGACAAGGATGTTCCCTTTATGGAGACTGGTGGAAGGACCATGAAGAGATTTATCCAGTCAAAATATTGACCTGGAACCTTGCCTTTTGTTAGAAGATGTGAAGTACTTGATGTATATGGCATCAAAATGTCCTAAATCGAGTTTATTGGTTGTTCACAAATCTCTCCTTTCATGTCAGGTTAAAGATCTTACTTTCCCTGCAGAGCTCAGAAAGGCTGATGGTTCTTCTCATAGAAACATAATGTCAAAAGAACACAATCTTCCTTTTCAATCAGTATAAGCATGTCTGCCAAGCTTTTTGCCTCTCTTGGTTGCTGAGCACCCCTTAAGACCCTGCATTAAGTATTTTTAAGCAAGGAAGACACCTAGAAAGAACTGAAATGCCAAAATGTTTGGAGCTGTCATTCCTCCTTTTTGGATACAGGACCTCATTTCTAGTAGAAGGAAAGGACATTTAGTGGCCCACACTGATTAACAATGTGAGAGAATGGCTAGAAAGCTGTTACTACAGTATGAGAGTGTTCATTTGTATTTCATTTTTATGATGAGGTTCACGATCTCAGTGGCATTCTTTATTGACATTTATTCATTTTGGTGGTTTCAATTCTTTACGTTTATAATGATAACATTAAAACACATGTTCTAAGTAAGTTCTAAATATTTCTGTGAGTTATATTTTAATATTAGGACATGATAGATACTGCTTATCTTCACACTTTGCATGCCCTTATTGTCATTTCAAAGTACATCTTAAGTGCAACAGTACAGTACAAAATACTCTGACAAGCAATTTCTATCTCAGATGTGCTCAAAAAAATTCCCCATTCTTGTAATTACAATTCCTATCCCCA
>VYZX01031616.1:0-24169 GCA_013401335.1 Brachypteracias leptosomus | reverse complement strand
AAAAGAGGAAAAAAAGAACAGAAAATGAGTTTATATTGGATTTGGGTAACCGACAGTGATTGCTATCAAATCACAGCTTAAATAATACATTGTTCAGCAGCATAGACACTGTACTGGGGTGTTTAGAAATTTATGTACACAGAGTAAAATCTCCTGTGTCTTTCTCAGTCTCCCTGTCTGTCTGGAATACAGATGTATACACTGAAACTGTATCGTTTGAAGACAAAAACAACAGCAACAGCAGTGATGAACACTTCAGTGAAGCAGAAATGGTGAAACAAAGATGGCTGAGAGAGACTGAATATTGAATTCCTGTCTCATTTTGAGAGGACATTCCAATTTATGGTAGCAACACGAACCCAAAGCATGTGAGTGAAGGGACCGGCTAGGTTCATACCTGCTTTCAGGGCAGCCCCCTGAAAGGAAAACTTCATCTCTTAACATTTTGTGATACTGACCTTTGACCTATGTAGACTGCAGGAGGGCACTCTGATAAGGAGGACCATCTAGCATTGCTTCCTTCCCCCATATTCTCCTTTAACATTGTTAAACTACCTGTTTCTATAGCAAAGTCTTAACACAGTTCTAAGTCCTGATTCAGTCTTCCAACAACTGCCAGCTACAGCACTGCACTGCTGGCACTGTCCATGGCAAACAAAGAACATGCTAGCTGACTGTGCAAGATGGGCAGATGTTGGGTGAGAGATGGAGAAATGAGTTGCCAGAGTCAAACAAACACAGGGCTCCATGCAACACCCTGCCAACTTCCCCTGCAGGATCCTGCCTGCTAAGCTCATTAAAGTTCACAGCAGAATTTGGACTCTAAATTGAATAATCTTAAGTAGCACAAAAGTATATTAATTTACTGTGAAAACTCTATTAAATGTAGGAATGGTAACACCAAAGTTTATTAATTGTGACATGGATACATAGCAACAACAGCAATTTAGTAATTTGGAAAGAAGCAAGCCAAAAAAATCTTGTAATTAAGGTAAACAGAGCCAAGAGGAACATTATAAACTAGATCTTTTCTGTCTCATGCATTAATCACAAATAATCAAGGAACTCTACATCCATGGGGAACTGGCAGTCACATATCAGTGATGTTTGATATAAATGCAGTATAGTAACAGCAGTAATAATAATACTGCTACTACTCTGGATAACAGTAACATATAGTCCTTACATCTAAAATCCAGCCCTCATGTTGGTGGGTGCAGCTCTACTTATGTCAGTGCATTGTGGGTGGCATGATGTGGTGGGTTTGCCCATTTCATATCAATATGCTGAAAGGGATGTTTTTTTCTTTATGAAAATTAATAGATATTAAGATGACTAAAAAGGCATTGCTGTTTTACAGGCTAACTCTTTTGTATCCTTGTATTTTCTCCATTTTTTTAGAGAAATAAAGACAGAAAGAAAAAGAAATTTATGACAATCCAGTTATGCAAATACTTATGCCAAAATAGTTTACAAACAACCTGGACAGACTTATGGTGCCCACCTGTACACATCAAATGCCAATATTAGAGGGAAGAAATGCTCTCAAATCCATGTTTACTTGGTAGAGCAGTCAGTGCAGTCCTTGCCAAAGGATTTCATCTTGCAATGAAGATTTGGGTACATAATTTAATATTTTACACCAACCTTATTTCAAGACTGACATTTGAAGAGGGGGAAAAATAAAAATCTTAAAAGAACATAACCTGAAAAAAGTTGACACTGACATTTAAATTAATTGACTTTGGTTTTTTTACATATCTACTGTAAAAGTTGTGATGTTAATCATTTTTCTTGTACTATCTCTTTCCTTCAGATTTTGCTTGTGCAAAGGCAGAAATGGAAGATTAAATTTGCCAAGTTTTAAGGTATTCAGAAGTAATTTACACACTGAAGATGTCTATTGTATTTCTTGCAACGAATGTATTCTGATAAGAATGCAGTATGCAGCACTTATGCTAAAGCAATGTAAAGCAAGTGTCAGAGACAGATGGTAGAGTCTAAACAAACTTTGATTACCAGAGAAAACCTAAAAATCACTAAAATTCTAACTAACATATTTTTCAAATGGATAATAATAAGAAAGGGGAAGTTAATTTCTTCAAAATAGTAGCAAATAAACCGCATCCTCACTAGTTATAAATGAGATTAAATTTTAACAATTAGTCCTAATGATAATTACCCAATATTTATTATTTGGGTAATCTAGTAAGTACAAATACCATTGCTATTCATAGTTTCACAGTTAAGAATGGGTTTTTCAACAAAGGATATGACTGTGAGAACGTGACTACTTTGTTATGTATAAATAAGTTATGTCAGTGGCAAAAGGGAAGCCACATAGAGCATTGTGCTGCTAGCTCCCTTCTTCCTCAGGCCAACACCAAACTCAGCAACATCCCCTCAGCATACCTTTGTCTTTTATTCTTCATCTGTTTGCTCTTCTCCATCTCAAATCAGCCAAAGGGGAACACAGCACTGAGAGAGAGCTCAGCAAGCTGCCCCCAACAGGAACTCTCAAACTGATCAACTCTTTGCTACCCCTCACAAACTGATCAGTTCCTGGTTGATATATAGGTATGTTCTCTGGGTTGCAGGTGGTGGAAGCCCTATTTCACTGGGATTAAATGAGACAAGACAATAAGAAATCACATGTTGTTATGCAGAGGATCCTTAAACAGACAAACAAAATAATTAAAATTTGATTATTCTGATGATAACTCAGATCAACAGAATTTCCTTATCCAGGACAGGACAGATTTATAGGAAAAGGATCTCCAAACTTGTGTTCAGACAGAAAGGACTGAGATGTAGTCTGTCTACTATATCTCCTCTCAAACCACAGGGAATGGCAGTTATTGAAAGTGAACTATGTGCACACTCTTCAATCAAACATGGTTGAAAGATGAAGGGGAACAACAAGCTACTGGCTGCAAATTCACCTGGAGTGACGGTCTCATCAGTGCTGCTCACTTTCACAAAAACAGCTCTGCAGGGATCCAAGTATTAATGGAAATAAGCTCAATATGGAAGGAATATCTCAAGTAATGAAAACTGTAAAAGACAGGAATTGTTTATTTTGGCAAGGAGACAATGGAGACATAACAAATGGTTTGAGAACAGATAGAGGAGTTGAAGCTGGAGGAAACAATACTACTCAAAAAAGGAAACACATTCCTAATTGGACAATGAAACTCCTTTCCATAGAATATTATTGAAGCAAGAGTATATCAGGGTTCAGAAAGCAAAAGAATATTTCACAGGTCATCACAATAATCGTATTGCTAATTATTAACTCGATTAATATTTTATGTTGCTTGTTAACTATTTATTCTGTAATGGATTATTGTTAGCAAACATTTGTCTTTCAAAAAGTCTGACATCTCCTGTTATTCCCACTGGAAGTGAACAAGATCATTGGTAAACATACAAGAGATGGTAAACATGCGTCTTGTCAGTAAAGGCTTCAGAATTATCTTTCAAGTTTTCCATGGAAATGAAACTAAACTCCCTGTGGGAAAGATAGTGGCCATTATGATTGAGACAGCAGGTGTTTAAAATTGTTCCTGCTGAGCACAGTACAGGATTAACATTTTACTAGGTTGGGAAAGGCATAGCACATTTTGCTGAATAGAGAGACAATACGATAAACTGAAACATTTTCCAATTATCCTTAAGTTAATACAAGCAACAGCTCCTTCCTAAACCATGTTTGAAGGCTGCACTGAATATTTCTTGATGATCAAGACATTTTTTAAACATAGTAGAAGGCAAGTTTTAATTTCTTCACACTCTCAGTGTGTTCAAGGATAGATGACAATATGAAAATACAGGGACAATCACTGGCAACCAAAAATGTAATTAGCTTCGAGAAAGGTTAGTGGTTTATTTTTTCTTTCTTATTCCCTGATGAAAAAGAGCTAATCAAAAAAATAGACGTGTGACTGTGTTCAAAGTGTTTTGAATTTTGGCTAAGTCAAACACAAGGAAGAAATATGGTTCACTGACAGAGTGTGGGTAATAAGTCCTGAGGGGTTAGCACAGTTACTTGCTCGGTAAGTAAGGTCAAATTATGTGTGATGCAGGGACATTTAGCATAAAAACAGTATTAATAATTCATGTGGCGAGCCGAGTGGTGGAATGATAAGATATAGTGATGGGAAAATAAGACCAAAACAACACAACCACTAGGCAGAGACAATGGAAGAAAAAGCTCGTATAAAACAAAACGCCAACAAACTAGAGAGGTGAAAGTACCAATTAAGATGTTCCTTAAAAATGCCCATATAGATTTAGTCTCACAATTTGACAGTGGTTCTGGTTTCCGTAATTTGCTTGCTGGTTATCTCAAGCCAAAGTGACTCAGTGCAGAACCTCACATCGTATCTCACCAGCCAACTACATACTGTTTATCTTCACTGCAGCATCATGAAGAGAAACAAAGCTCTCTGGATAAGTGCATACAGCAGTGCTGTGTTAGAAAGAGAATGGACAAGGTGCTCCACGTCTGAAAAAGAAGGGTTTTGCTATCCTGGCCTTAAACACCAGAGGACTTTTTATTTCTGAAACTTTCTCCAAAGCCTGAAATCTCCCAAGAAATGTAAGTCTTCAAAGAGCTAAGTGAACTGGCACCTAACTAATGCTATGTCTGCCTGGGATCCAGAAACGACACCTTTTCTCAGTTTATAATCCCTAAGAAGCATCAGGAATACCCATAGTATTCCTGAAACCAGAGTTCTCATAATGTACTATTTCTTCCAGGTGACACTTTCTGGCATATATAGAGAGAATTATAGAATCATCCAGGTTGGAAAAGATCTCCAGGGTCATCAAGTCCAATCTTCATCCCAATGCCTCCCCGACTTTGACAAGACAATTCTCTCAGGGGTGCAAAGTCCTCACTTCTATGTGCTGAGATTTGGACCTTGGGGTCTGATGGAACCTCTTGATGCCTCAAAATGAATGCTTGATCCCTGCAAGGAAGAGTAGGAGCAACCTTTGTGAGTTGCTGTGAGGAACAGTTGTGAAACAAGAATCCTTTTCCTTTTTCTTTTTATCTTTCTTTTTCTTTTCCTCTTTCTTTTTCCTCTTCCTTTTCTTTTTCTTTTCCCTTTTTTCTCTCTTCTTTCTTTCTTTTTCTTTTCCTTTTTTTCTCTCTTCTTTCTTTCTTTTTCTTTCTTTTTTCTCCTTTTTTGTCATTTCATTGTTTTTTCTCATTTTCTCCCTCTCCTTCTATCTCCCCCTGCTTTCTTTCTTTGTACACACCCATATTCTTTATATTTTAAATCTTCCTTCACTGCTTGTCCCACACTGAATTGTGGCTCCTCTTATGAAATCTTTGGGGGTGGCTTTCCATGGTTAAAAGGAATAAAAGAAACTTCCGAGCCCCTGTGTAACACATCACCCACCTCTGTGGTGAGCTTCTGTTTGCATTCCCTGCAGCAAATTGGGCTTTCCAGCAAGAGGGAGGGCTGAGAAGGGAAGGGGTAGGAGGAAAGGGGTGTATAAAATGGGAGAGGCCAGATGGGTCTGAAAAAAAAAAGAAATTTCTCTGCAAGTCTAGAGATGCGTAGCTGGAATGTAAAGACCATTTCCCCAGGAAGGATGCTGAGATCATAGAATCAATATTATATATATGTGCAGATCCACATGATATTGCCTCAAAACAGCACGTCAGAAGAGCAAAGTAATGGGAGGGAGGCCACTAATAGCAGTTGGAAGCTGACAACTTTCATTGAGGATGACAGGCTTGTGATAAACTTCTTTTTGTGCTCCTCAGGTTTAAATATCAATACCCTTTCTCACTTGAGCCTACTTACTCATACAGGCCCCACTAAAAAGTCTGTCTTGATCTTTCTTATGGTCCCCCTTTAAGCACTGAAAGGCTACAATAAGGTGTCCCCAGAGCCTTCTCTTCTCCAGACTGAGCAACTCCACCTCTCTCAGACTTTCTTCACAGAAGGGGTGTTTCATCCTTCTGATCATTTTTGTAGCTCAACTCTGGAGCCACTGCAACAGCTCAATGTCTTTCCTGTACTGAGGTCTCCAGAGCTGGACACAATACTCTAAGAGGCATGTAGAGCAGCAGAATCATCTACCCCAACCTGCTGGCCCCACTTCTTTTGATGCAGCCCATGATCCAGTTGGCTTTCTGGGTTGTGAGTGCACATTGCTGGCTCCTGTGTAGTGCTTTATCCTCCAGTACCCTTAAATCCCTCTGANATCTGTTCCATGATCTTCCCAGGTCCAGAGGAGATGCTAACAGATAGTTCCCAGGGTCCTCCTTTTGACTTTTTTTAAAAATGGGATCAATGTTTCCCTTTTTCCCGTCACCAGGGACCGCCAGATCTTTTCAAATATTATGGAGAGTGGCTTGGCAACTACATCAGTCAATTCCCTCAGGACTCTAGGATGCAGCTTGTCAGGTCCCATAGGTCTCCTCAGCCTACTGCCTTCCTCCTTTAGCTGAGCAGAGGCTTTGGGATCTTTAACTTTGTGGCTAAAGAACCCTGCTGAGAAAGTGGAGTCCTGTGCTTACATTCCTCCTTCACAAAATACTTAAAATCACAAAGTTAGAGTGGAAGGGATCTCTGGAGGTCACCTAGTCAACTCCCCTGTCAAAGCAAGACTGGCTTTAAAGTTACCTCCAGCTCTCTGTTAGATCAGTTCCTTGTCCAGCTGAGCTGTGACAGTCTTCAGGGGTGGAGAGTTCACAGTCTCTGTGGGTAACCTGTGAAGAATCAGTGTGTCTGTGAATAACTTTTCCTTGTAACTAATTGGAATTTCTCTTGTGGTAACCATGACTATTACCCCTTTTTCCTTGCTGTGCACCTCTGATAAAATCTTGTTCTGTCTTCCTTTATAGCTCCCCTTCACGTAGTTGAATGCAGCAAATAGGACTCCCCTCAGCCTTCTCTTCTCCAGGCTAAAGAAACCCTGTAAGACACTCTTTGTTCAACATGGGATGCAGCATCACAACTATGTTGGTGGCCCTCCACTGAACTTGCTCCAGTTCATCTATATCTCTCCTCTATTGGCAGACCCCAAGCTGGAGGGTCTCGACATGGGGTCCTACAACTGCCAAACATGAGGGAATGATTACTTCTCTTGATCTATGGGCTATGCTCTTACTAAAGCAGCTCAGCATACAGCTCAGCCTGTTGTCCAGAGACACCCTCAAGGACATTTTATGCTGAACAGCTCACTAGACACACATGCTTGGGTCTGTAGTGCTGTATGAAGTTATTCCTGTATAGGATTTTCATTTGAGGTTCATTTGAGGTTTTTTGATCTTCATGAGGTTCCTGCTAGTCTATAACTCCAGTCTAATGGATCCCTGTTTGGCTACATTTAGCTTATCTCTGGCTACGTTATGATCTTAAAGATGGGAACCAGATCTTCCCAAGACAAATCTAATCCAGAGGGAGCTAGCCCATTGTATTAAGTGATACCCCAATTTGTTGTCTTCTGTAAACTTGGCAAGGGTGTGCTCATACTGCCCAGATCATTTGAAAATGACAACTTACCAACCCCAGTGTCAGACACTAAGGAGCAACACTCATAATTGCTTCTGGGTAAACTTGTTACCGTTGACCACTACATTTGAGCCTGACAATCCAGTTAACTTAATACTCACCATGTAGCGTACATATATCTTCATTATGGCTGCAAGGGTACTAAAGAAACTCTGTTAAAAGCTTTCCTAAAGTCAATGTAAATTATTTAACCCCCATCCTTCCCATGTCCACAGAGACTGCCATTTCATCGTAGACAGTAATCAGACTGGTCAAGGGTGATTTACCCTGATTTATTACCCATTATTTACCCAGACTCCATGTTCCAAATCAGCTTGTCCCTCATGTGCTGGAAATGGTTTCTGTGTATAATACCTTCCTATAAAGAAGCCCTGGAAAATAGCTAGTGAGGCAGGCTCTGGGATGTGGCTCTCAGCTATGTGCTCCAGCTACAAGAAGATTTCACACTCTTCACCATGACAGAGATAAGGATTTCATATCAAGTGGAATAACTCCCAGGAAGAAGCAAGCTGTGGGACAGCTTGAGGTTTTTCAGAGACTTCTGTACTCCACAGTTCAGCACCCAGAAGAAAAGAAGGTATAATTTAAAACACATCCTTGCCTTGATCACTGATTTTTGTGAATCCTGGTTTTAGATATCAAACTCACTGTGCACTGGCATCGGCATTAGGGCTGCAATTCCTCTAACATGCCTGGGTATTATAGTGCCTAAATTTCTCACTTTAACCCTTAGCTTTAACCTCATTTGTGTACCACACTGATACTTTGGTAATGCACTGTGTGCCTTACTGGTACTCACATAGTAGACAGAATCGAAGGTGATATAAACATTTGTTTTAATGATGACAGGAGTAGAGTTTGAGGCTGGAGTCAGAAACACCTGACATATGTGTGCCTAAGTAAATTTGCAGCTTTGAGTTAGACCCTCAGCCTTTCCACACATTGTCAGGTCAGAGAATACATCCCAAAAGCAGTAAACAGAGACAGGAGAGATTTTAAAATAGCAAACAGGAAATTTGAAGAAAGTAGCAAGTCTTACATCTCATGTACATCTGAGTTAGCAAGGTGACTCAATATAGAAAGATGAACTTCCATTATTATGATATATCCGAGAGAAGATTAGGGGCAAATTTCATGTCCTGAAGACTTACCAAACTCCTGGATTTGATTTTGAAGTTCCCATGTTCTGCTGATGCTCTGGACTTACATCTTCACTGTTACAGACTGTTGCCTCTGCAAGGTACAGGACTATGCATTTTAGAAATCCTTTTGCTTATGAGCATATTCAAGGTATGTAAAAGTGATACAACAATTCTAGAGGTACTCTCTAGCAAGCATACGTGCCTGGACAGTAGAGGAGGGCTGTGTAGAGGGAAATGTTTGTTATTTTCAGACAGAGTCTGGGCTTATTTGGATTAAAGCTGAACAAAATGAAGAAATGTTTTGTCCTTTTCCTCCTCTGCATTTTTGTGAGTGATAAAACTTGAGCTGAGCTGCCAAAATAATCACAGCTTAAAAAGCTGCTTTAAGGGATGGGGATTATCTCAATTATCACAGCTCTTCCAAAGGTATGAGCATAGAGGACATCAATCTGATAAGACAAAAATCCTTGTATTTGTGTTCCCATATCTATAAATTCTATAATGCACCCAGAGGCACCAAATCGAGTCACACTCATGCTGTGCCTTACTCATGCAAGTAAGAGATCAGGATTATTTGGTGTCCTGAAACCATGAAAGTGTGGTACCTGAGACCAGATGGTAAATTACCTGCCCCTTAGTCTAGAGGTAAACGAAGGTGCAGCTCATCCACAACTCTGCCACGGCAAAACAGACACCTTGCCCTGGCTGAGTCCCAGGCATTCTTCTGGTGATAGGTCAGAATGCAGACAACATGCAAAGCCATCATTTGGCATTACAACAGACATAAAATTGTGTGCACTACAGTAGTCACCAATTTTCTTTCCAGATTCGGGTACAGACTGTGCTGGAGGGACTGTCAACAAGATGCATCTCACAGATAGCTCAATGTACCTGAGCATCCTGTGTGCCTGTGATTGCAGCTGGAACTGCTCTTTGATGCAGAGTGGAAGGATGCACGTATTGCTGATACCCAGCCAGCAGAGAGAGTGCACTGTCTCCAAGCTGGAAGATGTCGGCTTAATTGGATTACGTGTGCATGTCTTTCAGACAACATAAGAGCACTTGACTTGCTGTCTTCTCCATTCAGATACTTGTAATTTCTTCACAATACTCTCCTGTTTCTTCTGACTTCTGTACCCTATAATTAATTCTTGCTCCCACGTAAAATCACGTTATGGCCCTTCTATAAATACTCTGAAGTTCACATTTGTGGACAGAGTCACAATGTGACTTGTAGAGCTTGTGGTTTGTAGAGCTTGGAGGACCAGTGACTGAATGTGACTGTAGCACTTTTACCCTCTGTGGGCTCCAGGCCATCAAAGCTTGAAAGGTTTGACAGTCACACTAAGTGTCTGAACAGGCTGAAGTAGTATAACAAAATCACTCCACTCAACATGAAAGTTAGATCTTGCTTGGCTATTGCTTTTCTTCTCTTGTTATTCTTATCCAATTAAATAACTGTAATAATGGGAAATGACATAATTGGTTGATTGGGTTTCTGGAAACATAACACATGTGGCTTTTGACCCAAACAAACTCACAGAGCAAGCAGACAGAGGAAATAGCAGCAAGAGACAGAAACCTGTATTAGACTGGAGTCAGGACAGAGCTGTTAAAAAGATAAAGGGAAAAAAACTTCCTCTATGGCCTCAAAATATTTCTGCTTGAATTATCCTGATATCATCTGCAAACCCTTTGTGTTTAGGTTCCTCAATTACACTAAATTGTCAAATCAAATATTAGAATAATTTACCAATCCTGCTCCTGTTCAGCACTCAGGCTGTCTCTGGGTAGATGCCGTAATCCTGTTCTCAAGCGTAACTGTTGTAATGCTGCTGTGTTTTCTGAGTAACAGGATGTTACCTTAGCCATTATTAAAAAAAAAAACAACACATGAGCTGGTTTGGAAAACAAAAGGATGATAAAACGGACTGAGGATTGCAAATTATAAAGCTGAGTAAACTGACAAAGAGGACTATATGTTTTCAAAGATCAAATACAGCTATTTGTAGCACAAGTAGGAAATAAATAGGTTTTCCTCTCTCATGTGATGTTCCTGAGAAAGCATCCATGCTTGAGTAGGACATCGAACAAATGCAGTTGCTGCCCTTCAGGAGACCAGGTGCTGGTCAGATGGATAGCAGGCTGAGGGACAGTGTGGGAGCAACTGCTTAAAGCATCGACATTGTTACCTTTGCCACTTTCCCAACCAGCTCCTTTCTTTCTCGACCTTTGTGAGGAAGGGGACAGACAGAGGAGGGAAAAGAAAAGAACAAAGTATGTATCATTAAAAATATAATGAGGTGAGGGAAAGGGCACTTGAAAGTCGGGACCTGGCAGACAGGCCAAACTCTTGAAGCAGCGGAAAGCATTATTGATAGGTGTTATCAATAATAAATGTGAATAGGAGGTAAGAAACTGAGAGGAGGATGCAAGTGTAGGTTTGCACTTAAAGAAGAGGTATGGAGCATGCTTGGGCTAATGAGACGGTGGCTGCTGCACTAAGGGCAGGAGGTTTCTTGCTCTGACCTGGCTTTTGGCTTTGCAAATGCAGGGAGGAAGAGAAAAGATTTGAGGATCTTCCCTTTCTAGTGCTGCTGCTGGAGAAATCTCTCCTGTTCAGTGTGTCACACTGAGGCCAAGCTATTCAACGAGTGTCAACTATTGTAGAGAGCTGTTGAGCTGTTGTTGTTCAGGCAGGGAGTGGAGTATGGTTCTTGGTAGGTGTCCACTCACTGGCCATTGAGTGAAAAAGCCTGCAAATGTGTGGCTGTTCTTCCATAAGACTAGGATCATGATACACACACCATGTTAACCAGAAAGCAGCGCTTGGATGTTTTCTTCAAGCAGGGCAGCCACTAACTACCTCTCTCTTGTCCTCTCTTCCATGTTTGTGCTAAATACTTTCTAGTACATCTCAAATTACTGTTCATGCGAGGGTAAGAGAAGATTATTCTTAGTACTCTCCAATTAAGACTCACAATGATTAACAAGAAATTGTTTCTTGTTAGCTAGGGCTTAATCCTGCTGCTATTGACTTCTGAAGGGCTGAAGAACCAGTGCCTATAGTTATCTTCACACATCTTCATCTCAGCAAGTATCACACAAATTTTAGGAACATCTTTGGAAACCCTGAATGTTCCAAAGATATAAAATTTCTCTGGAAATCTCATGGGATTTTCTAAAAGGATTTCAGAAGCTTTTAACTTCCTCTCAGGATAGAAAGAAGCAGATTGCTCTTCTTGTCCTGTTTTGATGTTTCTAAACAGGAATATGAAAATAAAATTATATATTGGCTGATGTCTTCTTCAGAACTTTCCAGAAAGCAAGGTTAAAAACCAGAATATTGGTGTTTTGGGAGAAGTCATTCCAACTCTTTAGTGAGTCATCTCTTTACCTAACTCTTACACCTTTTCCTGTCTGTTTCCAAGTAACGTTGATCCTTCCCCTCCACTCGCCTGGTTAGTACTGAGGATGTGAATTCTTAAACCTAGACTGGGTACACCCATCAATGTCTGAGATGGTCTTTGACAACTAAGGATGAGGATAAAAACATAAAAGTTCTCCCCAGCACAAATGTGTCAAGAAAGCAGCATTTGAAAATCTAATGCCTTTCTAAGGACTGAAACAATTAGAAATGATAGAAATATGTCTAGAAATAGGCTTCCAACAGCTGTTGTAAGCGGATATTCTTCTTCAAACAAACATTTTAAACCCATATATTTTAAGTAGGTATTTAATTTATTATATATTCCTTGAGATTTTTGTTTTTCCTGGGTTTTTTATGTTTAGAATCAGGTGGGAAAAGTTTGATATATGTCCTCACCGAATGATATTTTTTTCTGTTAACATAGTATTTGCAACTGAATATCCTTTAGGGGAGTTTTTCTAGGGTGTAATTTCCATGAAACTAGGGAGAAATGGAGTTATTTCTTACCTCAAGCTAAACTGAATTTATCTCTTACTAAAATCTCAGTTGTTTCTTAGTGTTGCCTCTAGGTGTTGCAGTACTCTCTCCTACTTGTGAAGGCTCATTTTTACCCTTGAGAACTTCAGATAAGTTACCCCAGAGAAGAATTAGGTCATACAGGTTTTAAACAATGATTTAGAGCCTACTACCTAGAATAAAGAGCAATAAAAACCCGCAATATTGTCTAGCCTGGGCACCAGTGAGTGCAGTGTTGTGCCTTTTAGACATAGTTAAGTGCACATTATGTAGTGTTCTTCCCCCGAGAGCACCTTCCACAGCCCAAGCCCCTGCAGCACCCAGGAGAGTTTCCTAACACTCACTGTACCACTTGCCTCACTCAATATCATCCTATTACTCTTAGTTACGGCCCCTTGATTCACTTTTTTAAATCCCCACATTTCGGCTGCATAAACCTGCCATGCATTTACAGGCAGATTCATGTTTTGTTATCCAACCCACAAAAAGTGCAGCACAGACTTTGCAGTGGACAGTGTCATCACTTCAGGCTGTGAAAAGGAGTAAAGAATAAACCTTAACAGGTTGCATTTGACTACATGTGGATGTAAGGAACAGAGCCCAGGGTGCAGTTCCCCTGACTCCAGCACACGTATCTGAATAAATTTGGTAAGTTATATCCTAAAAATTCCCACATCTCTCTGCTATGCATAAAGAGGATCTTTTCTGGTTAGCTTATGTAAAAACCCACACTGCAGATAGCTAAACCTGGTGAGATACATTCCACTTCAGGTCACTGTGACAAACCATCCCACAAAATGGCTGATGTCTCAAGTGGTTGGGTCCTCTCCAGCATTGAGAAAAGCAGAGCACAAGGAAAAGGTCAACAGTGTCTCATCCCTCCTCACTGTCAGTGCTGTGTAGCTTGGGTTGTCACCCTCATCATTGCATAACTGTGTCAAGTGTTGAGTGCTCTAATTTCAGCCTGAAAGTGCTCACCTATGGGCACTGAAGTATCTTCTGGGTTCACAGTGTTTAAGGAACAACATGAACAACTTGCCTGGTCTACCTTTGGGACACCCTTCTTTATGAAACCCCTAACGCAGGTTTGATGAGCACCAAGTAGTGCTTTCACATATAGTAAGTCTATGTGTATAGACAGGAGTTTAGGCATTCTTTAATCTTACAGCTTAATTTGATATAAAAATTAGTAAAGAAGGAAAGTTAAGCACCTGTGTTTTGTAGTTACGGTAGCGAGTTAACTACACAGAGCTGTATGCTACTCGTTAGCCATATGGGAAAAATAAACTGGTTTTCCTGACACCGTTTGAGTCACCATTTTTTTCCCCCAGCTGAGCTTTTTCTGTGAATGTTATCTATATCTTCAAGTGGAAATGTGGTTTTGTGGACAGCAAACCCAAATGTTTTAGTATTGCTGCAGTGTGCTTGCCATCCCTCTCTGACTTCAGCCTATGTAAAGATTACGGCATCTCCTATCATAATGCAATTTTTAAAGTAATTTTTTGCTTGCTTAAGGTCAAAAGGACAAAAGGTCATTCCATGGCAATTACTTTTCCTGTGGTTTAGAAAGGAAAATTCAGGTCATGTTACTTAAAAAATCCCCACACACACAAATATTTCAGTTTTTTACTTCCTACCAATCATACTTTGATGAGGTTGCCTCAGATATCGTTAAGAACTGTGTGTTGCACTGTCCTTCTGAGCTGTAGGCAAAAAGTAGTTCTCATCAGAGAAAAAACCTGCTTTACCCCAATGGGAAAAAAAGCTAATACTGAAGTGAGCCAGTATTTTCAAGAAAACATTAGATTGTTTTCTATGATCAAGAATGTATCACTTTAGAAAAGGAAAGTTATATCTGTTAGCTTCCTGGCTGCCAAGTGTCATATTAATCCTGAGTTCAGGTGGATACTCTGACAGTGCCTCCACCCTTGATAAACCATTTAGTCTCTGTTCAGTCTGGTAAAGAGTCTTTAGACTCTTCACTGCACTGTGATGTGGCTTTAGCTGATAAATCAGTCAGAAGATCCTTTTCCTCTCTGCCCTCCCTTCACCGCATTAATATTGATTATTTGGAAGTAAGGAGTCCCAAGGAGTGGAAGCGGATATGCCTCATTGCCTTGAACAATTCTTTTCCCTCTATTGGGACAGTACAAGGCAAATTAATAGTGTGCTTGCAGACACTAGATAATGTTAATGTACTTGCTATTGATAGAGTGAAATAACATGAGTAACTTCAGCTTTACTTAAAACAAAACATTAATTTTCCAAGGCCACTAGGATTTATGCATCTGGTCGGTCTCACACATACAATCTTTGTATTTAAATATGCAACATTTGTGTTTTTAAACACGAAGCAGGATTTTATTGCCAGATGAAAGACAAAAGAGGATTTTAATTCATTGCTTATGCTCTCAGGCTCTTGTCTGCTTTTAATCTAAGTCCCTGCTCGATTTTGTGGGTAATAAGATGCCTTTTCCACTAGGAAATAATGCATAGCAGCTTTATCCCCTGTGGCCCTCTGGCTACATAAAAACACACAGGAAATCTGCAAGTAAGTGCAAAAGCTGTGGGTTTGTATATGTTTAAAAAAAAAGTTTTTACTCAAAAAAAAAATGTTGGCAATGAGGAAGACTCCACTTCCACATCCATACATCTGAATGCTCTGGGAAATTTTTACAGCCATGTTGGATTAAATAGTGGGTATTTTACAACAGACTGGACCTCTACTAGCTGGAAGCACAGGTGGTGTTTGAGCCACGAGGCTTTCTTGACCTTGTAACAGATTTAAAGCATCCGCAGTCCATAGCATGGTTTCCTTCCACAGTTCTTCCTGCCTTTGGTGAGTGAGGAGCATCGCTCATGCCATGATAGAGAACATGGAGGAAATTGCCAGCATAGATTGTAGATGAATCTAATGACATACTGATGATGGCTGCCCATCCACAATGTGGTCTAGCAGGGATCATGACACAGCAGCACAGGCTGGGAGGCAGTGAAGACATTGCCATACATGTTCAAAGCATTGCCATGCTGCCATTTCCCTCCTGGCCCCACCAACTTGGTGCAACTCATCTCAGCTTAAAGTTGGAGTTTACACATCTGTAACTACCACATAGTAATAAATTATGCATAGAACTTGAATTACAGCAAATTTGGCCCTGCTTTTCTCTTTGCACTCTGATCCTAATTTCTACAAATGTGTTTCTAGTTCATAAATATTCACAGAATAGCTCATGTAAACAAATTTTGTCTACATGTTATTCATGCACTGTTTGCTTTGATTGTGCAAGTTCCTCTATGTGTTACTTATGGTGGGTGAATGGTGATAAAAGTCACATACTATTACTTCTGGTACCTGACTGGGTGACTGAATTTTCTAGACAAGAATATAACAAACGACAAACAGTGGATAATGAATAGCAAGTAACAAACAGCAAACTATAAAGAATTAATATTTGGAGGAATAATTATTTGTGCTGAAAATCATGAAACTTTTAGGATTTGCCAGCCTTTTTTCTCCCAGACAAACTGGTATTCATTTGAAAGCTCATGAATGATAGATAATCTCATCTCACAAATAATGGCAGTTCAAACCTCAATTAAACAAGCTTCACAAAACCCTTGGGAGATAGGCAGTAATAATAGTTTTATATTACTAAAACTGATACGTGAATATTTTCCCAATGAAGTTTGGCATTTGAGGGGTACTTCAATACCATTGAAAGAAAAGCGCTACTGCAAATGAGTGAAAAATACCATTATTATACTTGTCAGACTCCAGCTTGCAAGAAAATTACATGAAGGACACTCAAGACACCAGCTCTGGTGGACTGATTAAGGAAAACAACATCATTTACTTGTGGCAGGTCAGCCCAGAGCCTCTTCCAGACTCAGTGAATCCTACAGTCACTTGACAGCCTGCCAGCCCACAGAGCAAATGCCAGAGATTCCTTCTCACCATGTGCGAGTCATAGTTAAATGATGAACTATAGGCACAAAGAGCAGAGAAGCTGCACCTATTCAGCTCGTCAGGAGAGAACAAAACCTGGTTTCTGTTGTAGCAGTTACAGATTTATTAGTAGATCTTACAGAACTCTTTATTTGCTCTTTGTACTTAGGTAGCACTGTTCTCCTGGGTCATGTAAATGGCCAAGGCACCTTTCTGTCTCTCTGATTGTCCAGTTCATAGCTGCATAGTGCTAATAGCTCAAGTCCTAACCACAGGCACATTCTTCTCATTCTGCATGTACCTCGGGTGTCTTTTATAATGTTGCATTACCCGGAGTATGCACACCAAGGGAGGAACCCCACAGCACAAGTTCCTTTGCAGATGCAGAACATGGTGTTTATCTGAGAGGACCTGTGACCAAAGCATATAGTTTATAGCAGTTCAGTAAACCAGAGCTTCATGTAATCCTTCCAGTTGTCCTTATGTTGGAGAATCTCAGTGTCATGGTTTGAGTCCACCCAGCCGGCAACAAAGCACCAAGCAGCCACCTGCTCACTCCTACACCCTCTGGTGAGATGGGGAGAAGAAAATATAACAAAAGGCTCAAGAATCAAGACAAAGGACAGAGACCTTCAGTTATGGTGCCCATCATTTATGGTGATGGACAAAAGTCAGACTTGATTTGGGGAAACAAAATCAATATAATTTAAACAACAAAACCACCACAAATTTACCAATTGAATCAGAGTAGGACAGTGAGAAAAACCACCAGATCTTAAACCCACCTCTCACGCTTCCCTTCTTCCCAGGCTCAACTCTGCTCACAGTTTTCTATCCCCTCCTTGAGGCTCGGTGGGGCAGGGAATGGAGGTTGTGGTCAGTCCATCCCAGGCTGTTTCTGCTGCTCCTTCCTCCTCAGGGAGAAGACTCCTCACAATTCTTCCATTCTCCAGTGTGCCGTTCCTCCCACAGCAGATAATCCTCCATAAACTTCTCCAACTAATGTGGGTCACTTCTGTGAGCATAATCCTCTCAGCAACAAGCCACTCCAGTGTGGGCTTCCCTCATAGTCATAGACTTCTTAGGGAGCAGACACCTGCTCCAGCTTGGGGTCCTCCATGGGCCACAGGTGGGATTCTGCTCTGCCATTGATCCCTAAGGACTGCAGAGAGTCAGCCCCCATACCACAGGCTGAAGGGGAATGGCTGCTCTGGTGTGCCTTCCACACTCCTTCCTCACCAACCTTGGCATCCTCATGGTTGTTTCTCTCATGTCCCGCTCTTCTCCAAAACAAAAAAAAACCCCAAAACAAAGGAATTCCTCCGGCAGGTTTTTCCCCTCATTCATGTGTTATTGACAATTGGCTTGGCCTTGGCCAGAGGCAGATCTGACTTGGAGCTTCTTACAGGAAGCACACCAGTAGTTCCCTTCCCCTGCTACCAAAACCCCACCAGCCATGAACCAAACACATTTGGACACATACCAACCTGCTACACTCTTACTGTACACTTTTTCCCCAGAAGGTAACAGGGAACTTCATTACTCACCATATTATCAGTTCTTCAGTTTGTGTGCAAGTTCCTATAAAGCTCCTTGAGTGCTCCAACCTGGTTTTGGACGTTCTGTACTCAAACTGAAAGAAAAAGCTTTCTTATTTAAGGCAACAGAAAAACACCCCTCATCTTCTAAATGGATGCTTGAGTGCACAAATGCAAGTGGGAACTGCATTTTTGATGGGTACTCAGGGAGGAGAGAGAGAACACAAACACTTGCTGGGCAGAAGACAGTGACAAATATCAAGGCTGAAGCTGGTCTCCTCCTTGCCAGTGTTAATCTGAAATAAACCAGTGTTTATGCTGATACGAACAGGATCTGGATTAGGTGTGTTTTCTTTATAGCTTTCCATCTTTTTCATGCTGCTAATCAAAGATCTGTTCTCTGTGCTGCTGGAGCTTGCACCCCAAACCAAGGAACAGTTTCTGCAGCATAATATCTGCCCAAAGGACAAGGATATAACCTTTGGATTAGCAAGATGACTTGTTAAACTAGATCAAGAAAATCCTGCTGGCCTCACGGAGCTAACAGCAGCTCACTTTCTCATGCACTGTCAACTCTCACAAGCTAGTTCCCTCTTTTCTCTCTTTCTCAAGGTGAACACACATAACAGCCTTCAAAGCAGCCAGGGTTTGTCCTTTTTCTTTGTAGGTAATGCTCCCTGTTCGCAAAGTAGGGAAAAAACTGGGGTAAGTTCCTATTAAGCCAACACAGCCCTTCTTAAAATCTCAAGGCATCCGTGCTCCTACCCTCTTGAACCTTTCATACTCTTAACAGCTTGTGTTTTTCACTTTTCTTTTACAGCTTGAGTTTTTGAAAACATACTTTTTTTTCCTCCTGCCTGGAGACATTTTTCTTCCCAGAATGTTTAAATTCCCTCACACTGAAGGGAAACAGAGCTGATGCATGTTTGCAACTTTATCAGTATATTGTCACGCTTCTTCCCCCATCCAGCATGTATCAGGAAAAAAGGCTCAGAAATGACAGAAAAATCTGTGACATGGTACCTGGGAAGAAAGCACCTTGTGTTTCCAGGGCAGCACTGGGAGTTAGACCCTACAGAGGTCTAGTCAGTTTTTTGGCATTGATTTCTGCTCTGACCTTTGGCCAGTTGTTAAATCCCTGATTTTCAAAGGTGCTGAAAGACTGCCACTAGGTAAAATCCTTTTTTTTTAAACTGAGGTCAGTAAGAGCTTTGCAGCTGGAAGCCAGGATTTCATCTACTAACTTCAGTTGCATCTGTGGGTGTTCCAAAAATCATCCAGCTGGGGAGGGCAAGCTTGGTAAGAGGAAAGGTTAAGTCAAAACCAAGTTGGAAGCAGCTTTAGCTGTGTTTAGTTACTTCGAGTTATGATTCTGCCCCAAATGTTGTCAGACAGATTAGTGACTGATCTGAGAAAGTAATGAATTACTTGTCAGTAAAAGCTGTGGCATGTAGTGAATGATTGATTATAAATTAAACACAAGAGCTTAATAGGTCTTGTTAACAGAGGAGATTAAGAATTATCACATGATGTCACACCACAAGGTGAGGTCACACAAAGTGCTTATGCACTACTGTGACTTCTGTGAGCTTCATCCACAGTTTGTCAGTATGGATATATATACTGACATATATCAGGGAATGGATTCCATTTTAAAGTTTGCAATCCAAAAAAATAAAGTATTCCATGGGCAGAAAGAGGTCACTGAAATCCAATTAGAAATAATAATTCAGGCAAAATCTGAATTTCACATTTTTATGCAGCCAAATACTGTTTACATACATCTTCTTTCTCTTACATGTATGGAACAGTAGAATGACCCTCAAGACAAAATAATATAAATCAAAGCAGGCTCAAATCTTGTAAATTAGTGTCTTGAATTTAGTGCCAGAATAATGCTTAATTCAGGCACACATCTGAATAGATATTTTTATCTATAAGCTTCTTTGGCATTAAAACAACCACATGTACTGAAAGCTAAGAATAAGGGAAACTGCATTTCTGGACGAAGGCTGAAAGAAACTGAGCTACAAGTGATGAGGGAGGACTTAGTAATAATTGACTTAAATACAAGGAACAATGCTGGAGAAAGGGTATGACAAAGGGACACACAGCGGCCAACCCAGTAGCTGAGCTGTTTGCAATAATCTAGCTAAAATATGTGCTTCTTGCTACACGCCAAAGGATAAGAACTTTCGAGTATCGGGAAGCAAATCTCAGTCAGCAGAAATTGTCACAGCTCCAATGACTTGAGAGTTGCTAAGATGATTACGCTAGTGAGGCATTAGATCCTACCTGCCTGCCGAGGTTTTCATCTTAGAGAAATCAGGCAGAGCCTTCACAAACTACAGAAATGAGAACACTTCCCACATCCACATTTAAATGCATCTTCTTTTCCTATCCCCAGTTATAAATAGAACTGGGTGACATTTTTCATTCACATTGCTTGTCAAAAAAAATGGCCTTTCATGTTTTTTCAGAATATTCTATCCCTGTTGATATTTTGATTTGTTTGGGCTTTATTTCACCACGCTCTCTCAAATCAAAATAAAAGCAACCTCTCCTCAGCAGACACTTTTTTGTTTCATCTCTGCAAAGTGAAAAGCTTTTAGTTTTTCACAAATGTTTAGTTTTTCTCATCATCAGAAGATGATGTAGGACATTTTCCTACGCTTCCTTAATCAGATAGATCATAAATGTAATTCCAGAAGGGACTGGACATTTATATAGCTAACTGGGCCTAGACTAATTTAATCATTAGCAATTGATGATCTAAACTGGCAATATCTAGTGGGGATGTTAGTTCATATCAGATATCAGGGGAAAAAATGACTATGTGCTCAGATTCTTGCTGAGGTGAAGTTTCCTTCCTTGATGCCTAGAGGGCTGGCAGTCCCAGATATAAACTAGCAGAGAAGAGGGATGATAGGTCTGACCCTGAATGGTATTTCAGATCAATTCTTTGTAAGACTTTTATTTCTTAAAAAGTTAAGCTGACTTATCTTCTGACCAGCTTTAATTACAAATCTCAGTTGTGTTCAGAGCAGAATCTGTTCTGTCAACTGTTTTCTTCTAAAAACAGCTTTAGCAGTTCTGACTCCTCTCCTTGAAAGTTGAGTTTCCTGTTTTAGTATCCTTTTGTCTTCTTTGTCTTTGAGCTATTCTTCACAATTTCATTGTCAGAAGAATCTTCACAACTTTTCCTTGCTGTTTCTTTAAGTCTACACCTCTCCTAATACATCTCTATAATCATGTCCTAGCCCTTACAATATGGGAAATTTAGCAGGGAGTTACCTGGGACAGACTGCAGGGGAAACACAACTCTGCTGTGATGGGGAGGTGGGACAACAATATAGATGAAATTACATTAAGTGATACAGGACTTTGTGCACACACCACCAGAAGATTCTGGGCACAGGCATTCTCCATTATCCCATCCTTCCTCTCCACCTCCAAAACAAACTCATCCCCAGTCTCTAAGGTTCCCAGAATAGCATGGTTTGGAGTACTAGGAAAAAATCCTTACTTGTGGAGTTTTGTAGACTTTGTAGGTTCAGCCTAGTTATTTCTCAGGCTTTTCCTTTCTACTAACTGGACAATGTTTGAGGTGAGTTTAGTTTCAACACATGCAGATCAGAGTTTTTCCTCAATGTCAGAGATTTTCCTCAATATTATTTCAATATTTGTCTCCCCATGTTTATCCCCTCAGTCTCCTTATATTAGTCTCCTGTCCTCTCTGGCATTCATTACTCCCTCCTGTTTAATATCACCTGCATATTTTATTAGGGTGCCTTTACTCCCAGTTTCTAAATGATATGCAGTAGGTACCAATACCATTTGTTCCATTGCTGTAATGAACAGTTGACCTAAACTCACACCTTTGGTCTTTCTCATTCCTCACCAATTCTTAGCAAGAGTTCAGAGATGCATTTGGCAGTCTCAGAGGAACCACTCTGCTTGAGTTGTTCAGAAAACTTTGCACTGTTTTAAGATGGCATTCGCAGCCTACATTTTAGTCCCATTGAGAGGAAAGTGTAGGCAATGGATACCCATAAGAGGAGAGATTGTGGCAGGGAGGCATTTATGGTTTTTTCCACACTGGAAGGAGTTATAGGGCATAAAAGCAAAAAAAAAACCCAGTATCTAAAAGGAATATGGAATTAGAGCTCATTCATGTACAATGACTGCCCTGGGGAGGAGCAGAAATGCATCAGTGTGAAGGTAGGAGGCCTGAGGCAGGCACAGCTCCATTGAGTCTGTGCAAGGAGCAACAACAGCAGGTCATGGGCATCAGTGAGGATGCCTTGCCTGGACAGGAAACCAAATGATAACACCCAGTCACTGACTGTGGAAGTGATGACTCTGACAGCAAAAATAACCTTACACTGAATTTAGTTGATAGGAACTCCTTGGCTTTGTTTTGACATAAGAGTATCTGTACCCTGCTGCTGGCAGCAGGAGCTGCAGGATGGCCTCTGTGAGGAGCAGCCAGGGCTACCCCGTGCCAGACACAACCGGTTCCAGCCGGTCCCAGCTGGCTCCATCGGCCCCACCACAGGACATAGCTGAGCCCCTCAGCCAAGCTGAGGGTACGGAGGAAGCAGGTTCCAGAAAGGGCCAAAGGCAGCACAGGCAGAGGAGGAAGGAGCAGCAGCAGAGGGAGCCGAGGCCGGAGGAGAAGACCCCAGGGCTGGAGCAGAGACCCACCCTGCAGTCCGGGGAGGGCCCCAGGCCGCAGCAGGGGGAGATTTCCCGCAGGAGCTGCGGCCGTGGAGAGCCCAGGCGGGAGCAGGTTGTGCCTGAAGGGCTGGAGCCCAGGGAAGGGTCAGCGCTGGGCCAGGGAGATGGGGGAGGAGGGAGGGGCTGCCAAGAAGGGTCTCTGGTGGACTGACCACAACCCCCAGCCCCACCAGTGAAGCTGGGAATGGGAAATGGAGTGGGAGAGGAAGTGTTATTTTAGTTTTGTCTTTGTTTCTCACTACTTGAATCTATTTTAACTGACAATAAATTACTTTTCCCCAAGTCAAGTTTGTATTGCCCATGAAGGTAACTGGTAAATGATCTCCTTGTCCTTGTCTTGACCTATGAGCGTTTCCATCCTATTTTCTCCCCTGATCCTGTTGAAGAGGGCATTGAGAGAGCAGCTGAATGGGCGTTTAGGCCTTAGCCAGGGGCAACCCATCACAGCGTTATTCATCCCATACCTAGGAGCAGAAAAAGTTCGATTTACCTTCCTCCAAAAGCTTCATAGTCTCAAACTAGGCAGCAAGCTATGAAAAAAGGGAAATGAGGAATTGAGGGGCAAATCAGTCTAATTATGATCAGAAAATGGAGAGAAGAACAAATGAATTTGTTGAGCATAACATAAGAACTACCCCTAAGAAGGAAACATTTCAGAGAACAGTGTATCCTTGCTTGATTCTGTTTATTTCACATCTGAAGGACAATGATTGCACTTTGGCTGCACAATGTTAAATAGATATGTGAAAATGTATACTGGGTCATGCCATAGGGGTCATCATTGTCTCCTCAGGGATATTTCTAATAGTTCAGATGCAATCTGAAATCATAAAATACCTATTTCAGCCACCAGGAGATTTGTGTTTATGAGTTGGAGGATCCTGATGCTTTCTCATGTCAGTTAGTGACATACTTGGAAAGAAATATCTCTACATTGGTACTCAGCAGTCACAAGTATTTACATGTCTGTACAAGCAGGTGTGGGGTTAAATCCAATTATACGTATTATGCAAGGCAAGTGAAAGACCAAGACATATTTGTTTCCCAGCTCCATAATTAGGCTCTTATATGAGTGACTGCTGATTGCTTAGCATTTTTTAAAGCCTTAAGGCTGCAATTTTTGCAAAACTAATGAAAGTGGTTTCAGGGGAACTTTACAGCTTGCACAGAATCTGAAACATTGTAGTCTTGAGGAATTTTTTTTTCCCTCTAACCAAAACCATGATCTGGATCCACATAAAGACAAAAATGTAAAAACAACTCAGAGAAGCTGCAGAATCTTCACATTTAAAGACAGCACCTAGAGCTCAAAAAAAAAA
>VYZX01031614.1:166811-188047 GCA_013401335.1 Brachypteracias leptosomus | reverse complement strand
TGACCAGTTTGAATATTTATCTGCTGTGCAAAACTGATGTTCTGAGGTGGAAAACTGAAATCTTAAGTGCAGCATTGAAACACCTTACTTCCTTTTATCTTACCCAAACAAGGGTTAAAAGAGACAGTGTCACTCCAAGTTCACTTGACTAGATGTGGCATGTGAGATGGACAGTAGTTCCACTGGAGGTCATCCTTTCCTAGACAAATGGGGTAGAGAAAGGATACCTGGGGCAACCCTGTTAAACAACTGCTCTGTTTAAATTGTTGCATTGTAACCACTTGCAGTGTACGAAGATGGGCAGAACCCTGTACCTTTACCAATCCCTTGTTTTACATAGGAAATGTTGAGCATGTTTGTGCTCACTCATGTCAGATGATTGCAAACAAAAAAATGACCTGAGTGTTAGCTAACAAATGAAGTATTATTTGTACTGAAGCTGCTATATATTAAAGACTACAATGTATTGCAAACTAACAGACTGTTCTGTAACCCTACAACTAAATCTTAGATTTTACTGGAACTGAAGTTACAAGTGTATATTCAGTATTATAAATCCTAATTAGGGGCAAGTATATTTAAATCTATTTTTAAATGCAACACAAACTCACATCTGCTAGGTTTGAGATTTACTTGTAGGTACTTCTGTTTACCTTCAATATTTTTCATGCATAGCTATCTTTCTTAGCTGACTTACTGAAGATTTTTATTTTTCAGGTTTGTACTTGTTAGCTAAAGATCACTTGTGCTGGCTGGAAGTACCAGTCTGTGGCCATGTGCCAGAGGCCAAGCATTTTGCTAGTGATTTTTGCCAAGTGGCTTTCAAGTCTCATAAACGGACCCTTCTTGCAGGGGGAGTGAGCTCTCCTCCCTTCATTGCCCTGCTTCCTGGAACACAAGATTTGTTGATAGAATTCTGAGCCAAGTGTCTGCTAGGCTTCCTGCTGTCCCCTTGGGTAGCTGGGAAAGGAATGGGAATGGTGGAGAAAAAAGTTGCCTAGAAGGATCAAAAGAGTGCTAATTCTTAACAGTTCAGAGTAACAAATCCCAGCTCTAGTTGTGATGACTCGAATATAGTGAAACACATTCTTGGCATGTTGCAAAGTGTACAGAGACTCTTGCTCTTTGCTAAGGACTTCAGCTTCAGGAAACTTCTGAATTGTTGAAAATGAAATTGTGACATGAAAAAGGTGCAAACCATCAAATGTAATACATTACTGAAGCAGTGTCCACAGACAGAATTCTCTGAATATGATGAGAAGCTCTTTAGCTATACACAAGAAAAATGCTAGAGTGTATTACCTGAGGAAGGAGGAATTCCTTAATTTATCAGTGGTATTTTATGCAATTTATTCTTCCATTTCTAAGAAAGCTGCTCTTACAGGAATGAATCTGTTTCATGCTGAGGAAAAAAACTCTAAAAATGTGTTAGGAAATAATGGAACACCACAACAGCCCTTTGTCTTCAGTACTTCACAAATGGTTACAGCCAGTTCCCATTTTGTGGTAGAATACATTGCCCTCAAGGCAGAAAAAAATTGCAGTGGTGTAACAATTTAAAATTAACTTCTAGCCCCTTGAAATAATTCTTAATCAGCTGCAAGGGCCAAGTAAGCTTCTATCTAAACTTTTTCTAACAAATCCATGAACTATAGAACTGCTTAAAAGCCTAAGGTAGTCTAGTGCTAGTGTACACAGAGCTAAGATGGCAGTGCACCAAAACATCAGGCATAAAGAATCTTGTGAACTTACTGTTTTGTTCTTATAAAAAACCTAAAACCTTATTTTAAAAGAAAATTGTGGTTCTTCTATCCTAGTTTTGTAATATAATACAGTAACATAAATTCTATATAGCAATAAGTAGGCCAACTGACAAATCCATGTTGGATGTAAGCAGTTGTCACTGCACTGCCATCTAGAGCTGTGAAGTCCTGCACAGCCAGCGCTGAAGACCTGTCATATCTTGCATTTATCCTGATCATAGCCAACATGGAGTTGAGTATCACAGGTTGAGTGTTGGGGTTTGTGGTATGGTTCTCTTTGGAGATTTGGGGTGGGTGTGTTTTGTTAAAGGTGAATCCTGGCTTTATTCTCCAGCATGGAATTCCTTGCCTCACCTATTGCTTACCTTTAAATACTACAGGGAAAAATACTAAAAGCTATAATGTAGTAGCTGAAAGATTTAAAGTTTTTCCTCGTTAGTAATCAACTACAGCTATTTGTGTAAGCTGGCAAAAGTTTAAGGTCCTGAGAAGCTGTGGCAAGTACTCCAGCTGTTACATGGTGTTTCTTGAAGGCATGACTTTATGCATAACCTACACATAAATGCTGTGGCTTCTCCTGGGAGACAGTTTATATATTAGCTGGACAGAAGTCTGCTTAAAAACTGTGGAAATCAGTAACTATCACACCTTACAAAGAAATAGCAGTCTTGGACAACTGTTTGTACTACCCAGGTCCTGTGAGGCTTACCTATACACTGCATGGTGGTTGGAGGCCAAGGTACTGAAATGCTGCCCTGTGTTCTTGAGCCTCATAGGTTCCAGATGTACCTATGGTTACTCTTACAGAAAAATATTTATTTTCCCCTCTATGTTCGCAAAAAATTTACTTTGCACACTTATGTAAATATATAAAATACTGCAGTCTTGCTGTTGCTTGCCTTTTTTTTTGTCTTTAAGCTGTCATATGTTTGACCCTCTTGGGGGGAGGTGGATTTTTACACAAAGAAACCATGACTGATTCCTCTACCCTAGCAAAGACATCTATTATAAGTAGGGAAGCACCTACTTTCTGTTACAGGGGTGTATGCCCTTCAGTTCAAAACTTGGTAACACACTCCTGCAATCTTCATTGTAATCTACAATTGTGGAGTTAGTGGCAGGAGAGCAAAGCATCCAGGTCTGTAAGTCCTGCTGGGAGTCTGCTCCTCTGTGGTAACCAGGATGAGTCAAAGACAGCAGCTCCATCTCCATCAGCACTTGCTGTGCTGCCACAGGACCACAGCAGGAGAGGAAATGGAGGGCCCTGATGGCAGAAGAGCTGTGTTTAGACCTGGTTCTGTTCAGGTTCCCTCAACTGAACACCTAGCAGTAACTAGAATGTCTTCCATCTGATTTCATCCAGAGCAAAACCTATAAATGGACGTTTTCTTCAGAAGTGCAATTCTGAGCTGGGTCTAAGTGTTTCCAGTGCTATGCACAAGTGTTTTGACTGCCAGCCCTCCTGAGGAGAGCACCAGCTAGAACAACATATCTCTGTTCTGGGCTCCAATGACCTGTTCATGCCACATTCTCCAAGTTAAAGCTGTGTCTCTTTGTACCTGGACAAGTTATATGTTGAAAATAATTTTCCCTTATCTATAAGACAAGATACCAGCTAGCTTCAGATCTGTTGAAGTTACAATGAGTTTGAGATAGGCCCAGTAAATTGTTATAAAAGTGATGTTGTTTTGTATTACAACCTTAATATGGAGACTGCTTCTTCCTAACTTAACTAAAGCATCCAAGGTACAGCACTTACTAAACATTAAGAAAGTTCAAGTTCAAGATAAAAACCAAACTATTAGGGGATAGATTTATTGAAACATGAATAAATAACAAGGATGGCACATACCTACGTTTATTTCAGTGTGAAGTTAACAACTGAGTACCTTTTGGGAATTCTGTACCATTGCTAAAGGCTAGGCACCTATGTGTAACATGGGCATGAACTGGGGGGAAGAGGCACTCCTGGGTGCTTTGGGAGAGTTTTTTTTGAAGTGTCCTTCCTGTCTAACAATCTCTATCATTTTCTAAGTCAATTACTCCTGGAACTTCAAGCTACAGGCACAACAGCTTCAGCTCACAGCAGAACTTCCAGAATAGGTTTGAACAAAGCTTGAGTTTTCAGTCCATTTCATGCCAAAACTCATCTCTGGCACATGAAACCATCTGAGTGCTACAGCAGTCTTCAAAGAGGTTCTGACCAGTTTATTTAATTCAGCTTTACAGTAAGAAAAGCAGAAGAGGGAAAAAGTAACTTTTAAAGAGATTAAAATGCTCTGATAAAACAAATATTAAATTCTGGGATTACATTTTTATACAGTATGGCTTGTATGGAAAATGTTTTCCAAACCAGAGAAGATTTTCAAGAAGGACAAAAAAATTTCCTCAAAAATTATTTGTAATATGTAGTCCAGGTGAAAAATGAAAGCACACCAATAATACAGTGAAATTTCTGAAGATTCAGATCTTAACATAACCCGTATTTATGATGTAATTCTTTATAGCAAATAAATGTCTTAGTTTTCTGTCAAATTATAGTGCATTTACCTCTTCCAGAGATTTAGACAACTTTTATATATTAATTTATTTTAAAATTAAGTGTAAAGCATGCTTTAATCAAGCAAACTTCACAAGGTTTCAACTCTATCTGTAAATTGGTTAATAAATACTTCATTAAAAATAAAAATCAGCCCCAAAATTAGCTGAAAAGTTTTGTTTTAAACAGAAGTAGAAGGATAAGAGAGAAAGAAATACCAGAACCGATATTTTTCATAATGCGACTTGGGAAAAGTCCACAAATTAGGGCTAGATTAAATCTTATTTTAATTTGACATAAACTGACAACAGGAAACTTACAGTGCACTTGCAAAGCTAGCTTTCCATCTCAATTTGAAGCACCTTGTGCCTAAACTATGCATTTCAGTTAAAACAAGCTGTTGTCAACACGAATACAATTATCAAAATTAAAAATACAAGGTGCAACCTCTTTAGATGGATCCCTTGTACCACCGTTTCCAAACTTACATTTGACAGTCCCTCTGATATTAACAGCTCTAACTTTAGACATTGGTCAATTCTCAAATCCCCTTTACAATCTTAAAAGGATAAGTGAAGGATTCAACTTCATGTCTGACCAATTTACATGGAAATTTTCCCCACACTGGTTTAGCAGCAAAAATACCCAGTTGGATTCCTCAGAGTTACACTGTATTGTTCCAGCACCTTACAACATAGCATACGCATATTATATTAGTGCTTTCATCTGGTAATATGTAACCCTGTGGAAAACCAGGCAGGGATGTTGCAGTTGTAAAGTTATTTCTATATTAAAGTGACAGTTTTACATATTTTCACTTACTCTTTTACAAAGGTGATAATCTCTTCTTCATCTGACATCAGGAAGACCAGTAATTGCTGAAGGCCCATCCACAAGCACATTCCAAAATAATTAATGTTCATATGATTTTGAGGATGGAATTATTAAATCTCCTATATTTGTAACCTAGGAGCTGTGAATCATTCAAGTTTCAATAACGTTAGTCCTTAAATGTTTAGCTCAAAGGTAGTACAAAAGATTACTATAACAGCAGGGATGTCATCCCAGGTTCTGAGATTCTATGAGAATTCAGAATTCCTTCGCTTTCCAGGGCCATCTTCTAGCAGTCTTTAAGCTAAGTCATGAATTCTCAGTCGAGTTTTCTAGAAAAGAAACCAAATAAATTAATGAACCTTCACATAGGGGATGGTTTTCCCTTTGTCTAAATAAATCAATTAAGGTTACATGTGATTTCGAATCCGTTAGAATACACTGCTTCAAGATACCTGAAAATGTACCCTCTTAAGTTACAAAATACCCTGCAAGTTTACAGAACTGGCACAACTTGCACAGAGGACTGCAAAATATCACTGAGAATTCTGAAGTGCAGATGAAATTCCACAGAACAGTGATTTGCTGGCTTACAGCAGAGAAACACTTACAAGCTGGTTTTCCCGATTCCAGAAAATGTGCAACCAGAATGTTCTAAAATCATAAGCTGAATCTAAACAACTCTCTATTATTATTAGGAATACATTTCTATCTGTGATCTGGTTTTTGAGCCCTTAGGATTTCAGGTTTTCAAGCTTTCTTCAGTGAAGGCTCCAATCTGAGTACCCAGATTTTCAGCATTAAGTGTCCTAGGAAGGAATGGGGCAGTTAAGAGGCTCAGCAGAGGAGCTACACCAGCCAGAACGCTGCAGAGCAGGGTGCCAGGAGTGGGCGGAGCTGCTCGTCCCAGCGACATGAGCTAAACACAAAGCTGCTGGCTACAGAAGGCCTCTCCACCAGCTCCATGGTATTTGCTCCACTGTGTAAACAGCTCAGGAAACTTGGCTCTGCAGCTTCCCAATGAGAAGACCTCACACGATAGCACAGACTCCTGGCTTCTGCTCCAGAACAGTTTCTGTATTTTAAACCAGAAGTACACGGATATGGTCAATATATGCACTGTGCACAGCTGTTGCCTAAAGTTTACACACTTTAACTGTAGGTGCCAAATAACTGGCAATGGGACACCAGAGAAGGACTCTGGGGTTTGCAATTCCATTTTCTCTCCAAGTGTACTCAATCAACTTCCTATCCATTGCTGAAGGAGACAGGACTCCAGTTGGAAAGGTGATGCAGAAGCAGATAGTCCTTACATTCTGGCTATGGGTAGATTTCTTCAGAAAGAAGAGGAAAGCTGAAGAACACAGAAGTTTCTGTAGTTGTTTCTGTTCTTGAAGTTCATCTCAATACAATTCATGAATGAGTGAACAAAACAAGGACTATCTGGAGCTATTATCTCTGTGTCTCACAGAGACACTGGTATTACCAGTGTACAAATTCTGGTGCCCAAAACACAGAGAACATTGATAAATTGTGGAGCATTCAGGAAAGAGCCACCAAAATCATCTCAAGCCTGGAAAACAACTTTAAAATGAGATTCCCATTGTTCTACCTGTTTTGTTTAAGCAAGAGCTTAAGAGATGACCTGGTGATAGCAATAAAGTACCCACAGAAAACACATCATGGGCTCATTGTCAAGTAGATCTAGGAAAATCCAATGGATGAAAGCTGAAGCTAGACAAATCCAAGCTAAAAATAATGTATCATGCATTTATTCATTTAAGCCCCGCACTATTAGAACAATATATTAGAAAAACTGGTGGAAAAGGCACTGTTCTAAAAACAGATTTCTGACTGAACCTGTGAATTGATTGAAGGTGCAACAGAGGTCAGAAGAGATGGTTGACAAGAACAACAAAATGTTCAGAGAGAGAACACTATCAGCTAAACAACACTAAACTTCACAGAGGCTTCACATAAGACACTAAAAAAGTTGTATTGACTTTAAAAATTTCTGTCGTTGCTGATGAAATGGGAATTTCCACTTACCAGTGCAGAAAATAAGGGACATGTGTGCAACTGCCTAAAAGGCTTGGCAGTGAAATCTCTGGGTTCTTCAAACAGTGCAAGTAACAGCAATGCTGCTAATGACAGCTCTGAGAGGGTGATTCCCTGGCAGACTTGTAGCCTTTGTGGGCATTGTATTGTTTACACCACCATGGGCTGGGCCCAGAGGGTGGTGATCAGTGATGCAAGTCTAGTTGGAGGCCAGTAATTAGTGGTGTATGCAAGGGGTCAGTACTGGGTGCAGTCCTGTTTGACATCTTTATTAATAACCTGGATGATGGGGCAGAGTGCACCCTCAGCAAGTTTGCAGGTAACACAAAACTGGGAGGAGTGGCTGATATGCCAGAGGGTGGTGCCGTCATCCAGAGGGACCTCAACAGCATGGAAAACTGGGTTGACAGGAACCTCATGAAGTACAAGGGGAAATGCCAAGTCCAGCACTTGGGGAGGAACAACTCCAGCCACCAGTTCGTGCTGGGGCCTGTCCAGCTGGAAAGCAGCTTGACAGAAAAGGACCTAGTGGACACCAAGTTGTACATGACTCAGCAAAGTGCCTTTGCAGCACAGAAGGCCAGTGGTCTTGTGGGCTGCATTATCCCACCCAGCAGGTCAAGGGAGGTGATCCTTCCCCTCTACTCAGCACTGGAGAGGCAACATCTGGAGTACTGTGTACAGTTCTGGGTACAAGAGAGACATGGATATACTGAAGAGAGTCCAACAAAGGGCCATGAACATGATTAATGGGCTGGAGCATCCCTCCAGTGAGGAGAGATGAACACTGGCACAGGTTGCCCAGGGAGGTTGTGGAGTTTCCCCTCTTGAAGATATTCAGAAGTCATCTGGACATGGTCCTGGGCAACTGGCTCTAGATGTCCCTGCTTGAGCAGGAGTGTTGGACCAGATGACCTCCAGAGATGCCTTCCAACCTCAACCATTCTGTGTTTCTGATTTACCATTGAGAGAAAACTATACCATGAAAACTGTCAAACATTAAAGCTAGAACAATTAAAGCTAATTGTAAGATCTACACATAAGCAGACTCTCTGCAAACTGACAGAGAGGAAAAAAATTAAGCTAAACAAAGTCAGGTGTGAGGTTCAAGTAAAGAGCAACCAGAGAACATTCTCTTGATGTTCTGATGCTTGGAGAGTTGAGAAAAGGTAAGACAAGAGTACAACTGTCCTTCAGCTTAAGGAAATCAAAGACATTATAAAAATATCATAGTAAGGTGCCAGTAAATGTTAAATAAGAAACAGGCGACAGGTGAGACTGCAAATTATTTGACAGGAAAAGTTTTTCATGGCACAAGGGGCCTAGTGAGTCTAGAAGCAGTGAAAATGGCTCCAGAGAATATTGGCAGTGAGAGGGTCAAAGAATGTCATGGAGACACTTCCAAGCTATCCAGCCTCACCCACTTGTGTATGCTCACTAAAATTATTTGTCCTGCACCACACTTCATGGACTTAAATTGCCACATATAAAACAAATCACACATAAAGTCACATTAACCAGTACTTTCTTAGGCTGAGAAACTTTCAAGGCAGAGAAAACTACCCATGTCTCTTCCTAGAATTCCCAGGTAATGGAAAGCACTCCTACTAGCTTCCAGAGTTTCTTATTGCACATTTGGCTTGAGTTCTTGGGACTGAAACATGCACCTTCCTATCAAGCACACCAAGGACTCTACTGTACGGCCTGCTTTAGCCCAGTGTCTTCAGAGCTGTGAGTCACTGACATGTACAACAGAACGTTAACCAAGACATGTCTTGAAAAAACAACTCAAGGAAACAGGGTTAACCAAAGCAACTGTTATCAAGCTCCCCATTTTGATACTGCCCTGATGTTTCAGGTACAGTGGCAAAGTCCTGTTGAGAGCACACCCTCACATTCTTATGGATGAAGGCAGTGGTTTATGTCCTAAGTAACATGACATGCTATGTGTTGGTGTAAAGTGGTGACTAGTAGTACATATGGCCCACTGAATGCATGTCTTTACCTTCGCTTTCTTTGAAGATACACGTGTACCAGCCACTGGGCAATAAATGGCCATACAACAGCAAAAGCTAAAACACCAGGAGAAATTTCAAAGGGCCACCATGATGGTTTCTAAGGAAAACAGAAAAAAATTCTAGTCAGCAACCTGTGTACCCATACTGAATTCCACCCCTGTGCTTCTCCATCAATTCAAATGCTACAGTATCAAAGTAGAAAATACTAGTAAGACCAAAAAAAAATTAATGTATCAAATAACTTCTTCAGACACAGAATATTTTTCATCTCCTAGTCACATGAGACAATATGAAAACACATACCAAGAGCTAGATACAAAATATTCATTTCATCTCTTTTCAGTATTCACACTGTTTTACAAATAGAAAAAACAATATTTCACCTTGGCAGAGGAGGCAGGCTCATAATTTGACTGTAGTGTTGCAGATTTTGCCTTTAAGTATAAAAAAAGAAGGATGTTAAGTATAAAAAAGGAAAGTGCAATTAATTTTTTTTCTGCTTCACAAGATGAAAATAAGTTTTTAATCTTGTGAAGGCTCTACAACCTGTACATATGACAGTCTAAGGCACAGAACCACCCCCGTGAGTTACCTCTCATGTCTCCATTACTTTTTACAGCATTTTTATCACATCTCTGCATATTAAAAAATGAATCAATGTCATGCACTGGACCTCTTCACAGTTTTTCAAGGCCTCCTTGCCCAACCTGTCATTGCAATCTCCTTAACTCTGGTCCAGTTCCACCAGTGGCAACCCAGAGAAACACTGCATCAGTAAGTATCTACACTTGTTTAAGACTTCTTTTGCCCATCTTGTATTCATGATGTGAAATTCCATGAAAGCTGGATTACTTTGCCGGGAAAGAATCCTCTGAAGAATCAGTCTTCTGCTAACTGAAAAAATGGAATCAGAAGTTCTGCCTGCAAACATTTACCAGTTTGGAAGATTAAGATAATTTCTCACTTCCTCTGAAAATGCTTTGAGATCTAATGATGAAGAAATTATCTGGAACCATGTATTACTGACATTAACCCTGGAATCTCTGTATAGTGACTGTGTAATGTGTATCAATAGCTACAGCTAAGATTAGTCTGATCAGAAATCGGTAAAATAATAAATAATTAATTTATAGGTCAAAATGCGTGGTTTTGCTCACATGTACAAGAGCCCCAAATTGTGTTCCTGAAAGTACCAGTAAGAAATTTCAAATTGGAATAAACTACAGAATAACTGAAATGACTTCAGAGTTTAAGAAAATATTGTCTGAAATTTTAGTCTGAAAAAGCGTAAAAATATCAAATGAAATGTAATTTAAAAAAAACAAATAACTTCAGTAATAATACCTGGGATGCTGCAACTGCCTCCAGCATATGCAACCTCTGAAGCACATTCTGCATGTCTTCTTGCAACCGCATCAGCACTACTGCAATCTGCTCGTTGAGGCTACCCCTGGGTCCTCTGTCTGATCCCCAGCGCTCTCCATCCCCTCCACTACCCATCTGTCCACCTTGTGAGCCATCTCCTAGAGGCTGAAGTCTATGTCCTGTTTTGAGGGAGAAAAAAAAAGAGATCCATAAAGCACAGAATGGGCTGCCAACTCTACTGAAAGTGGTTGATTTTAACAGAGCAGTTTTCTCCCTCCTGACCTCCTCATGACAGGCTATGTTCAGACAGTTCAGAAGCGCTTCAAGGTTATGGCAACATCATTTGAGATGTTTCCCTATAGACTCAGTGTGACAGTATCATTCAAGGTCCTAGAACTGCATAAACATTTACAAAAAACATCCAGTCAAGTGCAGCAGTATGTTCTGCCCTAGCAAAAAGAAAGTAAAATCTCTTATAATCAAAGGTAGGTGTGTTTTAAGCTAGGCACAGTCTCCAGCTGGAAAGCAAAGAACACTGGAATGGAGTGATGAGAAAAGATTGCGTTTGAAACCCACGATACTCCTTTAAACTACATCCAGCTAGTCTACCATGTTTCTGCCTGCAAGTAGCAAAATGCAAGAAAAACAAGAGAAGAGACAAGTAGAGATGGTTAAAGTAGAATATGTTCTTTGTAATAGTTTTCATTGTAAGTTATATTTTATTTTTTGCATCTGATTACATATAGGTGCCATATAAAACAGCATGCTATATGTAAATTAAAAACTTTCTGATTTTGTTTGTTTCTTAGTACAAGAAAAATAAATTTTATCCTTGACTTTACAGATATACCACTGGAATATGGTGCTGCTCCCAGGTGACAGTATTTCAAGTATTATGGAATTAGAAAGGGCAGAGATCCAACATAAATTGAACATCTGGACTATTTTGTGATTAAGAATCATAATAGGCAGTACCAGAATCACTCAAGGTGTGGCTAATACTCCAATTATATAGAAAACAAAGTGTCACTGCCACCTTTCCAACAAGTTTCATAGTTTCAAATAAAACACTATAGAGGTATAAATGCATATGCATTTAAAAATAGGTAACTTGTAAAGAAACAAGTTCTTCTCATGCATAGACAGGCTGTGAAGTTTACATTTCTAAAGGCAGATGCCATAAGCAGCAGCTGGAGTTTGAGGGAAGCCAAACCAGAAGCAGCCAATGTATTCAATACAAGACCTCCATAGCATAAGGAAATCCTTTTGTTAATACTTATTATGAATGAAATAAATACTCTGAAGACAAAACTGGTTGCTACTCAGTGTAATTAGGATTTTGTTATCTATTTTTACTGTGAAGGGCAGAAGCACTCTATAGCATGACTATCTTCCTGGACAATGTTGACAAGCGCTTCTCAGGCACCAGAGCAGGGAACACAAAAGCAGCATGCACAGTACCTCTCCCTCTTCTGACACTGTAGAAATCTGCTTTTTCTCCACCTTTCTTCTCCTTGTGAGGGCCACCATTACTGGCTTTGCCATCTTCTCCTCCACATTTGACTTCACCTTGTTCTTGAACTGCTCCCTCTACAATATTTCCAGGTTGGAGATTCCCAGAAATCACGCAAGTGTCCCTTGGAAAATCCGTATTTTCTAACAGAAGACTGTGATCTACATCCAAGAAATGGGATGAATGCTTTAAAGATCCTTTAGCTGATGTGATGATCTCCAAGGGCTACAAATTAACATTAGCAAGTAATTAAAATTCTGTGAAATGCAACAGTTAACCAATAAAAAGGAAGGAACATCATATCTACTTTCACTTGAAGAAAATAGTTTACCCAGAATTAAGACTTAACATAAACAACTGTTTTCCTGAACAATGTGCTTACTATTGTCTAAATGTCTTTTTCAGATTGAAAGGCATTTGAGGTAAATATTCTCAAAACAGTGGTACCACTTGTAATTATTTCTGACATTTCCAACATACAGTAATACCCAGTGATCACTAAAATAGAACATTAGGATATGAAAATGTTCTGTTTTCCCTTGTAAAATTGGCTTTGCTTCCTAGACAGTGAAGTGGTATCCTAACTTGGATGCATGAGTCCCACTGTCAAAAGTGCCATGCTACTGGCAAGCTTGAGTAGGCAGTGTTTACACCCACAGCAAAGAGATCATGTTGCTTATTCTCAACCTGCTCAAAACATCTTGGCCACACCCTGTACCTCTCACCAAACAAAAGCAAAGCAGAGTATTCTATCAGCTTCTCACTCAAAAACTGATGGTACTGTAGGATGATATTAAATCTTTAAATGAACCTCTTCTAGGTTGAATTGGTTCACCTGTAGTTCTGCTTATATATTTATTTACATATACACCTGAGCATCTGTTATTTTGTTCAAAATTAGAACTTTTCCCATGCAAGTTGGGAAATACTGATAAGTTATCCACCCATTTCAATTAAAGAACCTCACACAAACAATACAGGAGATAATTGAGAAATCACTTAGATAAGAGAGCTTGCAACACTTCTGCCAAATCATCTTTCCCAACATGCTTCATTACTTAGTAAAATTTTTTATTTGCTAGTAGGAATGCTCTATACCTTCAGGAAACAGATGGACAGGGGAATGATGCAATATTACAAAGTTTACTGGCCTTGCTGATGCCATACAGCATTCATATATTCCTCCCCCAAATCAGGAAAGTAGGTGTTTGAGTACAATCTACAAAGTCCACATTGAAACTGGACCTCTGAAAGAGGTCCAAGACAGTAAGTCAACTAAGACTACAGTTAATATAATGAGCAGGAGCACAAATTCAGCCAAAACTAAACCAGCACAACTGGTGCCCACCTTCTGTAGGAAAGTCGGAGATGTACTTTACACCTGAAGAGGGTTCAAAAGAATCCAGAAATCACTGTAATCTCCCAGTGATTAAGAATCATAATAGGTAGTACCAGAATCACTCAAGGTGTGGCTAACACTCCAATTATATAGAAAACGTGTCAATGACACCTTTCCAAGAAGTTCCATAGTTTTAAATAAGACACTATAGAGGTATAAATGCATATGCATTTAAAAATAGGTAACTTGTAAAGAAACAAGTTCTTCTTGAAAGCCACTTTCAGGCTCTGGCCTGCAGGCCACCTGCTAAGGCTTACTCATTAGTTATTCTAAGAAACAAATGCAGGATTCATCAGACCAGAAAAAGGGCATGCAAAAAGTTCATTGTTACAAGACACTCCCTGCTTCTTAGAGATGGCTGGATTCTGGTCCCTGCATATGCTGTGGGACTCTAAATTCATTTGTGGACACAGCCCTTAGTTTCTTTGTACTGTTGTTTTTGATATCTCCCCCTCATATACATTTTCTAAGGGCAAAAATTTCAAGGCTTTTAGATCAGTCGTAACCAAGCTGTGAAAGACTGACAAGAAAAAGAACAAAACCTGACAGTCTGAACAGGAGAAAGGTACACATGGGTTACTTCATTCACCTCCACGTGTCCAGGTTCATCTGCTTGACAGGAACCTATTTAAAAATAAGCATACAGGTTTCAAAATACACCCAGGAATACTAAGCCCCTACCTCTTCTAGTCCAAGCTGCTCCATAGAGTCACAATAAACTTCACTGTCTGAATCACTGGTTAAGTGCTGAGCTGCTGAGACATCTTCAGGATTCTCTTCATTTGCAGCTGTATGGATAAGAGATAAGCACACTGCTTTGTACACATGAGCCAATACTGGTAAAGAATAAAGCAACGAGTTAAAATGTCTAGGTGAGCCTCAACTCATGCCCCTTTTATCTATAACTGCCACCCTAAAGTTAGGTTATTAATAAAGAAGTTAATTAATATAGAAATTATAAAACTACTATTAATGGGAAAACTATTTCTGTATTGTAATTTGATAATTTTCATTTTACCTTGTTCATTCCACTCTCCTTCCTAAGCTCAGCATAAAACAGTTTTGCCTAAAGTTATTTGATAGTTTTAAAATTATATATTTAGGCATCATTTTCAACAAACTGGCATTTATAATATGTTCAGCCTCTGTGAATGACAAATAAGATATTACTGATTTTCATTTCACTACAAATTAGCTTTCAAAGGTAAATAGTATTTGCATAGGTAGTATAATGATTTTAAAAGAAAACAAATTTATTTCTATGGTTTTGTGCCTCTCTGTCTCTGAATTAATCTCTCTGTAGGAGATTCTAAAAGAAAACCTTACTTTAAACTAGTATTAAATTTGACTTTTTTTTTTTGAGTATTCTTTCTTCAGGTTTCTACAACTGAAAACCACCATTGCTAGTCTCTGAATCCCAAGATTAAGCTTTCAAGAAAAGAAAGTTTTCCATGAAAAACATGCAAATGAAACCATGGCCTTCCAAGGACAATACCTTGGTGAGCACTGTTATTGGTTATTTCTAGGTTTTGCTCTGTTTTCTGTATTTCTTCCTCTGGGCTCAAGCCATTCAGGGCAGATTTGGTCTGGATGCCATTCTGCAGATCTGGGATAAAGGTGTCCTTGCAACAGCCATTAGCAACAATACTTTCCAAATCCTTAGCAGCTGCCAATTCTGGTTCCACATTCTTATAGTCTGTAAAAGAACAGGAAAACTTTGCAAACAGAAAGCTACTCACCTAACAGCTCAAAACATATTTCTTCAAGCAGTTATCTTTCTAACGGACTATACATATCACATATCTGCAGAACAAAATATAGAAATGTTCCTAGATTCATACTTGCAGGGATTGTTCTGTTCTTGTAAAAAGTGTAAATATAAAATTAAATTTGCATAAAGAGCAGATGATATTTAAAATATAAGTAAACAAATCCAAAGTAGGTGTGTCTGATAAATTAAATAATAATCCTAATGTCCTTGGAGGAAAAAACCTGTATATAATTCTAAATATGTACATTCATTTGGTTTTGACTTGATGATGATGTTTTTCAGAACTCGTCATGTACTTCCTAAACAAATCTCATTGAAGGTTTTGGGTTTATTTTCCCCGAAGAAGTGATTTTCAATTCTCTTGTTACAGCCCATGTAGCTATTCACAGCTCTTACAAACAGCACTGGCCACAAAAAACAAGACAATACAGGGTATAGACTTGTAGCTAGCCTACCAATAGAATCTTCTAGCAAACTCAAAAATTGTATGGCACTCACAAAATCTGTATTCATTCTAAATCTTATAACCCAGGATGAGATGCAGCCATTTTACATACATGCATCCACATGTATTTGCATCTAATTCTCCTAAAGTACAATGTTCATGATTTTTTGAAATTTTCTGCCACTCTTAAGCAGTTAACTCTGAAGATATAACAGTCCAAGTGCAGAAAACATACCCTTTCCATTTAGCTGCAGTTCTTTTTCTTCCTCTTCACGAAGCCCTTCTTCTTCTGATTCTGCTCCACTATCACTACTTTCAGCTTTTCCATTCACAGCCTTCATATTTGGAGTAGAAGTCATGACATTACTAAGGTCTAAGAAAAAAATCAAAGAGAATAAACCTGGTATTTTTCAAGAAACAAACATACACATCTCCCCCACCCCCTTCCTCCCTTAAACTATTAGTCGTAGTTCTACAAAAGTATTTCCATATTAGAAGATGGCCCAAGTAAAGCCAGCTTTATTTCTATAAGCTCTTTTTAACTGGTTTAATGTTCCTCTTTTGTGGCTCACCACAGAGTGCCTGATTACTGGCTGAGAGATTCTCACTGATTCTGAGGAAGTCTAGTGCAAAGAGACAGCAGGGCACTGTCACTATTGAGTCTCAGACCAAGACTGTTACCCACATTTATGGTACAGCTGCAGTAACATTTTATCCATGTAGCCACGGTCTTTCAAATTCAGAAGTCAGTATTTTTATAGAAGTTCCCTTCTGGGCTGAAATGCTTCAAAACTGTTCTCAACTCAAAGGCAAATTTTAAAACCTTCTATTCAATTATGTGAACAACAGAATTCTCATATAAGAAGGTAAACACAATGTTCCATGCATGTTCTCCAGCATGTCTGAAGCGGACAAAATGCGGTAAGAGGACTCAAGTTTATACAGCTCTTCATCAGCAAAGGGCACATGGAAAAAAATTATCTGATTTTGGTGAAAAAAAAAGATTACATAAATACACTGTGCGTTTGTTTGCATATCTAATTGTATGATTTTTTTAAAAATCTTGATATAGACAAAGTAATTGCTAATTCCTTGTTTTCCACATCTTTGACCACTCCAAGGATCACAAACAATTTACTCTGACTGTACAAAGAATTGCAAGGTAAAGAACCTTAAATTCTCCATATTTTTAAGAGACAATTCTACCACCTTTTGTAAAAAAGATATGGTTAAATACATCCCAATGATCATTTAAGCCTCCTATGTTAGGACAGAGTGATTAAGGCACAAAGAGGAGATTGTTTCTATGAAACACACATTTTACATGTTGACTCCAAGGCTAAAGTCTGTCCGGTTTAATTGTCACCACAGCATCCCGTTTGCATAATTTCTACATTTCCATGAAAGATTAATTCTTACATTTAGGCTTAACATTAAAGAGCAATATAATATCCAATTATACTGGAGCTGCCAAACCAGCTCTGCTACTTTCTTTGCTGCATGGTAATTTAGAGCTGTGGGGTTTCTGCTTTAATCTTGCAATGTAGAATCTTCCCACATTCCTCTAGTTTCAAAGCTTATCCATAGTGCTTAAAAAAAAAAAAAGGGAAAATAACTTCCTGTATAGAAATAATGACTATCTCAAATACCCTGTTCACCTTAGTTTTACTGCAAGGTAAAGTTTCTGTGAGTGCCCTGCATCACTGTTTTGGATTGATTTAATCTAACTTTTATCAGAAGATTAAAAAGCCCCATTTCTTTATTGTAAAAAAAAGAGAACTTGAAAAGCTACTGCCTGTCTTGTAGACTACAAGAATATAAGTGACCACAGGCCCATTTTCTCCTCGCTAAAGAACACTTATTTGCAAGAAAATCTGTTTCACAAAAGAAAACTCTCAACATATTTCCAGTTTATTTCTCATAAGCACGTTTCATTTATTGCAAAACCCAATTCTTGTGATGTTTTCCCGCGAAGCAGCAGTGTGAGGATAAGGCAGCAGTGAAGCTCTCACAGCCTGATCGCTAAGCACAGACACAGCTCCCTTGGCATGGTAAGGAGGCATCACCCTTCCCTCTGAAACAAAAAGGGAGTGGGGGCACAATCACCCATGTGTCCTACCCAGTTGTGGGAGAAAACAGGAAAGACAAGACTAGGAGAAACATTTAGCTGTGAAGGAAGATGAATTAGAACTCCTCACCCTACCTAAGGTATGGTAAAAACCTCCAGCTATACCACAAGCTTCTTTCTTAATGTTTACTTTTTTCTTTTTGAAGGGAAAGTCTTTGAACATTCAAGCATGTTCCCTCTTTCCTTAATTTTAGTAAAGAGACTATTTAAATATATGTGACGTATCAGTTAACAATTTTCCCAGTTGAATAGAGGTAGAGCTGAGAGAAAGTATCAACAGTAACAAATTGATACTATCATTCCATGGGACACATAACTGAAATCCATCAGGATATTTCTTCCACAAAGTCATTCTTAGCAACAGTGCTCCTAAAAATTGTAAGAGGCATTACTTTGATGCTGACTCTAAAGAACACTGCATTGTGCAGAGTTTTGGCCACCTGAACAATCACTCTTAACTGTGTATTTTTCTCAGAACCCTTACACTGCTCTCCTCATCAGGTGCACCCCCAATTGCTTTTACTACATGGTAAAACCAGTTTGCTGTCATTCTCCTTGTTCTTGAGTATCTGCTAAGAAACCAGCAATGATGTCTAATACCAGGGCTGATAGGGTTAAAGACTAAACAGAGCCAACCAGCAGTGACTTCTACAGCCCCCATTGGTAGGTTAGTGGCTACTTCCTAAGGAATATATCATTTAATATGAAGAAGAGTCAAGGAAGCTTTTAAAACCTTATTTTCTTTGTGCTAATCCCACTCATCCCCCCCTACTCCTTTAATTTTTCTGTTTACCCCCTTCAACTGCAGGTAAAACAATACCAGCTTTCTTTTGCCCTCATTTAGATATTCTAGAATCCCTCTTGAGCTATTTTCATCTCACTGCCTAAAACACCAAACTGTGAGATTTGTGTTGGAGTTCAATAAATCAAAGCTGTACTGCTCTGTAGCCATACAAGGAGTTATATTCTTCTGTAAGAGCCTGGACTGTTTGTATTTTAATGCTATATAGTTAAGAGCTATGTAACAGTAACAACATGCAAATGGAAGAGGGGTTTAACAAAAGAAAAAGGCAAGATGGAAAAGGTGAGAACAGACACACAGCCTCTCTGTAAGCTTTCAATAGATGTTTATTTTCTTGTGTCAGCTCTATTAAAAGATTTCCTAAAAGCAATTCTAATTATATTTCTTTAAAGGCAACAACACTACAGTTCTTCTCAATGACCTGTATAACAGGGCCAAGTTTCTCAAAAATATGTATTAGATTTCTAACTCGCCACATATTTCAAGGCAGTTTGTTACCCACATGGGAGTTAGGAGCTTAAATGCCTCTGTGGATCTGCCCCAGCTCAAGGGTCATTTTACAAAGAAAACCCAGCCTAGCAGGTTTCTCCTCAAACGCCTCGTATTTTTGGTTGTCTGAACAGGCACACAGTTGTTACACAAAGCTAACGTGCTGCTGGAGCTGTACTGATGGCTGGCTCAGCACAATGCAGTATCCTCACACAAGCCCTACAGCCTCTCTCATTCTTTGCAAATACCAGCGATCAGGAAACAGTCTGCAACAGCAGGTGAAACACCATAAAACATTTAACTAGCTGTGTACGCCCTCAATTTAATAAAAATTATGCAATTTTGTAAAATATAACTTTATTATCTGCTCAATAGCAGCAAAATCTTACCCACTGAAAGACTATTTCCAGGACCCACCTTACATAGGACTGCAAAGAGAGCCCTACATTTATAGAGACTCGAGCTTTGTCAAAATTAAGACTCTGTATGCTGTACAAAATTGTTTTGATAATCAGGTAACTAGAATGTTTTCTTGCCATCACAAGTTGATGTTTCATGCTTATTACTGATCCAAGTAGGCTTCCAGCTTCAATTCCAAGTTTATGCAACCATGCTCTGCCATTTCCAAAACACTGTTACACAAGTCTCCACCCCCTTTCTGAAACTGAGTTATCTCAATACTGCAAAGAGTGATTGCAGTGAGAAAGGAGGGGTACATGCAAGCATCTGGGAGCAATAAGCTCTTCAGCTAGAGGAACAAGAGTTTCTATACCCTCATTTCCTTCCACTCTTTTTAATATAGAACACTACAAAGAAAATTTCCAGGGGCCCAGCCTGCTCTGTAACATCTGTTCTACACTGCTCAAACGAGCTGCCATCACAAATAGAGATTTTAAAAAGGTGTGTCAAAAACAGATGGAAAAAATTTAAAAGTCCACACTTCACCTACCACTGTTTTAGCTCTTTTAAGTGCATTGAGTGTAAGTTCTCTGAAAAATGAGTTCCCTAACCACACAGATTGTCAGACAGATCTTCCTCTACTCAGTTTTCTTTTTTCATTGTTTTATCTTCCAAAATTTTACTATAACAGAGAAAGAGAGGCCTCTTCTCATTTTCTTTTAATATACTCCAAAAGACTATAGCCTTGTTTTCTCAGCTTTCCTCTCTCTGCTCACGTGCTTTCAAGCTGTTTCACTCAAAGAGATGCCACTGTATTTAAAAAAAAATCCAGACAATCAACAATATCCATGTCTTTATTTATCATTTATAAACATCAAAAGAATAGTTTGTGGGTTAAGAATGAGCACAGACAACAGCAGCTTCTTAGACATTTATATTAACTGGTAAGAATGGTATTTAGGAGTACTGTGTCCAGTTCTGGAGCCCCTATTACAAGAAAGATATGGACGTGCTGGAACGTGTCCAAAGAAGGGCCACGAGGATGACCAGAGGGCTGGGGCACCTCTCCTATGAAGACAGACTGAAAGAGTTGGGGTTATTCAGTCTGGAGAAGAGAAGGCTCCAAGGAGAACTTACTGTGGCCTTCCAGTATCTTAAAGGGGCCTACAAGAAAGCTGGTGAGGGATGTTTTAGGATGTTGGGTAGTGGTAGGACTAGGGGGGATGGATCAAAACTAGAGGCGGGGAGATTCAGATTAGACGTTAGGAAGAAGTTCTTCACCATGAGGGTGGTGAGACACTAGAACAGGTTGCCCAGACAGGTGGTAGAAGCCTCATCCCTGGAAGTTTTTAAGGCCAGGCTGGATGGGGCTCTAAGCAACCTGATCTAGTGGGAGGTGTCCCTGCCCATGGCATGGGGGTTGGAACTAGATGATCTTTAAGGTCCCTTCCAACCCTGACAATTCTGTAATTCTATGATTCTATGACTAGTCATCCTGAACCTTTACATGTTTTCTCTTTAATATCTATAGAGTTTCTCACCTCCATCTACTTCATCAATACCCATTCCCTTGATTTCCATATAAATAAGGCATAGTGGGTCTGGCTGAGCTGATTTTCCCCATACAGCCCTCATACTGAAGTACTGGGAGCCAGAGGGTGTTGATAATACACACCATGTTATGACTAGCAGTGCTCACACAGCACCAAAGGTACG
>VYZX01031614.1:151876-166681 GCA_013401335.1 Brachypteracias leptosomus | reverse complement strand
TCCCCTCTCTCCCTCCCTCCTGTGGGGGTGGGGGGGGGGGGGGGGGGGGGGGGGGGGGGGGGGAGTGATAGAGGGACTAGGGGTGGGCACCTGGCACCCAGCCGAGGTAAACCCACCACATAAGGTTACCAAGTTTTGGGGTTGACTTTGATACCTTTCCCTCCTCCCTATCACCTCTGAACCTTCTGCCAGTAAAGAGAACCTGGCTGGGACTTCCTGACTGAGAGCAGCCCAAGGAGAACAGCAGCTGCCCCAGAGGCATTCCCAGCACTGGCAGGTAGTTTCCACGAAGGCCATTGGACATCCAGAGTACAGGGTCACCAAGCACATGCAGCAAGACCAATGGATCCAGGCTTTGCCAACTTCCTGTCAACACCCAAGCCAACAGCCACGTGTGAGAACGAACATGAGGAATAGCTGCTGCTTAGAAATTTATAGTAACTTGTAAGAATAGTAAGATCCTTCCAGGATCCAGGATGCTCCCATGTCTGGTACTACTTCCCTCTGTGAGAATGAGCAGGACCTGTAGAGGGGAGCATTACACTCCTGGGTTTTGCCCCAGAAAATACAAAACATGAACATATTGAACAAAGGAGGAGAGACGACCAAAGGCAATCAAAAGGGACTTCAGGGCTTTGGGGAGGATGCTACAAGGATCAGGTGTACAGGTTGTGTTTGCCTCAATTCCCTCAACCACAAGAAAAAATACAGAGAAGTTCAGAAAAACACAACAGACAAACACCTGGCTTGAAGGGTGGTGCCGGCAGTTCAATTTGGGGGTTTTCAACCATGGGGAGGTGTACACAGCACCTGGCCTGTTGAGATCAGATGGGGTTCAGATGAATGTAAGAGGAAAAAGGATCCTGGGACATGAGTTGGCGGAGCTCACTGAGCAAGCTTTAAACTAGATATGAAGGGGGAAGGGGATAAAACCAGATTAGATGACCCTGGTTGATGGCATTGTAACATTGGGAGCAACACCACCATTTGACAAGGCATTTGACACCATCACACATGATATCCTTGGCTCTAAGATGGAGAGACATGGACTTGGTGGATGGACCACCTGGTGGATAAAGAACTGGCTGGAGGGTCGCACTCAAAGAGTTGTGTTCAATGGCTCTAGGTCTGGGTGGAGACCAGTGACAAGTGGAGCTCCTCAGGGGTCTGTTCCGGGTCCAGTGCTGTTTAACATCTTTGTCAGTGACATGGACAGTGGCATTGAGCACACCCTCAGCAAGTCTGCTGATGACACCAAGCTGTGTGGCACAGTAGACTCACTCGAGGGAAGGAAGGCCATCCAGAGGGACCTTGACGGGCTTGAGAAACAGGCCACTGCCAACTGCATGAGGTTCAACAAGTCAAAGCGCAAGGTTCTGCATCTGGTCAGGCCAATCCCAGGTATAACTACAAACTGGGCGCAGAATGGGTTGAGAGTAGCCCGGAGGAGGAGGACTTGGGGATGTTGATCAATGAGAAGCTCAACAGTGTGCACTCATGCAGCCCAGAAGGCCAATCATATTCTAGGATGCATCAGGAAGGGGGTGGCCAGCAGGTCAAGAGAGGTGATTCTTCCCCTTTACTCTGTTCCTGTGAGACCCCACCTGGAATACTGCATCCATTTCTGGTGTCCCCACCATAAAAGTGACATAGATCTGTTGGAGCGGGTCCAGAGGGCCACAAAGACAATCCAGGGGTTGGAGCATCTCTGCTATGGGGACAGGTTGAGGGCACTGGGATTGTTCAGCTTGGAGAAGAGAAGACTCCAGGGGGACATTATAGCTGCCTTCCAATACCTGAAGGGAACCTACAGGAAGGCTGGTAAAGGACTCTTCACAAGAGTGTCCAACAACAGGAAAAGGGAAAATGGTTTTAAACTGAAGGAGAGTAGATTTAGGCTAGATCTTAGGAAGAAGTTCTTTAGTATGAAGGTGGTGAGACTCTGGAATAGATTGCCCAGAGAGGTTGTGGATGCCTCCTCCCTAGAGGTGTTCAAGGTCAGGCTGGGTAAGGTCTTAAGCAACCTGGTCTAGTTGAGAGGCGTTCCTGCCCATGGCAAGGAGGTTGGACTAGATGATCTAGAGTCCCTTCCAACCTAAGCCTTTCTATGATTCTATGGTTGAAAGCAACAGAAAGCCATATCACTGAGTCACCTACAGTCCAGAAACTCGTCTATAACATTGTAGCCTGGATCAAAAATTGGTCTGCCCTGTACAAAAAAAAACCAAACCCCAAACTGAAAATAAGATTATCTTTTCCTGCCACCTACTTCAAGCCTACCAACTGAACAGCCTTTCACAACGCCCATATTAAACACAGCCTCACAGATAACGCAGATGGCTTTTCTATATATCTTAAAGGCTATGATTAAAGTAATTATTTTTGCTATAACAAAGTTACGCATGAGACACCAGCCCATGCCCACTGGGTGATTTCCTGAGAGCCATCAAAGATACAACTACCTACATCTGTTCTCCAGCCTCCCATACCTCTGTTTACTACTACTGCTTTGTAGCTTGTCTTTGTAGAACAGAGCTGTGATAAATCTGGATTTCAGTTCTTTCATCACAAGATCTTAACTACAAGTGAGATCTCTAAAATGTAAGACATCAACATTTTATAGCAAGAGGGTACATCTGCTAGATTCTCAAAATCTGAAGAGCTTTTGACAACTTATTTTCCCTTTTGCAGGGAACTATTGTCTGGCTGGAGGAAAAAAAACCAGGTCCAATGACAATTGTGCAAAAACTGTTACTGCTGACTCAATCCAGAATGAAACAGAAGGCTTTTCTTTTCATGGAAGAAAGTTTCTCTTGGCTTCTTTCACTTTGAAAGAAAATTTTTATTCTTACATTTTCACATTTGGATACTCTGCTGCTTACCCTGTGGTGATATATTCTCTACTATGTATAAGAGGAGCTGTTGATATCCTCAGACTTGAGCTATACTGATGCTCTGCCCCAATTTCCAACACTGTTAGACAGCGCTGGCATAAAACCATCAGTTTGAAGTGGAATCACAAAGTAGGCTCAGATTTGAACTGGAAAATCTGACGCAGGTATTTACTGCAACAGGACAAGCCACAGCTTGTTGAAAAACTGATCCATATCTCATTGAGACTCTCTACTGACTTTGACACTTGCTGGCCCAGCCCTTAATCCCATAATAGTTCCATCTTGCAACAAATGCTGCAGAGAATGTCCTAGATACTTCTGAAGGTAAGCCATTAAACTACTGTGATATTAAAAATATTTGTATAGTAAATTTCACACTAGCCTCCCTGAATATAATCTGTAATCTTAATCAGAGCTGTTAATTTATCATTGGAAACTAGAAGAGAAGAAAAAGTTTAAAGGACAGAATTTTATAAACCTGTCTCACCCTTTCCTGCCCCATGTCTGCCCTGCTTTAATGCACCTTCTGGCTGTGGGGCTGTTACCCATTCAACCTATCCTACAGAAGCACTGCAATTTCAGAGTAACAGGGGTTTTAACTCTTTTTCCCCTTCCTACAAAGGATTAAGAAGATTCACAGCCATTGAGTTCCTTAAAAATCCTAGTGAGGAAAAGAGGAAGGAGAAGGAGGGCAATCAGTTTAGCAAGTACATTTGAATGCAAACAGAAATGAAAAAGTTACTTTATGAAGCAAACAGAGAATGTTCACAGAAGAGGCCACACACATGCAAGAGGAGCGTGCCATCAAACACTCCATTACAAAGCAAAGATGTTAAAAATAACCTGAGAATCTCTTTGGGGGTAAAAAAAAAACCTACTTGAAAAGAGAAACCAATCATGCAATCTACAGAAACACAGTCAGAAACTATATTGCATTTTAAGAGTAAGAATAAGTCTTTCTACCTGGAAAGTAATAATTAAGAATAGACTCACTTTTTTCAAGTGCAATCCTCCCCCCTGTATCCTATACTAACTACATATAAAGACTCCTATTTCCAAGGCAGTATTTGCCTGTTCTAAAAGCACATAGACCTCTGTGAGTATCACTTTTTAAACATAGCTCCCATATCTAAAGCAGGAAGACACTGAGCAAATTATTAGAGTAGCTGTGAGCCAGACCAAGTTCTGCCATCCACACCAGCCAGCACTGGAGCAGTGTCCTGCACGGGAGCAAACCTGCTACACCATCATCAGCACTGCCCAAAGCCAGCACATGCAGCAATAGAAGTCACCATGTTTCAACAGGGCTTCATCTGCTGCAAATGCAGTAGAGCTGGGAGTGAAGTCTTCAGGAAAGAAACACTCATTAGGATGACATAGTTTAGAAGCATTATAATGCTGAATTTTCCCACTTCCTCTGCAGTGTATAACTTGTCATTGCTGGAGACAATATTCTGTTCTCACAAAGGCTTACAAAGAGTACTAGTACTCAGCATAAAGGCAAAGGGTCATCTTTATTTAGTAGGATTTTAAAACATTAAATGCCTTGTTGCAAAGCAGAAAGCACGAAGGAAAATTCTACTGAAGTACTTGTGAACAATTTCTGGATACTTTGCCTAGTTTTTGAGATAACTTAGTGCAGGCCTGCCAGGTAAGCATTTTCCTGTCCCCTACCCCCCTTTGCATTTACTCATGCTCAGAAAAAAGAAAACATCTACAAACATTCAGAAGGCTGAGTTGGCTCCAAAACTCTCAATATTTTCACCCAGTATCAGATCAGTAGGGTGCCAATTCTAGCCCACCTTTGGCTTCTTTGGGTATAACATAACAAGCAAGCTTGAATGTCCGTTTTGAAAATTTCAAGTTCACTGAGAAATGGCGTTTCAAAGCTTGTCTTTTTAGCATTGGCTTGGACATCAGATTTCTTCTGCATTTATTAGCAACTGCAAAAAGTTAAAACATTGTTCTACAGCATTCCCTACCTTACCTGACAGTCCTCCCTCTACTCTTCCAGCAGATGCAAACAAAAGCGTCCTTCTGTAATACTGCAAGNGGTTTTAAGCTAGGAAAGGACAGATTTAGATCGGATATTAGAAAAAAGTTCTTTAACATGAGGGTGATAGATCAGTGGAATGGGCTGCCCAGAGAGGTGGTGGAGGCCCCATCCCTGGAGACATTTAAGGTCAGGCTTGATGGGGCTCTGAGCAGCCTGACCTAGGTAGAGATGTCCCTATTTGTGTAGGGAGGTTGGACCAGATGACCTCTGGAGGTCCCTTCCAGCCTAAAATATTCTATGATTCTATTCATTTCTGCAGTGCTATCACAGCTAAGAGCCCACTGTCTTCTTTGATGTCTTGTATTTTATGTACCTGAAGATAATTTGTCAGTAATTTTCTCTGTAAAGAAGTACATCATACCTCTCAGAAAGACTACTGACAACTTTCCAGAGAACCTAAGGTTCTTACAGCTGCAGGATGAGCTTTCAAAACACTGCCCAGTTTACCTGCTTCTGAATATCCTTCAGATTTGCTCAGGCTGTTGGAGGGAACTCTCTATTATCTTTTCTTTACCAACACATCCAAGTCTGGGTATTTGTAACCCATTAATCCACCAAGTTTGTCCTACTTGTCTAGCAGATGTTAAAAGTCATTTTCATACTAGTATGTCAGGCCTCAGTGTTCTTTATTAAGGAAAGCCACAAGCTCTATTGATTCAGGAAGACAGTATTTCAATGGTTTCTATTTTACATTTTCAATGAAACCATAAGGAGTTGAAATTTGATTTTAAAAGGCTACACTTTTCTGTTGGGACCAATTTGCTAGAGATAATACTCCAGCCATAGCTGATGTACACTAAGCTTCCAGAAAGTCTCTTTGACTAATTCAAGGATACTGCTGATTTTGAGGAAGTGGCATGCAATTCTTAGACAATTAGGTAATAATCTTCATACAGACTAAAATCTGATGGAAGAATGTAAGGAACTCAAAACAGAATGGGCCAGAGGATGGGGGTAGTACAGTATGAATAAAAGGCTCAAGAGAAGGGTTCTAGTTTCCAGAACATTATCAAGTACATGCCCATGAAAAAAATACCTTCCACAATAGAAGCTACAGAGCACAGGGGCTTGGGGGCAGGGGAAGAAAAAGGACTGGAAGAACTAACACATTCAAAACATAACTATGCATCAATTCTTGACAGTATTGTCACCAGTGTCTACACCACCTCAAACACAGACTTGGGCAAGTTGGTTCTATTTAGCATGCATCTGGAAGATTGACGATACTCACACTTCCATATTTCTGTGAAATATTGAGATCTGTACCATAAACAATTAAAACTGAAGCTAGAAATTATTATTTATCGTTTCTCTGGGAAGTGATAAGAGCGCCGAAGAAAGGGTTTCAAAGTCTTAAATGCAATAGTAAAGTTACAACACACAAGAGAAATTCTGTCTTAATTCATGTGTGGCATAATTAGACGCTGCAGCTTTAAAACTATATGAATGATGACATACCACCAGAGTTACTGCAACACTGGCAGAACAAGATAAAGCTAATATTTGCTGTTCTATTTTACTTACCCTGCTTTGTGTTTAAGCAGGCTCTTTACAAAACAAGTATGAATTTGTATCAAGCTGAACTTGTTACTGAAACAGGTATGGTTTAACTTGCATGATTCTCTGTTTGTCTAGATAAGCCACCTTTTCAAGAACTGGCTTTTGGCATTGGTGCCACAGACACCAAGTCCAAGTAAATCCTTATTATACAGATCGCTGACCTGAATCTACTGATACTCCTATAATCTTGCCCATCAGTCCAACTGCTAGGCAAGCTCATTAAATCCCAAACATGAAGCATACACAATTTTACTTGAGAAAAAAAAAAAGTCACACAAACTTTCAGAACGGCTATTAAAAAACTTCTACCATTACTTTCCTCAAAACCAACGAAAAACTGTTTCTGTTTCTCTGAGACTTGATTCCAAAACTATATTCCTTTAAGGTGCAGTTGGAAAAGCCACACACAAAAGGCAACTTAGCCAGCTGACTCCTATTTCTTAAACAGATCAAACCAATTAATTTGTGCAATTGTTTGCTTTTAAAAAACGGTTTCAAAAACTGAAATGCAACCAGGCAACATTTAACTGTAATTTTAAGTCCCATTTAAACATCTGTAAGCCTTACATTACAAGCTCATGAAGACATTACCTGTAACATAATAACTATTATTATCAAACCATTCTTACAATGGTATTGCAAAATTAAAATCGCCATGCTGATTTTTATGTGGCTATGACACTACCAGGTTTGCCACTTCTCAGAGATTTGAAATGTTTAAATAGATATTCCTCTCATGAACTTGAGCCTCAGGAAACTTGAAAGTTTCAAAAACCCAGCTAGGATTCTTTATATATTTGAGAAACCATGACTGAAAAAAGCATGCATTTTGATGCATTGGATTTTTTTTCAAATTTTAGATCAGATGACAGAGCTGTATTACCAGATCTCTATGCAGTTTGATAATCCACAGCTACATCAGTGTGTGGCAGTACACATTTCAAATAGTTGTTCCTTTCATTTAATGGAAATGCAGAAACTAGATTTGGTTGAGGCAGTTGTTTTTGTTTTAAATACTCTCCCTTTAGGAAGGGGCTTCCTTTGGCAGCTCAAAAAGCCTATTGACAAGGACTAAATGTGCAGCTTCCTGGGTCTAACTTTGATTTGTACCTCAAAAGCAAAATAAACCTAAATCCAGCCTAAAGAGGTGGCAAGCCCAGAAGTCACAAGTGTTAGCAGAAAGTTATTATGGCACCAAGACAATGGAAGAGATGAACTTTCATATAATTTATTATTCCTACCTTCCAAATACTTAGAGACTTTCTCCATTCGAACTGCCATATGGTAAAGAGAATGAACAGAAAGACGCAACATTTAGCTTTAAAATCATTTATATAAAACAAGCCAAAAAAAAAAAAATAAAAATCAGGAGTTGTGATTATTAGAGTACAAATAAAGTTATTTGTCCGAACCTGAGGTTAGGTCAGATCCTCTGTTCTTTTTATCTTCTACTATTTCATAGAACGGGCCTATTACTTGTAGTAATTCTTCAACTTTGTCCGTCATTGGCATACTCTCAAGAATCTGTACAAATCCAAAATATGAAGCATCTTATAAAACAGCATTTCAATGATTCATTCATTTCAATTGGTTTTAGAAACTGCTGGTCACTGTAAAACTCAGTAACATTTCACTAAGTCACTTAACATGCTGTTCTCATTTTTTTTTTTTCAATTATTAAATGAAAACAACATAAACCTAATTTACCTAGCAAGAATCTTAACTAGCTGCATGGGGGTTTTTTTTCAGATGAAGAGAAGATGGGAGAGCTAATGCATTTGTCACCAAAGGACTGCCTCAGCACAGTATTAGTAGATCACTGAAATCCATTATTTCAACAATTTCAATTTCAAACTAAACCAAATTTCAACAGGCTGCTGTTATCTGATGTAATTTATTTCATAGACAAGTCTTCCTACAGAGAAAATGAAACTGATTTTTTTTTCTTAGAGGATTCTTTGTACTTGTCAAACTCTGCCATCTTCAATGGAATGTAAGGAGCAGATCAAAAGTACCCTACTGGGGTCATCAAAACCCAGACAAAATGGGCAGAATACAACAAAACTGGGACAGTGCAAAGACACTTTGCAGAGCAAACTAGAACTAAATTCTGCTCTTGAAGTCATCTGGAGCTCTTCCTTTGATAAAAATGTCTTCATTTTAAAAATTATAAAACAAATACCTTTGATCATGTGATAGGAATGCAAAATTTTGTTTAATCTAAAATAGACTAAACAGAAGAGATTCAATAATTGAATAATATTTTAAAAGCATACCGTATTATTGTCCTAATCTAGTTTAAGTCCTTTCAACCAAGCTTTCTGCTGATAGCTTTGCTCCTTTCACCCTCTTTTTTAAGAGACAATAGCTATAAGAAAAGACTTGGATAGAAGCATACTAGCAGCTAGAGTACAACTCCTCCTCCAGGAGATGACAAAAAGCAAAAGAGGGAGGTACAAGTTGCCACAGAACATGCTGCTCTAAACACCAAACACACCACAAAGTAGTAGAAGCAAAAGCTACAGCATTACTTCACAAAGGAGGAGCTCCAGTCAGGCTAGCAGGTAACAAGTCAACACTTCCAAATCGATCAAGGACACCAAGAGACAAGGATCCTATCAAACTGCAGTTTCATTGCCACTGCTCTGATCTACACAGTGTATATTAATTCATTCCATATTTGTTAGAAGTGCTCAGACACAGAGCTAGATATAAACCAGAGACAGGATAATTTTGCCATTTTTAATTTTTATTTTCAACATCAATATCATTGAGAGAAACAAGAAACCTGTTCTACAGTAACACTTGTATTTGCTATGTAGTTACTTCTATAGTCTGGACTATAAACTGCTTCACTCCTGCATTTCTATGATATCTGCACATAACTGTTCTTCATCTATTCTAAAAAGACCTCAATATACTCTCTGCACTTGGAGCAATTCTTAGAATCTTACCACCCAGTTTCTGTTAAAATGAGAGTTTTGGAACTATTAGCTTTTAAGCAAGCAAGAAAAGAGCAAATATTCCACAAACAAAATCAACCGCTTAATTATATTAGCCCCTAGGCATAATATGCAATCTTAAAATTCAAAAGTACAAAATAAGTTACTATGTATCCTGAATTACTGCTTTCTTTGGATACCAGACAACCCATATATGAAGACTCTTGTTTCAAATTAGAAAGACCATATAGTGTTAACACTTCTTTTTGCTAAGGCATCCTCATTCCTAAAACAACATACCTGAAGTGTAAATAAGTTAAACAGTATTGCAATATAAAATTTCAGAAATGCTACTAGGAAGATAAATTAACCTTAAACAAAAGGCACCTGAGCTCAGACTCATCTTAGCTAGGATTAAGACACACTTGGTCATCTCCCACCAGCACCTCAAAACCTCACCCAGACACACATTGCTCAGCAGCTGCAACTTTCAAGGCAAATAACTTTATAATAGAAGTATCTTTCAACAGGGTAATCTGATGCACGTAGAGCCCAAATACAAAGTGTGCAAATGCCAGGGACACGCCCCAGGGGTGGGGGGTATATGGCAACCTTATATACAGTTCAACACAGTCCTATGCTATCAGCACACAAGCGAGGTTTTGCTCCCTTAGACATTGGCAGCAACAGAACACCCACAGTAACAGCATGAGGATTAGTGCAGTATGTGCTGATAGAACACCCAGTGGATACGTTTGAAATGCACTTTCACTGACATTTCAAGTAGAATCAATCAGGGACAGCTGAGGCCAGTATTTCAAATGAGAGCTGAAACAGCACTGAAGTAGGGTAAACAGATTCCCTAGTTTCAAAGCTGAGAGGGGCAAGAAGTCATTTGCTCTCCAATCCCTACATGTAATCTGCACAGAAGCAGAATAGTTGTGCTTCATTAGGGTCAACTAAATAGACCTGAGTTTTTTTAGAATAACCATTGCAGTTTCACTTAGTTTTAGTGTCCTGACCAAACCAATAAAATAAGGTACTCTGCTGAAGTATTAACACCTTTTGAATCCAGGATTTGAAATGAAGGACTAAATCTTGTGGCATGCATTAAAAAGGAATTACTAAAATTTAGTGGGATTTTTGATCAAATGAATAATATTTGTCCTTCTGTGTTTTCTGAAGTTTTTATTATTACTATTTTAAAGCAGCTACAGTAATACCAGCAGGAACTAAACTACCAAAATTAGAGATAGGAAAAAGAATACTTGTCAGACTCCAGCTCCTTGCCTAGTAAGTTTTTGTTGTATCATTAAACCTGTTAAGTATTCAACATCCAGATAGTGGCCTGGGAGAAAAAGAAGTGTATTCGGAGTAGATCTTACTTTTTCCCTCCTTGATGCTACCCTCATTAGAATAACAGATTACAATTATAATTGTATCTGAATTGGCAGTAAATAACCTTTAAACTGGAAAGGCCACCTAGAGGAGCTTCAGTGAAGAGACTGTAGTGAAAATGGTTAGTTAATAAAAGACAAGAAACTTTAATCTTGAATGTTGACTTTAGTTAATGCTGTAATTCCTGCTCAATATAGTTACTATGACTGTTCACAAGTTATGTATCTACTCAAAAAAAAGACAGATCAAATTACTCAATTGTTTGTCTGTAACATACAAGGAATATTTTCACAAGTATAGAAGATTCAAGTTGCTNGGTGGGGAAATCACGGATGACTAAGTTTACAGATTTGATTATACTCATGTCTCCAGATATGAAAATGAGACTCTTGCTCCTGAAGTTGTTCTGGAAGGTTGTTTTTTTCCTTTCCAAGATAAGGATCACTTACCTTTCTCAACTCTGAGAACTGAGGTAGTCTGTAGTAAACCAGCTTTTCTTTTGTTATACTTGAAACAGTTCCACTGTTTTCTCCACTGCGCCCTTTACCATGATTTCAATACTTCAATCTTTAGGAGTCTGTCATTTAAGCTTTGCATCAGCTAGAGCTCTCATGTTTCTCTGAAAACAACCCAAGTTCTATAGCTTTGAAAGAAACTACATCATTCTTCTCCCCTTGGGCCAAACACCATAGTACTGAAATTAACAGTTCACATAGGGAATAACTCAATCTGGGGCTTTGACAGCAATAGTCAGCAAGAACCTCCTCATGTTCTCTAATTTATTTCTAGAACATCTGTTCTAGAAGATCCCTCCCACTCATTAGTAAACTTACCTTTTTCATTTCTTCAACATAGGCTATCATGGCTTCTTCTTTGGACATGTTTCCCAAGGCACTCCAAGCATCCCTACGAAAGAAAGTCACATACATCTTCAGTTATCTTCAGGGCCTATTGGATTTTTTCAGCCTGGTCTTAAGTAGGTCAGTTATGTAATGCCTCAAGTTTCTCTGATACAAATAAAATGAAACAACAGTTCACAACTTATTTTAAGTCCAAATATGTAACTTGCTAGGATAATCATAATGGTATGTTAACAAAGGAGCAACAAACTGAGCAGCCTGGGGACTGAAGAGTTCCTCACCGACCAGCTATGATCTTGTACTCAGTAAATTGTTAACAAGCCCAGATAAAAGACATACATTTCCCTTCTGATTAAGTTGATTTTTTTAAGACTTTGCTGCAGAGAAAGAGCAGGCACTTCAGCCAGCACTTGCAAACAGCTGTCAGCAAGTTAGAAAAGACTACAAAAAAAAACCAAACTGTTCTTTCTGAGTTTAGCAACTGGGGAAGGACACATCAGTCCAGTAGGCAAAATAGTTTAACCATTGCCCCCAGTTACCACAGCAGCTACTTATAAACTCAAACTCCACTTCTCCAACTCTGCAATGCAGGAAACTCCAACCAAATTTCAGCACTGCACAAGGAATCTGTCAGATCACAGACTGGAATAAAACCCTTCTTTACTCAGTCTTGCACTTGATTTGATGCTGTTCCTTCTCTTGCTAGTGCATTTGCCCCACTTACAGCAAAAGCCCAGGGCTGGTGGCTCATGTTTCAGCTACAAGCAGCCAACCCAGTGGGTGGAAGCTTAGTGTCCTGATCCTCTGCAAAGATACCCCCTTCACCCTGACTTGGGGAGACTGGAAAGAAAAAGTCAAAGGAATCATTTCACAGAGCCCAGAAAGACCATGGTCATAACAACAGCAATAATAAATGTTCTTCAGGACAAATCATTAAAATATAATAGGGAAGGCATTCACATGGCTTTTCAAACAGATTTAAGCAATTTGGTGAATCAGAAGCCTTCCCAGCACAAGGAAAATACAGTGAAAAGCCCTGTCACTGAGCAGACAAACCGGGAAGACATAAACCAGACCTCTTCTCAAGAGCTTGAACCTCTATCAATGGCTCTCAATGAGCACTTAGTGAGCACTTATTCTCAAAACTTGAGAAGGAATAATTCCTTCATGCACATCACTCACTCTGCAGAGCATCTACAGCCTCATATTGCAACAATAAACACCACAGAGGAGGCCTTGATGGTGCCTGCCCAAGAAAAAGCTGCCCACCTGCAGAACCCAAGGGAATGTTTTCACTTGCAACTCAGAGAACTTATTTGTTATTCGAGAAATTTAGAACACAAAACAGAAAATTAATTCAAGCACCAAAGGCTGTGAATGTTCTCTCTTTTAAGAGAGAGATAAACTCACTAAACTTTCTCTAAGTGCCACTCTTCTAAACATCTCCACTCCAAGCATTAAAAAAAACCCAAAACAACACAACTCATTAAAAGTTACCATTTATATCTACCAATCGGATCCCAAAATCCAGGTCGTGGAATGTTACAGGGTCCTTGGGTTGCTTGCTTATAAAAGCTATAGAACTTGAGCATCATTTCATTCGTTGGTTGGAATGAACCTAGTGAAAGCATTTTAAAATACAATTAAATTGTAATCAAGAATATTAACAAGTATTTTACAAGCTCAGTATTTCTGTGAAAAAATAGCCTGCAGTTTGTTACAGTCTGACAGAAATACAATTTAAGTCAAAGGAGAGCATCTTCACTTAATCTACCATGAACCAGCACCACGGACAATATTTACTTTACAAACAGAAAGTTTCACATTGAGTTTAAGGGACTATAAGCTTTACTACTCCTAAGGTCAGCTTCCACAATTAGAATTAAAAAAAAAAAAAGAAAAAAAGAGTAATAAGTAACATTAAACTGAGTGAAAGGACAAGTGCTTTAAGGGACAGTAAACAAAGTATTTTGCAAGCCATTTTACTGTTAAAAACACTAACTTATTGAAAGACTTCAGAACTTAAAAAAACCCCAAACAAACCAAAAACAAAACCACAAAACCGAACACAACAAACCCAAACCGAAGCCTTCCCCAGTGTTTTTATTTACTTTGGGTGTTTGACAGCACTTTCAATAACAGTTTCACTGCTTTTGTTTTCTCTTCTTTATAGAACACACTTTCGCAGAAGTAAAAAATATAAATACAAAATTGTAACAGTTTGTAGAGAAGATTCATAACCAACCCATTACATCAAAGACTTTCAGGTTCGATTGTAGTCATTAGAAGTCTATCATGACCTTTATCTTTAGTACCTCAAAAAAAATAGTCTTACAGCAGAATTAATGATGTAGTAATAGCCAACTTTTTAATTTTATTACTCTTACCAAAAAGACTGGTTTGGGGGGTTTTTTTCTTTCCATTGTATTAACTGTTTCAGGGGAGGGAACTCGTGGTAACAGCTCTGAAGCCGTCAAACCAGCTTCAGGATTTCAGGGCAACAGGGACCCCTCCCCAGCGACCCCCGCACCGCAGGGAGCTGACAGGCCTCCTCTAGGCGCCGGACCGGGGAACTTCTGCCGTGGGCTCGGAAGCCCTCGAACCGAGGTCTCTTCAGGAGAGGCGACGGCAGCACTAAGACCGAGGCTTCCGAGCGGTTCTCAGCCGCCGCCTGCTGACGGGCCCCCGGCCCGGGGCGCCTGAGGGAGGGCAGCCCTGCTGCTCCGGCCGGCGGGCCGCGCCGCCGCCCCTGCCCCAGCACCGCTGCCCCGGAGGAAACGGCCGTCGGCAAGAGAGTGACCTCGCCGCCCCCCGGGCCCTGCCCGCCTCGCAGGTACCAGCCGGGCGGCCAGGCCCAGAGCCAATACCCCCGGCCTCCCCCTCCGCCGCCCCTCAGGCCGCGCTTACCATTTTTTGGCAGGCTCTGGATCACCTTCACGGCCGCCTCGAACCTGGTGGCGTGCACCGAGCCGGTCTCCGCCATGTCCTCGTCCCGTCCGCTCACTGTCAACCGGCGCCTGCTCGGCCGACGGGCCGCGTCTGGCGGGGCAGGGTCCGGCCAGCCTCCCCCCTCGCCGCGCGGCTGCACGGGGGAG
>VYZX01031614.1:130947-151811 GCA_013401335.1 Brachypteracias leptosomus | reverse complement strand
CGGGGCGGGGTGCCCAGCCCCCACCCCGATCCCCCAGCCCTCCACCCCCGGCAGGGCTGAGCACAGCCCGCCCAGCACCTCCGACCCGCCTCGCCCCGCAGGCCAAGCGCGGGCCGCAACACCCCAACCAACACCGTACCCCTACCTTCCCCACGGCGTCAGACGCCCATCTTACGCCTCACCCGGCCGCGCCCTCCGCTCGCACCGCCCCGAGGCCCCAGGGGCACGCCGGGAAACGCAGTCCTCCCGCCGCGCCCCGGAGCCACACGGGTGCCCCGGCCACCCTCCACACCTGCCCTTCCTCCCCACGCCTCGCAAGCCGCTGCCGCTCCGGGTGCTCCTTCGCAGCCGAAGGCGGCCGGCTGGCCCCAGCGGCCGGGCTGAGGCCGAGGACAAGCCCCTGGGCCAGCCTGTCCCCCCAGGGGCCTCCTGAGCTCCGGGTGATGGCGAGGTCCATCCTGGAGCTCGAGGAGCCTCTGAATTGCTGATCCCGGAGAGAGTCTCCCGTGTGGCCTGAGGAAACAGTTCTCTCCTTTATATTTTCTTTTTTTTTTTTAGCGTTGTTTCTTTTTCTCTGTTTCCCTCCTCTTCCTACCCTTTCTCCTCCCTGCTTGTATAGCTACAATTATATGCTAATGAGCATTTCAAAACATGCCGTATTTCATCCACTTACGGGCCTCGGTTATCCTCAGGAAATCCCCACCACCCTGGCAGCTTTGCTGCTTCCCCCCTCCTCACAGCCATCTTCCTACCCACACCCAGTTCCACGTAATTCACCTAAATTACCACTGCAGCCACGTATTTTTGTGATAGCTTTAATGGCTTGTATTTACATGAAAATTTTAGGCATGAGATTTTAAAAGCATAGAACCCGGGGAGTAACTATTTGCATGGTATTCAGAGATGGGAGTGAATACCAGTACAGAACCAGCAGCTAGCTCGGTAGCTAAATAAATGAATGGCTTTATTCAAAAGTGCTGTGCATCCAGCGCTCTGTGAAGTCAAACAAAAGTATGTTAAACCAATTGCTTTGGTAGCAAGTGGAATAATTTACCCAGTGAGCAACAGGATGAATTAATAGCCCCTTTGAATAAAATTGAGTACAAAATCTTGGCATTTGAGCCAGTCTCATTTATCTGGTACACAATATATATTTTAAATTCCTCTGAAAGTGGTTGTGTGCTCACAGTATATGCCCTCTGCTGGGAAAGAAAAGCTCCCAAGAGAGGGAATTAGAGCAGATCAGCCCCTGCTCTGCTGAGCTAGTACATTCCACAAGGTCAGCAACCAGCTGGCCAAGGAAGAGCTTTGCTAGAGAGAAGCTGACACTTCCAAAGGTGTTGAAATAGGATTCCCCACACTGGGCAAATGATGAACCTGTGTTATGAAAACCACTGCTCCACTCACAGGAACATTACAGATTAATTTCTTTGAATTTTTTTGAGTGCTAGATTTCTAAAGCTCTTGTGAGCTTCATACTAAGATCTATCATCTTTTTATCCATGAAGGTAGGAATGACAGAAGCTCAGATCAAAGGGAAGTGTTTGTTTGAAGATAAGTGGGTTTCTGTATAAATATGGATTCTTTGAGCAGGCAAGGAGTTAACTGCAAAAAAGTAAAAAAAAATAAAAAATAAAAGTCTTTTTGTGAGGCCAGCTGATGTGTAAATTCTACTTACCTGAGAAAATCTGTAATGATGTTTACCATTTTAATTGATTTAAGAGAAATGCAGCCTGCATTTTTATAACAAATGTTCCCAGACTTTCACTGGAAGCAGGCTTTAAAAGAGATGCAAATGACAACCTATTTAATGGCTGTAGGCAGGAACAGGAGCTGCCCTCTTTGCACAGAAGATGTGTGAGAATGTGAGATCTGTACATCCAGAACAAGGCACTTAAAATAACACATCATGCCCTGAGTAACATCATGCCCAGTAACATCATGCCCTGAGACAAGGATGAAAGAGCAAATGAGACGCAAATTTTGAGCACTGGTGAGTCTAAGAACATATCACAAATGACTAGTTAATTTAAATGCTTATATATAATGCTAATTAGCATTGCTATTAGCTGTCCCCATGTCTACATTTTGCATTCTTATTACTGTGGCTTCCATGTAGGGTTAACAATAATCAAATGTGGGGTATAAGTAATAAAGGAGAGCCTCTCATCTACTGCAGGCATTCAGGAATGGATCTGCAGCTTTATCTCAAGCTGAGGATCTAGACTCCATTCTTTAGGGGACCAATATTATATGACATTTCTCTGCTGTTGGCTGAGTACCTATTGGGAATGACCACATGCTTGTCTGGAGAAAAGGCAAGACAAGTGTGATCCTGAGTGTAACCTTGGACCTATCCTCCACAAATGGATTAGGGATGGTTACCGAGTCCAAAGGTGTCACGGCACAAGATAGTCTATCAAAGTCTGATGTGTTGAGCAACCCTCATTTTGTGCTGTGTGTAAGGTGCCACTGTCCCTTCATGTTGTTCTCATTTGTATCCCAGGTATGCCTTAGTTTTCTAGCAGTTACTTCCAGGGCCAAGCTACACCCCAGTCCAGCTTGAAGAACACCTTTATTTTACTAGAGGGACAAAGGAGTCAGTTAAGTTATGCAAGTGAAAAGCAGAAACTGGAATCAATTATGCCTATTGCTCCTCAAGGGTCTGAATCATAGCAGTGTATTTTACAGAAATATTTTTAAATGGTTCTTAAGAAAGTAGACCATAGTCTCATATGCATTATGAGCAAGTTCTGTAAGCTATCAGATCCAAGAGTATGTAATTTTAGCAAAGCTTGCTTTTTGAAGTATGTAATCCAGCAGGAAGGAAGAATGAATTATTTAAAAGCTAATAGTCATAATTATGAAGTACTAAATTAGCATTACAATTTCTAAGTCAAATCTACATGCTGATGAAGAATGAAAAGATGTCTATGAAGGGTAGAGCTACTCACAAGGAGTAGTTTTCTACATTGTTTACAATAGAAAGGCTAATGTATCAAATGACATTTACTTACACGAATTTTAAATGAGATCATGAAGGACATTTGTGTCAAAATTAACAGCTCCGGAGAAAGAGAACTACTTGCCTACCATGAATATGGCAAAAACAGCAGTTGAAGTTGTGCACCAATGTAGGCCAATCCCTGTTCTTCAGAAAAAGCCCTTTGGGCAAAGGACTAGTTTGACACAAACAAGAATGCTTTTGGGGATGGAAATTTCCTTGTGAGGTTCACATACATCCCATAATAACTCAACTAGAAATATCGAGTCATTTCACAGTTGGGGATTAAGTAATGGAATTATTTTTAACCATTATTAATGGCAGCTGCTTCGCCCAAGGATTAGACTCCATGTTGTCAAAGGCATTAGAGGTACTATATCCCATTTCAAATCTCTTTTGAGCTATGCAATTCAGGTATGCCAGGTCTTTCAGTAGTCAATATTTTGAGTTACTCTTCTGTTTCCCACCATATATCCCCACTTCTCACATATTTAAAAAAAGAATATGCAATAACACAAGTATAAGCTTAGATTCACTTCATAAAATGCTTTTTGAAGAACAAAATATGGTTATACTTCCAGCAGCATTGACTTTGCGTTTAACTATACTGTACTTACAAAGTCAAAACCTTTTACAGGTTTATATCTTTGTAGGTCTAAAGTATAATGCAGTGCCATATTGCATCTTAAGCCTCTCTTTTTTTCTCCAAGCTTACTATTAATTTATTTTATGAAATTTTTAATAAAGTTCAGTTTTCCTTACTGCCTCAAGGTATTATTCTTGTAGAGCCAGCAGAGACTTATAAAAGAATTGTTCAGATTTTGCATATTCTAGAAATAACATTGAAAAAATCCTGATCCCTTACACAGCCATAAACTGAGCTTTGAAAAGTATCTAGTTTGATCTTGCAGCAATGACGAATTGTGTCTTATGAACAACAGCAGACAGCTCATAATAAATACTTATTCTTTTCAGTAAAAAATACAGTATCTGGAGGTCAAACTCTGCTGTCATTTACAGTGATATAAATTTGGAGTTGGTTGATTTGGGGATATTTGTAGTGTACACATTTTCATAATGCAAATCAGCAGAATTTTACTCTGAAAAATCTAATTCTGGTATATTGTTTCTGTTTTGTGCTTCTTATCTCCACAACTACTGCCACTAAAGTTTTAGAAGCCTGTCCTTGTGTAATTTGCCTCTTGGGAATAGCAAACAAAATACTGTGACTGTATTGTATTGCTTATGCAATGGCATATTTATAGCCAGACAGCTCTTTTGATATTTTTTTTTCAGTATCTGGAAGGGAAGAAAACAAAATACCCTTAGTTTATGTGCATTCTTTTAAAATTATAGCAAAGGAAGGTTATTATTCTCTCTAGCGAGTTTGAGAAGTGACTTTGTGGAAATGCTTTCATGACACACATTTAACAGTGTGCAAAACCTGGAATATAACTGGCAAGGATAATTGACCTAAAGCATCTTCAGGCCCACATCTATCATTTTGGATGTTTATTCAGGTAGAAAATACACTACTGTGGCTTTGATCAATGAACCAACAACCTAATCTAACAGATGAAGCGTGATGCACTGGAGTGAGTCCTCCAACAAACAAACACTCAGAAAGATTTAAGACTGAGTTTAATTTAGTGCTCAGCACAGGACCACCACCTCATTACAATCCTCTTAAGCACCCAGCTCTGTTGCTGTGCGAGTCTTAGTGAAAACTCAGACTGCTTTAGAAGTCAGTTCCAGCTAAATACTTTTTCCAGCTATAACCCACAGCTTTTTCACTCTCATATTCAGGTCAGGTCTGGTACTGGACATTATCCAAGGAAGTTTATCTGGGAAGCTTTATTCAGTAGGAAATTTGACATTCAGGAACTGTTTCAGTTTATACTGTTAGATCATTTCTGCTTGACTGAAATAAAGAAGTCATCTCTGATTCAGAGTTTTGGGGTGATGAGGCCTGTCTGTTTCACTGAGGTGAGAGAGTTGGGGATCAGAACCTCCTGGATTTTGCCATTTAAAACAGAGAATTAATTCTTAAGATGAGAATTCTTAAACAGAAAATTCTTGGATGAAGACATGGTATAGATGAAAACTTAGGAAATTAAGTGTCTTAAGTGTTTTTTTACTTTGCACTAAAATGTTCTGGTTACTATAATATAAGTTCAGTATGAGAAGCTTATATCAAAGCTTCTGTAAATGCTGGAAAGCTTAATGAGGAAAGACAGCTGCCAGTTTTTGTTCCCCAAAAAGTATAAAAAAAATAAAGAAATTGCTGAATAGTTTTCTAAATAAATTACTGTTGGTTTCTAAAAAAACTCCAAGAAACAGAGGCAATTGAGTTGTATGAAATAAAAATGATCATTGAATCCACAGAAAGTCTTTGAATGCACCTAAACAGAAGTGTTTAAAGGTCAAGTCACTCTGCTGCAGGTAAAGATAGAAGTGCTCCCCCCTAAACTAAGGGGGGAGCTGGGCAGCCACGTCACTGTGACAAGTTATGTAGGGTCTGTTTGTCACACTGAGTAATCTAACAGAGGACAGAGGGCAGTTTCAGGAGGCATTATAAGTCTTCAACCAAAGATGTACCCATTAAAGAGCCCAAGTCTTCAGTGTCATATAGATCACTTTAAAACATCCTGAAATTAAATGTTAGTACTACAAATTTGCCATACAAAAGAAACAGAATGATAAAATATGCCATATTTCTTCTATTTGCCTAGCTCTTATCAGTTTTTGATCTTTCTGGAGCTTTGTTTACTGGATTATAGAGCTCACGATTATCCTCCTGGACAGTTCTCCTACAATTCTACAGATTCTTATAAATAGAAATCAAGCAACCCTTTGATTTCTTTTGTTTAGGACTGAATTTACTGATGCTTTCTCTCCAGTGAACTGCTTCTTTCATTCTTATGTCTTTCCAGTATTTTAACATCTTTCTTGAATCATAGATACTACTGCTAGGTACAATACTGCAGAAATACTTGTATTCTTGTCAGAGGCAATAGAGGGCTAAGGTATTGCCTTCTCCAAACTCAATATTCTCATTTGTATGTCCAGAATTCATTGACCATTTGGGATGTAGAGATGGATGAAATGTTCAAAGCACAGGATCCTCATACCTCACTTGTAACTGAGGACCCACATTATGAGTGTGTCCTCTCAAAGCTTTTGTTTGTAGTGATGGAACAATATTTGGTTGTATTCTATTATGCTGTTTGTGCAACTAGTTTATCAGATTCTTCTATCATGTCAGCCTGTTCTTTTAATTATTTATCACTCTTCTAATCACTGGGGTCTCTGCAAATTTTATCAGCAGTGATTTGTCCTGTTCTGAGTTAGAACAGAACTAATTCTGACCAGTGATTTTACTTTTCAGTTAAGTTGCTTCTAAGTAACTGCATTTTCTGAAGTTAACGCCATATTTTTGCAGACAGTGTCTGCTTCTAGCAATGATAACACTCAATGTTCATAGTCACTACCAAGGACTGGTGTGCAAAAATGCTCTTGCTTATACTTGCTCCTGTGCAGACCAGTGTCACTGCTAAATCTTGTACCACACTGAGGGTGCAGAAAGTAAAAGGCTGCACCTGCAGGGAGGAGCAGACAGGACAGGTGACCCTAAAATAACCAATGAGGGATTCCATCCCATAGTCATATTCAGTATAAAGCTGAGGGATCATGAGGGTCAAGCCTTTTCTTCAATGGCCAGCATCTAAGGAGCACTCTGTTCTGCCTTTGATCCCTATCCCTGCATTCCTGAATCCAGTCGCAGAATCTAGCTCCTGAACCTGGCTCCTGTCTGCTGGTGAATCCACTCTGGGACTTCCCCAGTGCCTGCTCCACAGCATCAGTGATGGTTACATAATTGCCATCAGGGGAGTTGGATTTCTTACTGGTTTTGTGTATATTTGTATATATTCAATTTTATTGTTATTATTTTCATTAAAGCTGTTTTTGTTTTCTTTTCCAATCCATAAGACTCTCTCCCTTATTCTCTTTCTCTTCCCCCTGGGCAAGGGAGAGGGGTTAATAGAGAGTGTCTGTCATCTGTCTAGTGGACAGCCCAGCCCTAATATGTGGCAGATTTTATCAAGGTGTCAAGGTCAGTACCCGCTTTATGGCCACATTTGTAGTCTGTCAGCCATTTTTTAAATTTAATATGCACCATAATTATTTTATATTACAATAACAATTAGGTTTTAAAATTTTTATTGCTGTTTCTCGGTGAAAATTTTATGCAATTAGATATTTTACCAAAGTATAAATACATCTCTACAACACAGTTACACTTGTCTATCAAACTTGTATTCTCACAGAAATGGATATTGAGTCATCCTGAATGTATGTATACTTCTCCATACATTCCTATTGGTTTGCATTAATGAAATTGTCCTTCTTTAATGGAATCTCCTATCAGTCATTCTGTTATTCTTGGGATCAATATTAAGTTGATAGGACCGCAATACCCATATATCTTTTTTCAATATTGACACAACCTTTGTTTTCTTTGTGCTCTGGAACTTCTCCAATGTTTGAAAACTGACTGAGAATGAATATTAACAGTCCATAGTGCTCTTTGCTGGCTCATTTAAAACTCTTGGATGTGATTAATCTGCACATGCTGATTTAAGAAGGTCTAAATTTAGAACCTGCAGATAACTAGATTTCCTGTGATTTTCATTTTAATATAAACAAAATATTAGGTTTTAAACACTGTGCTTAAAATCTCTTTTTGTTGCTCTGTTCACTCTCTGGTATTTTACTATTTTACTGTGTGTTCAAAATCCTGCAGGTGGAAGGGCTCTGAATTTCTAAAGATTTTTTTTTAAGGGAGCTACACATTTATTTGCAGATTACCTTTGACTTGTATGAAACCTTAGGATAAATGTCTGTCAGCTACCTTAGCAAGCCATGTATTATAAGCAGCTCAATCCTGTTTCTAACCTTTGCAGGAGGGGTTGTTGTTCAGTTTCCACTTGATAACTTTGGTGTGCTCTCTCATTCTTTTGCATAGTAGTTCTAAAAAACCAATATATTAAAAACAAAAGCTTTCGATTAGTAGGGTTGTCTACCCCAAAGTCTAAATTTCTATGTCATGATAAATGTACTGTGGATGCTCTTTACTGACTTCCTTTTTCAAAAAGTTTTAAAAATATTTAAATCATTGGAGAAAGTACACAAATGTATTTCTGTTCTAAAACAGAGGAAACAATGCAATGACCAACTATACACACATCTATTTGTACATACGTAATATATAAAGTAGTGGTGTCACATATGATATTGATGAATACATTATGAGCTGTTGGTAAAAGCAATATGTTAGTTTTAAACAGATCAAAGGAAGAGACTGGAGAGCCCGTTCATCCCTGGATTAGGTGGTTGTTCTGTGTCTCAGGTGGCAGTGGGGTGCTCTCCTGGCTGTACAAGCCTCTGACCCCACTCCCACCACAGCTCCTTCTTTCTTCTGCATAAACAAACCCAGAACTGTGTGAGGAGCAGAGGAAGGAATGAGACATCCACAATACAGAAAACACTGTAACCACAGCTCATGTATTTGTCTTTTGAAGACAAAACAGCAGTTGCACTAAGTCTGTGATTATGCACATATTCAAGTTGAACATCCTGAGCATCCCCTGATTTTGCAACAGCAAAATTAAGTCCTGTGTACATTTACAAGGTGGAGCCCTTGGCTGTCAGGAACTCTGGCCTTGTGTTTTAGTTCTGCCAGCCACCATTAGCCTTATTTCTTGACTCAGATTTGCATTCACAGTAGGACCCACAGAAAAGTGGGTCATGTTTGCTGGATGCTGTCATCTGCATCACTAAAGCATCATTGTAGTATATTTCATTAAAGAATCTCTGTGGTATAACTGGTATAGGGAATCAATAATAATAGAATAAATGTGTACAAAAATGACCAAATTATTACATTTTTTACCTCGGATATTAAAAATATAAAGTTGTCTTACATGTCTTGAAATGCAAAATTTGGGGGTACAAAGAAGCAGGATAAATCCCCAAATCAATGGATCTGGATATTTTATATTATTGAAAAGAGGTACAGGCAATGGGTTGGGAATGACTTGAGCAAACATATTTAAAACAGCTGTATTAAAAGTAAATGAAGGCTGAAGCCCTAGACAGCAGCTCTGTGATCTCTGCCCAGTCATTCCAAACGGACCATCTTTACTTCCTCCAGTCTGTATCTCCTCCTCATGTGCCTCAAATCATGTGCTTCCTGGTGGGGCCCGCCATATTCAGAGCAGTTTGTTAACACACTGAAGCTCTTTAAAATGCATACTATGTGTGCATAAAGTGTCTTCATTTATTAGATTAGCTCACAGATCAGGCACTATTCAAAAGAACAGAATGGTGCTAGAACAAGGGTGTCAACTCACTCTGTAGTGAAAACTGAATTCCCCCTTCAGTCAAAGGCTGGGAATTAAAAACAAAATAGACACAAATGACTAATTTTGAAGTTTTACCTCCTTGCCTCTGGAACTGCTCTCTCATAAATGCTGCTCTACTCATTTCAGCCCGTTTAAGGGTGTTGACCAAGCCCTTGCTACAGATTTGTCTTGGCGGGGCTGTGCAAGGATAGCCAAGCCTTGGCTACAAAACTGTGCCAGCACAAGCCTCTTGCTTGGATGTAGATGTTTTAGCAAACTTCAAAAATATCATGGCATAGTTGGTGTTGTCACTGAGGCTAATTACACTGTCCTGTAGTGAAGAACCAGGCTCCCACAGCTGAGCTGAAGCACTTTGACAATACAGTAACAGGTGTTTCTGTCCTGTTGGGGCACACTTTTGGTTTTATTGGTGCTTTTGTATTTACAAGGTAGACACACTTATTCATTCACACCCATGCAGAAGTCAGGTGTGTCCTAAATGTCTGGATTAGGTAGGTAGATAGGATCAGTTCTTTCATCCCATTGTGACATAATTTCATTCATGTAATACGGCCCTCCCTGAATAATAGATGTGGTGGTATGTTTTATTGCAAACGAATTTCTGTCCTTTCCTTTCTGCAAGTATAATGTTGAGAAATGGTTGTGTAAAACCAAATTACTTTAATTGGTAGGATAAAATGTGCTAAATTATCCTGGATTAATTATTGAGTAGTGTAATCAAATATCAAAACAGATTTCTAAATCTCAGGAATAGTGAGAAAGAAGAAATACTATTTATACCAACCCTCCAGATAGAATCAGAGACTTATATATTGCCTTTATGTCCTGAGTCTAGCTTTCAGATTACTGATTCACATGAAAACAAACCCTCTTGTGAGAAATCTCTTTCTACTAGCCAACAGAGAATGTTAAGAAATATGAGTTGCAGTTTTAGCCACTATCATGTAAAGCAACTGGTGTATTGCTTAAATAAATAAATAAATATGTGTCAACTGAAGGCAAAACATGTTTTGGAGTCATTAATTTTGACTTTTCCTACACAAATTCAGAAGACAAATGATATGGGAAATCTGCTTTGGTGGGGGACAAACACACAAAACCAGCCTGCTGTTGTGAGATTTCTGACATGCGTTAAGGCACGAATTTGAAATGGGTATAACTGTTTTGGTATTACCCTGCATAAGAAACCCCTTATTTCATGATGAATAAACCTTTTTGCTTGTTTTATCTTTTTTAGCTTGTGAGCTACTTTAAGACAAAATACTTCTTTTTATTTGACTGAAACCTTTCACACAAAAATGGTTATGCATTGGACAGCATAATTTATGCAATCTATTTTGTGACTAAGCCCTAGCAATGGATTAATATGAATTGTTAGACTGTTGCTGTGACCCTATTCCCGGGCACTTATAAATAAATATGTTCCCCTGTGGCTTTGCTAAACCTTTGAAAAGTACATTTGTATGCAAATCTGTGAAAAGTCACGCAGCAATGTCACCCTTAGCATTGCACAAGTTGTGCAGTTCCATAGCGGACTGTGGAACGGTCTGACAGCTGATGTATTGAAAACTCCAGGCCACTTTCAGTAGGGACATCTAAAATTAGAAACCGTAAAAAGCTGGACTATGAAGTACAGAGGACAATTTTGCCATATTCAAGAGATGGACTGGATGACTTGCTGGGTCTTCCTATTAGTATCTTCCACTGATATGCACAATATTGTCATCGTCATTTGCTAACTTTTCCTAATATTGCTTAAGGGGTTAAATAAGTGATACTCTGATCCAGAAAATGCAGGTGTCTGCTATGTGCCAAGGGAATGGTTAGTAGCTACCAGCCTAACACTGGTGTATGATGGCCACTGGTGACCATTCTGGAAGGTAGGTTGTGACTGACTCACTGCTACTTTAACTACTTGGCTTTCAGCTGAACTGCAGCAACAAAAAACCCTTTAGCTATGGGCTTATGTTACAGGCTGATGTAGTTTATATGTAATGGAAAATCACTTTAGAGCAATTTGATTGTTCTAATAGACTATTATAGCAGGAGGCTATTGTAAATAACACTTAAAGAGGTAACTGAAATGAGGCTTTTTCAGTTATGAAGACATAATACCTTTGAATGAGGTACCATATGTGAGATTCACTGCTCTTTTCCTAATGCAGAACAAGAAAGCATTTGAATACTGAATTCTTCTATCTGAAATGCGGTAAGGAACCTTTCAGGCCACACAATAAAAATAATTTAAAATTATGGATATTAGCCATTTGAGCAAAGATATTCAGACCTTTTTTTTGTGAAAAAACATTTTTTTCTTCCACTGGAAACCAAAAGACTATTCAAGAAAGCCTGTTTCAACAAATTCATAGGATAAAGAAGACCTGCTCCCTTTATTAGGCTGATGATACCCAGCCAAGTATCATGTTGTCTATGAGATTATAAGATAATGGCACTCACTAGGTAATTAACTGGTCAATATACTGTTTCAATCTGCTAAGAGTTCTGTGTGCCCTCAACATCAGTACCACTATCAGGATTTGATTTTTCATATCTATGGCAAATGACCTTTACATAACAGGAGTAATTGGCATTGCTGACTGTAGCCCACAGCTTTCTGTGATATTTTGGGCTATTTTAAGAAAATGAGAGAAAATAAGTTCCTGAGTCCAAGTCTATGTCCTGTGTGGGAAGCACCTCTAGTTTTTCAGTGCTTTCCTCGGCCCACCTTTCTCTGCCATGATCATCCCATCCTGTTATACCACATACCTAAACAATCTGCATCTCATTGTAGTTCCTCTTGACCTATTCTTCTCCTCCTCCTCTTTCACACCTGTATATGCCCCTTCTTTCTGGCCCCTGCAAACCCATCCACTATCCCTCGTCCCATAATTCATCACAATGCTACATTCCAGGTGCCAGGGGATACACTTCTGTACCATTATCCATCACAATAGTATTGTGTGTTCAAAAAAACATAAATGCAGAAAAAATCCCTTGGTCCTTGTAGTGCATAGTGAAACATCTTCAGTGTAGCCCAGTTCTTCAGTGGATGTATCTTAACTCTTAAAAACTCTACTGCAAATATGCAAATATATTGCATTTAGAAACTTGGGAATTAACTAAATGTTGTCAGGTTTCTTCAGGAAGAGCAGAAGGTATGGCCCTGAAACTACCTTCTGCCAAATTTGAAAGTCCTCATTCAAAATATAGAGCTGCTGGGGGCTTAGCTTCTTGGCTGAAATATTTGTAATGGATTCAATAAGAAGTATTTCTTCTTGTTTTCATCTCACAAATTCCCTGAAAGGGGAAAATAACATCTGAAATAGAAACATGTGCTACTAGAGCTAAGTTAAGAGTAACAAAGGCATAAACAACTGAAAGCAAAGCAGTACAAGGGGAAACTTAACCACAAATTTCACATACAGTACAATGAGATGTCTATGTTCTATCTTCTATGTAAAACAGCATCCTGATCCCTTTTGCAGCCAGAAGAGTATTACATAAATCTTTTTTTATTCTTAGTATATAAACAAAGATATCTAGCTATGAGTCATCTTCCATCTGGTGTAAAAACCTGGATGGGCTCCACCTTATATGCTGAAGAAATACTGAGAAGTACAGACATGTCAGATACAGAGTGAAGGGCAAGCATAATTAACCCACTTCACACTCAGAATTATTTTAAAGAACATTAGAAACATTTTTAATACTGAGTAACTACATATTTATTACATGATGGTGTTTGAAAGTCCCCACCCATTAGGAAACACACTAGCCAGAAAAATACTGTGGGATTATTATAGTTATGACCAAGTAAATATTCACAGCTAATGCTGATATCACATAGCTGAGAATAGCAGGAAGCTGTCATCAGTAATTTACATATTTCGTTCTACTTGTGTCTGTGCATCATAAAGATTGTTCCTATTTGCATTTGCTGCCCTCTGAACCGAGTCACTTTCCAGTGGCATATATTCACTTTCACTGCAGGTAACTTAATTACAGGACAATTTTTACTGCATTATGCTACAGGAAACAATAAATGGTTGCTGAGATTGATTAATATCTATACTAAGTTTGAGACATGTAATCGATCTCATAGGCACAAGAGATTGTTCCTATTATGTAATGAAAAGTAACAGGAAAGAAAACCCCTATTTATTCTGAATAGCCCTACCCTTTAAATTCTTTTGGATTGCACTAAATAGCCTGATTTATTTTTAAATGTTCCCAACAGAAAATAGCCTCAGTCTATGCATAATGACTTTTTACCCACATTATCTGCATGGCCTGTGTTTGGGCTCTGACTGGGACAATGCCAAGGAGGATGTCAATGTTATCTTAGTGTGGATATGACTTTCTAGTAGACAACTGCATCTGAGTGTTGCTGTGCATTCAAACCCATTTGTTTTTCCTTCAATGCCCATTGAAGATACTCCCTTTCAAATACTGCTCAACCCTGTAGACTCAATATTGCTTCCAGTTGAAGCTTTATTGTTTCACTGGGAGCTGGAACAGACCCAAAAACTGTAATGTGTTTCTACTTGCTGAAAAAAACGCTATTATTCTGTGCCTTATTTTGCCATCCAAACATTGTACTGAAAAATACTATCACTGCAGAATTGCTGTCAAATATTTATTTTTATTGGGAAAACAGCACTCTTTCTGGAGTAGTATGATGTTATCATTTAATTATTTTTTCTTTTCTGCTTTATGATGGAAAGCTGCAATTCAATGAAGTATATATTTAAATGCAAAAGAGGCACACCAATTAATTAGGAGAGAATACAAATGCTTTTAATCTACATCAAAAAAAACCTGTGTGGCTTAGAAAAACATCAGTCTTTTAAACAGAAAGTATATAAAAGTAATTACTATTCATGATCACATTTTCTCAAATACTAGGAAAAATTGCAATTGTGCAATTAAATTATCTTCACAATAATATATTCTTTTAAGGCTTTTCATTATGCTAAGAACATTTTGATGACTCTTTGATTTCTTTTTATTTAGCATATAAATGGACACACATAATTTCAATTGATAAAAAAAATCAAAAATCCATAGAGATAGATCAAATGTTAGCTCTGAAACGCTGAGAACTGAAACATAGATATTTACTGCTTTCTCTTTTTTACCCATCCAATGAATGTACAGAAACTTAGTACTGAAGATAGGAAATAAATTAAGCTAGAGATTGCAGTTAGGTATAGCCATGAGTGTGGACTAATCAATTTTGAGGTGCGTATAAACTAGATGATGGAATTATTACAGTCAGCTCTCCATTATCTGGAATCACAGGAGCCTGGAAACTGAAGAAGGGAAAAAATTGTGTATTAGAGATGCTGCAAGGAACACCAAACAGAGACACTTCAGTTCTGTATGAAGTAAATATAGGCCAGAAAAGCTTATTAGCTCTGGGGTTAGTACTAGCCGGTGGTCTCAAGACATCACTTGTTGTGTTGCATAAATTTGCAAAGCCATCTTGGGCTTCACATCTCAGGGAAGCAGTTATATTCCTGATGATTCTGCAAGTAACGTCTGAGCCAACAAGCCCTGCTAAGCTGGGGTCGCTCTACAGGTATATGCATTCACTCTGGAACACTTCTGTTTGTATTTTCATAGCCTTTATCAAGCAGTGAAAAACAGAACAGAAGTAGTGCTAATGGTGCTTTCAGACTCCAAAACATTTCTCAAGAGCCCTGCTAGGGACTCCAAAGAGCTAAGCAAGCAGGACATGGCAGATACGGGGCATCCACCTGCCAGTGCCTGCTTTCAAGTCACAGGCACAGGAGGCTTGCCTCTGAATCTGCTATATTGCCTTTCATTGCTAATGATCCAAGCGTGACTTTTTCCTGGGCAAGGTGTCTATCTGCTTTTAACCAGAAGCTCTATGCAGGGTGAAAAACCTTTCCCAGGGAAAGTTTTATTTCATATATACATATCAAAGGAAGTCTTCCGTTTTAAAGGACTGGCATCCTCCAACAAATAGCTATTTCATCAGGAAGTTCCAACCTGCCCTCTAAGGAGTGGGCCCAACCTGCACAAGTCTAGTCAGAAAGCTGACTTTCACTCAGTGCCTACCCCTTGCAATGGGATTGATTCTTTCCAAATTTAAACTACTGCTCCTCCAAGCCATTAAATAAAAGAAGGCCAAAAAAAATTTGCTAATAAAAAGGATCACTGCCTGAAACCCACCTCCTGCTTTAAATGGTGGCTTGAAAGCCAGCTTTTCCTCAAAATGTTTTTGTTACAAAATAGTTTAGCCTTCTTTGTTATTGATGTAAGAAGCAAGCTGTCTTGTCATTTGTCACGTAATGCCCATGTTACCTGGTTTAGGTCTAGGAAGAAAGAAATGGGCTTTCCTGAGGTTCTGCATATGTATGGCTGCATCACCAGGGCCTGGATCCTCCACTTCCTCCATGCTCTTAGGGCAGTGAATGCCTTGGCAGTATTTTGAGGGATTCAGAAGATAAGCCTACCTTGTACTGGGAAGCTGGAGGTGACAGCAGCAGAAAGGACCTAGATGGGGAGCTGGGAACAGAAGATGTGGGAGGAATTCTTTGATGCAGTGAAAATGGAAAGGCAAAGTTGGGAGGCAACCTGGTGGCTAGAGGCTGAGCTGAGAAAGATGAAAGAATGAAGACCAAAATGAAAGAAGCCAAAGGAACGGGAGATCCAGTGGAACATGGGAGGGGAAAAAACGAGGTGACAGATTGAGAAAAGGGTAGTAGAGGTGAGAGAAAAGGAAGGACTGTTGACACCAGAACACTGCTGAGGAGCAAAGATAAGCACGGAGGAGAGAAGAAGAGAAGAGAGTTTTATGAAAAATGAGGCTGAGACAGAAGGCAAATCCTGCAAGTGAAAATATATTAGAGGAGAAAGGTCATGTCAAAATACAGTAAAACTATTTATTTTTGTGCTGCTCTTATCTTATGCATTCTCAAAGCAACAATTTTGAACCTTATTATTTTTGTTCTCTCCAGCAGCTCTGGCTGCCTAGCAATGCCTGGCTGGTGGGTGCTGGCTCTGCTGCACTCAGCTCGCCCGCTGCCTAGCAACTGGCAGTGGGGTGCGACGGGTCCCCGGGCCTGGCTCGGGGACGCAGTCCTACCCCAGGCACCCCTGCTCCTGCAGCAAGGCAGGAGGGAGCATCTCCGGTGGCTGCAGTGATGAGGAAAACCTTAAAAATATTAATTGGAAAAAAGGGCACGTGAAAGTACCCACAAGAGCAGAGTCTGACAAATTATCTCTGAGAAGTGGGAACAGCCCCATTCATCTCTGCAATATTCAGACACCCCATGATGATAACTGAAATATCAATATGGTTAATTATTCTGGTTCTTAAGGAAGGCTCCATGAGCTGGATCTAAAGCACAGGAAGGCAAACCAACACAGCTTGTACCTTCTTGGGCAGCTACTTCTGATTCAGTGTAGGAAATACCAAGAAGCCAACTTTTGGTCCCAGAAAAAAACCAAACAAAACATTAAAGTTATAGCATTAAATATTCACACAGGATTGTCCCAGTACAGCCACGTTTGTGTAACTATATCACCGTAATCAATAAAAATTTTCTTACAAGGACATAAGACTTCACATTTGGCAGTAGAGCTGACGTGGCTGATCTGAACAGGCCCTGTGTCCTCTGTGCTTCCAGCTGCCCCCTCAGATCCCTCATCTCCTTTTCCATCGCGCTGTCAAAAATGCTTTTGTGGCAAAACAACTGAACCAGGAATTGATCCAGCTGAGAAACAGTTCAACAAAAAATAAGAGTTATTTTCCAATTGACACTACCAAAGTAAGTACTGTTCCCATGGGAAAAACCAAGACACATGTCAATCTATGGACCAGAAAAGGGAAGAGAGTGTTAGAGAGCTACACAAATTACAGCGCAGAAGTTGCTTTGACGCTGCTACTTTGATGCTGTTCTAAACAGGTATGTTTACAATATAGCCACATTTTTCTCTCACAGTCAAAAATGGGCTATGTCCCAAATGGACAGTATTGCCCCTGAAGATCACCATGCCTCACTGAACAAGAGCAAATCTCAGATGAACAGTTGAAACACTGGGAGGTATATAAGCACATTTGACTCTGGATGGGATCTCATTCAGGTGATAGTTTGGGTGGAGCTTGAAGAGCGCCATTACATTTTTTCCCCTACCAGTTCAGCTGCCCCTGCCAGGAAAATCTTCATTCCCAGCTCTCCTGCACACTGGAACTATCTTAAGTTAGTGAAGTTTTCCTCCTAATCAGCAGTTTATTGTCTGGAGCAATGGGAAAATATATTAATTAAACAAACAAAACCTCAGAACAAAATAGTTTCTGAAGAAAAACCCCGTGAATATGGTTCAGACGCACACTAGTGTCTACAGCACAGGTCAGCCCAAGTTCAAGGTCCATTTGCTCTGGCTCAGTGCTGGTTCTGCTAGATTTGGCTAGTGCTTGCACAGCTACCTCAATGTGCTTCATGTACTTTGGAATCGCTCAGTGTACATGCGCCAGGCACACTCCTGGAGTCAGCTTGGACCTATTGCATCTGAATCAATAAACCCTCCAAGATCCTCAGACATGAGGAACACACTGCAAAGACACTCAAGTGACCCTGCAGAGAGTAATTTTCAAAGCAGAAGGGCTAGTGTGGGACAGGAGCTAAGAAGGCCTGCCAATCTAATCAGCTGAGCATGCCTGACACACAATTCTCAGTGCATCTTGTGTTGCGTGGCCCTCACAGCAGTACTGCCATGGTTTTATGGCACTAAGTTGAAAAGTTCTGCTGGAAGTGACTTAGCTCAGCTTGGAGCCAGTTTGGATTTTTCTGTACCTACACTGCTCTATCCACCAGTGCCAGGCTCCGCTGTGTCAGGAAGGCTGAAGAAAAGATACAATGCAGATGTCACAAGGTGGCGCTCTTTGACACGGTCCTCCAAGGTCTTCTTCAGTTGCGAGCACATTTTGACAGTTGGGAGATTTTCTGGTTTGTGCAAGGCCTGTTGGGTTGCGTTCCGTTGGAGGGAAAGGGGCTGTATCCTCCTGAAGCCTCTGCTCTCCTGCTTGAGGTGCATGCATTTCCTGTGAGCCAGCACTGCCCCACTCTGCTGCTGTCCTACCATCTGCTTGTAGGACTAGGTTCCCCACTGAAGTGAAGCACAATACATTTAGCAAAGCACACACCACTGATTTTTCTCATACTGAAAAAAGTTGACATGCAAGGCCGCACACATCTGCCGTCTCTTGGTACAGAGGCAGCAACAACATTTTAAGAAGAGCCAACAACTGTTGTGCTACATCTGAGGATGTTAACAGCTTCCATGAAGTCAGTCTGTGATCTGCAGGCAATTACAGACTCACCCAAGCAATGGGTGTTAAGCAGTTTGCAACCAGACTGAATAGAGAAATCAAATTTGTCTTTGTATTACAATAGCTGGAAACAAGGAGAAGCCAGTGCTCAAGATGGTTTCTGATCACACTTGCCCTGGGACCCATTAAAGGCTTGTCTATATTTCAATACTATTACAGATAAAATTTAACTAATTTACATTAAAAGGGCACTTGGAATCCAGAATAAAATGTTTTATTGGAAATTACATGCTGTCCTAAAGAGAGTTATTGAAGCCACTTTGGAAACATTTTTGCTAAGCTGCCAAATAAATTAACCATCAGAAGATAGCAACATAGATTTCTATCCCACAGCAAGTGCTACGAATGTCCCAGCTCCTTCCTCTGCTGTCCCAGACAGCACTCAAATACTCCTCTGAGCACTTATCTAGCTGTTCCCATCCAGGGGGTGTTTTTTTGTAGCTCTGGCTGAAAGACCTTCCCAGGCCCACTGGTCCTTCCCAGGCTCCCTACCATTCCTACTCAATTCCACAGTACTAGATCAAAATGCTGGACTTTGTTGACCTCAGAGGGGAAGTGAGATCTATTTTTCCTCTCTTCAGCTTGATTCAGAGACATCAGCAGATGTACCAAAGGATCCTGACCAGAAGAGTTTTCAGTTCTGCAAACAGAAGATGGACTCCAGAGGACATGATTATGCAGAGATGAGGCAGTCTGGTTTTATGTGTTTGATAATATTTTTTTCCAAAATATGCTGACTTTTCACCACCGTGTAAGTTTCTCTGGGACAACTACTAAAATGCAAGAGCTAATACCAGTTGCGTTTGTAACTGTGTACAGACAGCACACAAAGCCAACGCATGAATAACAGGCCTTGGAAACAGCTTCTTATGGGCCTGTTACTCATTGCAAAGGCAGGCTTGGACATCCCAGCATAGAAGCCACCTGCTGTTATTGGCTTTTCTTCTGGTATGATCACAGAAACAGAATTTTGCTCAAAAAAACACCCCCACATATGCAAGAAAGATTGTACTAAATAGGTACCAGACCCTTATTTTTCACACACTTGCAATGACCAGAGGAGGCCCTTAATGATGATTAACTGAGATAAAAGAGTGGTAAGAATAATGTATTAACCTCAGCCAAATATTTATTTACCTTCTTCTTATGAAACTAAAACCAGAAGAATGCTAATTGTCAAATATTACCTCTGGATAGGCCTTCACAAGGATCGACACATCTTAGATTCAGTTTTTCTCCCTCCCCATCGGGATAACCCCCTGGGAAGGGACTAGTTGCTTCTAATTGTGATGCTCCAATCATTCTACTAATTTTTGTTGTCATCTCACAGACTTCTGGCCTGATGGGAAGCTGGGTAACCAGGCAGCACTGCCCTCGCAGGTCCCCTTGGCTTCTCCCGAAAAGAAGCGCTGTCTCAGGGCAGCACCGGTGGGGGATTTTTGAGAGGGCAGGGGAAGGGCACAAGCGTCTCCCCTGGTCTCCAGGTGCCCAGAAGGACGGTGGGCAGCCCCACCAACACCCCCCCAATCTCCCCGCGGCGGCTGCGCCTCCGGTGGCCATGAGCGGCCCCCGCCCCGGGCATGCGCGTTGCGCGGTGCGGCGCTGCCTACAGCTCCCGGCTTGCTTTGCAAAGCGGGGGTGGTGGCTTTTCTTTTTTTCTCTTTTTTTTTTTTTCCTCCCCTCGGAGGGGGAAGGATGGGTGGGGAAAGCGAGAGCTCACGAAAGCGAGGCGAGGAGGAATCCCACAATACCAGGCGGGTTGCGAGCTCGGCGCTGCCGCTGTCTCTTTAATGCAAGAGGAAGCGATGCGGAGGGGTGGAAAATGGCAGAGTTGCAGATGTTGCTAGAGGAGGAAATCCCTTCTGGCAAGCGGGCTCTGCTCGAGAGCTACCAGAATCTCACTCGAGTCGCCGACTACTGCGAAAACAACTACATCCAGGTGAGGGGCGGCGGGGCAGCGCACCGGGGCCGGCGGTGGGGCGGGGAGGCTCGGCTGGGCTGGGCTCAGCTCCCCAGTGCGGGCGGCGGGGCCGAAGCCGCCTGAGGGACAGCGCGGCGCCCGGCTGCCCCTGCC
>VYZX01031614.1:110442-130573 GCA_013401335.1 Brachypteracias leptosomus | reverse complement strand
CAGCGGCGCGGAGGGCGGAAGGGGCCCCGCGCGCCAGTGACATCACACGGCTCGGTCGTCGCGGGGGCTCCGCGCGCCGGGGCCCGCAGCGCCGCGACCGGCGGCGGATGGTGGGCGGGTCGCGGCCCGGGCATGGGCGGGGAGCGTGAGGGACGCTCCAAAATGGCCCTGCGAGCGTCACTTCTGACCGGGGCTCTGCCGCTGCCGGAGGCTCCGTCGGTTGTGGCGTGTCTCCGCCAGTCGGTGCGGATTTCACCACCACCCCCCCAGCCCCTCCGGTGCTTCTTGGCCTTGCTTCAGCTCTGTTTTTGTGAAGCTAATTTAAGCACAATTTATTATTTATTCTGGATTTTCAGCACATAACTCTGTAAGTCTGTGTATTTGGTCATACTGATGTGGATACAGAACCACCCAGAGATGCTCACGTGCAACTTTTTAAAAGAAATTGAAGGGGAAAAAGGAATAAACTCCACTTTAGTTACTAGACAGCTTGTGAAGTGAACTTGTTGAATCTAATACCAGACTACCTGTGATGAGTATATAATACAGGTGACTAAATTCTCTGGCATCCATCATTGGTAAGCTGTCTTGCTGTTTCTAGTAATGGAGGAGCAAATTTGAAATAGTTTTAATAATATGATTTTTTTTTTTAAGAGCTGCTTGGATTAAAACTGCTCTAACAAGTCATTTTTAAGAGGTTTTTTTTTCGTATGGTATGTGAGGTAGTATGAGTTAATGTCTATTTACTCTTCCAAGTTGTTTGCTCCACCCAAAGAAAGTTGCTAATATAAATGCTTCTAAGAGGCGAGGTTCATTTGGTTTTACTCATGGGAAATATGACAAATACATGAGCATGGTAATTGTGGTACAAGTTTTGACCTGTCTCCTGCTTCTGACTTTTTTGCTATGTCAGGAAGTTAACAGAGAATCTTCAGTTACATCATTTTCTTCTCAGTCCTAAAACTTGTCTTTTCTTTCTTCAAGCAAAGAAACCAAAAAACCCAACACTTGCGCTAGTTCATATCTGGTCAGACGAGGTGGTTTGGGTTTGTTTTGGTTTGTGTTGGTTTTTTTTTTTTTTGTGGTTTTTTTTTGGTTGGTTTTTTTTTTGGTAGCTCATTTTCACTTCAAGTATCAAGGTCAGCTGGATGTGGGATTGGTGTGGTCTGTTTTATCTGTGTACAGTTGTGTTTATCCCTTCTGAAAGGAAGCTGGAGCTCTAAAATTCCTAATGAGGACTTGCACAGTAGCTTTGAAAAATGTATACTTTGCTTGTATTGTACACACATTGTACATTTGCTCAGCAAAAATGGCAAATATATTAATAAAATTACTTTTTTTTTTCCCCCAATGTGTGGTGGAGGTGTTTTTTTTAATCAGCACTTTATACAAAGCCATCTGCTCTCCAGTTGGACTACTGAACAGATTATACTTCCAGTGCCTGTGGTGGGGCCACTGCAGGATTAGGCAGCATGACATAGGGCACTGGGTTACGAGATTTGGGAGACTGTGTGAATTGTGGAATGGGAAGGGAGGAAAGGAGGGGAAGCGGCTTAACCAGTACATAATGCAAAGTGTTTGTATTTAATGTAATTGAGCATTTTTTAAAAAAGGCAGGCCAGAGCAGAGAGCCTGGCCGTGCAGTGAGCATGAAAATAGTTCAGAAGTGGCTATGCATCGTAATTTATCCCCGTAGCCTGTAACTGATTCAATCTGGCCTCTCTGAGCTTGGATAACTTTGAATTTGGGGGTTTCTCTATCGCTATAGGAAAGGCTATGTGCTCCATAGTAGGAAAACTTACTGTGGCCTGTCACCTGCTCTACATTGTCACATTGAGATGGAACAAGTGTCCACCACTAATATTGCTGTATTCAAACTACATCTGGTTTTGGATCTGAAAACATAGGAATCTCTTTGTCTCTTTCACTTAATCTGGGGATAATTCTGGCAAAATTACAGTTAGGCTGATTTTTTTGAAGGGAATTTGTTTTCAATGTCTTCAGGGATCCTTCAAAAAAACCAAAAAAATGAAGGAAGGGGGTAAAAACTCACCTGGGTGGAACTTGGCTCGCTAATGGTGAGTGTAACTTTATTGACAGTAAGCATCCTTTTACTGAAGCATTTAGGACAGATGACAGCATTTGGGACTCTCAAGTTGAAAATCACTGTCCTTGGGAAAGTGGGAAGCAATTTCCTGCTAAGGCAAATTGTGAATAAATCAGAATTCCAGGCACTAAAATGGTCTGACTTCAGGACCATGTGTATTCTGGTTATCTAGAAGGTTTATCTGATAGGAAGGGAAAAGAATTCAGGAAAAACAAAGCAAATAAATTTCTGAGGAAGACCTGCAGTGCTAAAAGGAAAGTACAGTATGGTAGCAGTTTTGGGAGGGATGGGAGAGAGGGGGAGACAAGGAAAAGGGAAAGGAAACCAAATGTCGATGTAGTAATTAAAGGAAGTTGTGATGTTATTGGTGGGGATTTTGACTTTAACTAGAAGGAAAAAGGCATCATAAATACATTACTGTATTTAATCTGTGACAGGATTTAAAATCTGTTAGGTTTCTGGTTGGAACCTTCAGTGACAAACAGGTAGAAAATTAGATTCTTGTTTTCTTTTAGATCAGAGACTTAAACTCTGAACAGTTTTAAGAGCAGGTTTTGAACTGTGAATCTTTAACTGCAAATGTTTTATTTGTCTCTGGAAGTAAGTTTTCTTAAATAGAGTACTTTTTTTTAGTATTTTCTATATTTTTTTTTTTCTGTTACTCTTTGGAATACTGATATAACTCTCTTAGGATGGAGGCATTTGTGAATGTAATGCTTTTATAATAATGTACAGTGAGATTCAGTGAGGGGAGAAGTGCTGAAACTGTTTTATAATAGAAGTAAATGAAACGTCTTCATAGATGCCATATAAATGGTAATTTCCAGTATGTGATGCCTTTTCCAGGTCCTTTGGCCTGCAAATAAAATCTGGGACTAGCCCCTTCCGGTGTGTGTGTAATTGTGAAAGATTATCTGAAAATCTGTAGCATACAGCTGAAGATACTAGTGAGGAATTTCATCAGTGTCCTAAACAGTATGGACTTTCAGTACTAGTACAGAAATAACATGGAGTTAAAGCCCTTACAGTTCTAATTATTTCTTCAGCTGGAAATACTAATTTTCAGGGAGATTTTCCAGTCAGTTTCCTGACTGAATTGAATTATTTTCAGTTTTTAATGAACTTATTTACAATAACTAGCTTATTATTAGAATGACATAGGAAACAGCGTCTCCACTGATGACTTCCTTTTGGACAACTTCGGTTGACTGGTGTAGTGCAGAGCTGCCTCTCTGTGCTATAAAACACTACTTATAGATCTGCCCTACTGTCTAAATAGGATGTTTGTCACAGTCTTTTTTTATACACAGGCAGATACATAATTTTCATCAGTCTCTTTGCTTCTAGATGACTTGGAAAGATCCATTTGCTTTTTTTTTTAAGCTCAAATATTATTTTGATATAACTGTGAGAACCTGTAAATGAATAGCTTGGAATACGTACTACTTCTGTAACTTCTGATTTTGATGGTCTCTACTGGGTAGATTTAGCAGCTCTAGAAAATAAGTTAAGTGAAGGATTTTTTAAGGAAGTAAGAGCTGTGTTGCCTCAATGTGTGGATTGTTTTTGTCATGTTATTTCCTTCTATAGCTTCTAACTGGTATTTGGAAACTGAATGGTGAGTTAACAAGCTGTTCTGGGTAAAACAGACAAAAGCAGGGACAGATTTGACTGCGATTACAAAAAACATAAAGTCTCTTTCCTGTTTGTAGAAAAACATGTAGGGTTGAACAGAAGTGTTGCGTGGAATAAGTTTCACAAATATTTAGATTCCAGTTTGCATATAAGAATCTGTTCTGCTTGATAGATTGGATGTTAAGCACTTCCTATGGAGTAGATTGTATTGGAAAGGAAATCACTTTTTTTTATGTTCTTTATTCCTTAAATATTGGTAACTGATCTGACAGTTTCATTGCCTGGTGTATGTATGGAAGGTGACTTAGCTTAGTTCAGTACAAAGAAGTTCACTCAGAACTTCTAATTCAGGAAATTACCTGGTTTAAAAGGATAAACTTCTTGGATTGTCACTAATACAGAACTTTTATGTGCTGTGAGAACTTGCACACTTTTATGTTCATAGGTTAATTAGTTTGCATCGAGAGTAAATACAGTGTTGGGTTTTTTATTTGTTTCATTGCAAAAATTGGAACATTTTACAAGAAAAAATTAAGCTAGGTCATTTTCTGTAATATCAAAATATAATTCCAACTTAGCTTGAGAGCAACAAGATAAAATATGGATGTGCCATTTACGATGCTTTGTAGGCTTAAATCATATTCTTTACGAAAAGGTGTGAGTTTATACTTATAAACACTGTTCTTTTTTAAGGTAGTTTAAGCAAACATTTGCTATCAGTATAAAAGGCACTGGCTGTTCTGTGTGTATGTGTTTGTTTTTTTTAAATAGTAATTTGGGCACAGGTTGATGGGTTAGGCTCGTAGCTCTTCTGTGCCTTGTATAAATCTTCTGTGCCAGTACATTTTCTGTGTTTTGAAAAATACAGCTGTATATTTAGCCTGAAAGCAGTGATAAGGCAATAGTGCAACTTCACTGAATCAACAAGTGATTACCCTGCACATGCAGGAAACGGATTTTAGAGTGTTGTATGTCTGGTTTGTGTCCAAAAGAGATAGATGATACGAGACCAGCGTTTCCAAAATTGAAGTATTTCCATGTATTTTGGTATATTTGGTTTAAGAAGTTGACAAGATGTCAACTGCTCTTCCTGCTCCATTTTTCATTACTATTTCAGCAGATGATTGTCAGCACTGTGCTACCTTAATTAGGTGGAGTAAAGTGGATTGGGATAAACTTTTACAGGTCCGTACTTCCACAAAGGAACCCCTGTTTGCTCCCTTCTGTGTTGGAAGGAAGAAGGTTGGAGCTTGTCTGTTGTCAGTGTGTGTTAAGTGTGATCCTTGCTCTATGGTGCTGTGCTTGCAGCGCTCTGTCTGGTGGAATTGTTGGATAAAGGAGACATGAGTAAGGGCAGCAACTGTCTAATGCTTACCTCCCTCCTGATCTCTGGGAGCTTGCTGCAATGTGTTTACGGTAAAGAGAAATAGATAGGCCATGAGGAGGGCTCATAAAGTGGATCACATTGTAATGGAGATAAGAGTACAGGAGCAGGCTGTATACAACTAAAAAGCATTGTACCTCTGAGGGCAAAGTTCCTGTTGGGATCTGTGCTATTGATCTAAGCCTAACAATAAAAAAAATCCCAGGCTCTGAAGCAAAATCCTGATGCAGCTTCCCAATATCTTTGTTTAGTATTTTGAACTGTCTTTCTTTTACAGAAGCATAAATGGAGGCATAGAATTTATAGCTGACTTGTGGAAGGTCACATAGGGACGTGCTGTCAGATTTGGGAACAGAACCTGATTGTTTGGACTTTCACTGCTGTGCAAAAGGGGTTTCCCCACCCACCCTCTTCCAAATTGCCTCTGTTATACTACAACACGGCAAAAAGTGCATATTCACAGAAATGCAGAGTTGGTGTCCGTGGAGACAGTGCAATAAATCCCTTGGGAAAACATGCACCTGAAACCATCATTGAAGTCATTAGCAGCAACTACTTTGAGAGTTTTACATACCTCCTGTTAAAAGAACTCTGAGATTCTAACTTTTGTCTTTGCAAGCCTCTGGAGTTACATAATGCTCACGGTACTGCCTGTCTGCATGTTGATGGGTCTCTCTGTCTTGGTGGAGGCGCTAGAAGTTACCACTCTCTTTCTCTTTAGCGAGAGCAAGCTGTGTTTGACAGTTCTGGTGACTGAAATCTTGCCTATCTGCAGTGTCAGTTCTGGTATATCAAGATATCCTTGAGGGACAAGAGAGTATCTTGCTCTCTGTGCTTGTATTCGGCCCTTAATTAGTAATAGAGTGAAAAGGATCATGGTGTGGCTTTTGTTTGTTGTTACCTGGTAGGGAATGACTTGTGGGCCCTCAGTTACTCAGTGTTGAGGCTTGTTCATAATTAATTGAGTATTCTTGCTCTCTTTAGTATTTGTGTTACCAAGAGTGGTGTTCCTCTGATGATGTACCTTCCACTTCCACTCCCCCCCAAATCTGAGCACTGGTGACAGAGGTGGGTGGGCTTGGTCCCAGGGAACCTCCCTTCCCTCCACCTCTAAGTAAAGGGAAGTAACTGCTGAACTTAAAATAGTAGATATGGTGCCTCAGTGTGGTTCCTCCCTTTTCCTGACATTGCTGGTGAGGCAGCTACTGCAGACAGAGACTTGATGTCTCCTGTGGGTTGTAGAAATAACTCTTTGCAGCTCAAAACTTGCATAGAGCCCTTGGGGAGGCAAGACCAAGGTGCTGCGGCAAAGAGGTCATGATGTGCTCCTAAACAGAGCTCTGTGAACAAGATGGTATCTGCAGCAGCCTGTCAGCATGCCCTTCTGACGGCACTGGAGAGAGTCAAGTGTTTCATCTGCTTAGGGCTAGGCAGTGAAATACCAGATACAGCACTTTGAATAGGTGGGTTCTTTGAGGAATCCATTCATTGTACAGCAAATGAAAGCAGATGTCTAAACTCCTGGTGTTAGAGGAAATGTGCTTTTTTCCTTGGGTTAATTAATAAAGAGTGTAGATGCCACCTTTGCTTGCGACTGGAAATAGTGTTACTCATTACTTATGCAAGCCCTTAATGCTGTTAACAGGAGCCATGCATGCTTCGCAGAGCGTGGATTTGTTACTACGATGCAAATATTTTAGAAGAAAAGGAGAGATGGAGAACCCTGCTTGAGCATTTCATCTTGGAACAAAACACAAGTGCAGCATTTTCAGATACAACTTGTAAAATTCAACAATCTGTATTACCATGAGATGAAGCCATCAGCCAACCTGCTGGCTAAGCTGACAAAACAAATTAGTTTAGTTTTACTCTGAAAAAGATTGACTGCTTACAAGGTGACTTTAATAATATTCTTGTCTAAGATTCCAGATCAAATACGTTTAGTTAGTAAGTACTGGATTTGGCGAACTGAAAAGGCTCTGAAAATCAAAACTTCTCTTGGTTTGGACATCTCCTATCATAAAGTCTCTTCATAACAGCCACAGATGATGTGTGCCATACTTTATCTTCTGCCTTCATGGAATGTCCTAAAAGAACAGTAAAGGTTGTGTTTTCTGTAATGAGATATGGCTTTCTTATGTTCCTTATGTTAAGATAGCAGATGTATTTATGATAGTGTCATCCTTCCCTCTTCCTTCCTCCCTCTCTCTCCGAAGAGCCCAAAATAATCAACTCTATACTTTTTCTACAGCAGAAGTTAAAGAGCAAGCACACTGTTCAGTGTGTGAGGAGGCTGTAATGCTGTGGTGATGAGCAGTTAAAGAACTTATGAGGAAGAGACTCTGCATCACCTTTATACTTTTATTGTAACTTCAAAAACAAATAGAAGTAGACCATGGCATTACTCCTACTTTTATTAAGAAAGCAGGGAGGCCTCAGAACTCGGAGAGAGGAGGCTTACTGAAACAAATGCTAGTTTGACATCTGTAGAGTTGAACATAATGTTCTTACTGGGTGGTCTTAAGGTTATAAATAGTTACATGGAAAAAAATTGCTTGTTTACTACTTGAAGCATAACAATTCTTCGATATCCTTGGAAAAGAAATGAAGTGTAGACTCTCCTGGCTACTTTCACACCAATGTTTCACATGGTAATGTTTTTTCTAAGATGTACTTTATCAGAGAAGCTTGGGGGTTTTTTGTTGGGGCTTTTTTTTTTCCCCAGCTAATCTTCCACCAGATGCATATCTTCACTTTCATCCTCTGATCTCCTTGTTGTACTTTGGAGTCAGCAAATCTGCTAACCAGCATTTGTCTTGTAGCAATCATTGTCAGTTGAGCATCTTATTTGACTTTTTTGTAGCAGACGTGCTACAAATTAATACTTGAACTATGGTCCCCATGCAATAATTCTGTGTTTTCTGGAACCTAAGATAAGAAAATGTCTGCATAAAATAGAGAAGAACAAGGTGTCCACGTAGTTGCATCAGACTACTGCAGGAACATTTAAGTAACTGCAGAATGCTATGCCATGGCTTGTCTTTCCACGTTTGTACATGTGATAACATTAGTCACTATCATGTCACTAAATGCTATCAGTGACAACATTTCTCCCTTTCCAGGTGCTTCTCCTAACTCGTGATCTTAATACGAATTTGTTGATTTCTCCCTCTTTGTTGAAGCCTCCTGTCTGCTTGCTGCAGGCTCTTTCCTAGACCTGTTGTCTGTCTTCTACTGCCAAATAGTGGCTTTCTCTTTTGCTGTCATTGATGCAAGAGCGTTCTCATCACAGCTTCTGCCTCTGAAGCACTCACATGCTTGCTACCTCATTGACTTCCAGACTCCTTTTAGATCTCATCTGAAAACCTCTTCTCCCTTGCCTATTTCTTTTAATTAATCTCTTTTCTATTGTTTAACTGCATATTTTACTGCCTTGCATCTTAAATTATGCAGCTGTTTTTTGTGATGCCTTTCAGACAAACAAGCTTCTACTAGCATGGGTTTGAATAATTTGAAACCTGGAGCTACTGAAGACATTTATATACAATTCTTTTTCTAGGTTATCTTTATTGGCACAGAGTTGAGACTAAAGGCCTTGGCTGTGAAGTGGTCTGTAACCACCTGAGGAAGCCATGATGAGCAGGATAAAGAGGAAACAGAAGACAGGTGGTGTGCAATGGGACTGGCATGATTCTGTCTACTGGTAGAACCCATAGGAGGCTTCTCAGATACATGCAGCCAGGCCTTTCCTTTAGAAGATATCTGTCTTGTTTGGGAAACTGGTCCTTCTGTTAGTCTGAGACCAAGGAGTAGAAGGTGCTTAATAAAACTTCTCTGCTTGGAGAGCTTTGGATTTTGTTAAAGTAAGAGAAAGGTGGACATCTCAGGGAATGGTGTTCTATTAACATATGTTAGTAGGTATGTATCCACAAAGCAGAGCTAGACCTAATCCTGAAGGGGTTTTATAAATTACGATTATAGCCTCCAGAGTTCCTATTGTGAGCCCTTGTGGCAGGTGGCTTGGATGATACTTCAGTCAAGGTTCAGAGAGTATCAGACTAACAAATAGAGATATATGGATCAATGCACTTATGTTGGCAAGATCATTGGAAACCCGGCTGGGAATCGTTCAGCTTTTGATTTGCTGGCTGACTTGCAGGATTTCTAAGTCTCTGGGAGGAGCTATTGTTGCTGTGATGCAAACTCCTGGCTTTAGCTGCATTAGATAAAATGTGCGTCTGGTTTGCAAGTGCTTGGCTCTACAGGGGCTCTCTTCAAATAACGTGGGTGTGTTTCCTACTGCAGCATACCATATGTTCTCCCAGCACTGAAATGATCTGATTGCTGCAGTAGTCCTGAGACTTGTCTGGGAGCATTGCAAGTACGTGTTGTCTTAATGGGAACAGATTTTTTGTATCTAATTTCTGAGGTGTCTTTAGCTTTGAATGTTAGATAAAATTGGTTTTGCCATAGATGTAATTGAAGCTTGGGCTCGTACAGTGCTGCTTACTTGTAAGAAGTCTTGTATTCCTTGAGTAGCGACGCTGTCATTTCTAGCTGTGTTTTTCATTCCTCTTTGGCAACTGTCCTTTAAACCAGCAAAGAAGGATGACAGTCAATGGAAAGCTTTCTAGCACGTGTTGCCTCTTTGGAAACCTACTGTTCATGAATAAGAACTGTAAAATCAGGTTCTGTCAGTACTCTGCAGTGAATATTGACCGTCCAGAGACCAAGGAAGATATTTGTTATAATTATGAGAGCAGCTTGTTTACTGGGGATAGAAGCCAAGTACGCAGGGATATGGTACCTGTGGGTTGCTGCTTCTCTGCTGGCGGGAGAAAGGTTGCTGGTTTTGGTCCTGAATGTGGGAGGTGTGGGGGATTCAAGTGTGTTCCTTGGGCGTGGGAAAGCCTTAAGAGTTGATAAAGAATAATCTCTGTTGAATAACTTTCTGCCTTGCTGACAGAAAATGGAAATGGTTTTAAGCATGATTGAAAAGCAAGTTGAGGGTTTTAAGCAACTCACAAGTTTCTGGTAGGAGTAAAAGCACAAGAAAAATGGGGGAGAATATATAACCCTCCTTCACTGTGCCTTTCTTCAACCATTCTCTCTTGCTAACTGTGATGTGGTAGAAGGACAACATTAAAAGCAAATACTGTTACTATTTGCTCCCTACCTACAGCAGACAGCTAGAGAAGTTGCTTTTTTCCCAGGTTGCTGCAAGGGGTTACTACAGCAGCGCTGGGAGTGGGGGCGTATGAACTGAAGCAGGTACTTACTGGCTGTACAACATCCCACAAGGCCTGGGGGAATGAATGTGGGGAACACTGTGAGTCATGCTTGTCAGTCTCATAAAGCAGGAGGCTTTTTAAAGTTGGCCTTGGAGGGGAAGAGGTGTTTAATGGAGCAGTTGTGAAGGAGTTATGCAAATAGAGAACATAAATAATGAGCAAAAGATACCTATATAAGCTTCTTGCCTCCTCAGAAAATGACTAAATACAAACTAACTACTGCAAAAATTAAGAAAAATGCTTCATCGTTAAGTGTAATGGGTGCAAAGATGTGGCCATTCATGATGGTAGGAAAATTCTCCTTTTGTGACTAGGAAAATGAATTTCTGTCATTGTTGAACAGAATACATTTTGAGTTGGTGGTTTGGATTTTTTGTTTTCTTTTTTCTTTTTCTTTCAAATTTATTTAAAAAAACCCAACAAGGTAGGAAACTGAAAACCAGTTCCTCTTTTAAGAGCTGATTAGGAGGGGAAGTGGTAAAAAGACCAGTCTCCAATTTTGCTTTGGACATGTCTAGTGTTTAGGCTGTTCTTGTATTAAAAAATCTTTCCTTTTCCATCCGCTTATTCATGCAGGATTTCATTTACATGTAAATACTGTATACACTTTGGTAAAATTGAGAGCATATTTTTAGAGTATAACTGAGTTTCCTTTGCTACTGACACAGCTACTTCTTGCTGTTTTAAAGAGTTTTGAACAGAGCTTGTGAAACGTAATTGTTTCAGTCCTGGGCTTGCTTGCATCTGCTCACTTCATAGTAGGAATCTTATCTCTTGTAGCTAAGCCTTGCCAGCAGGCTTAATTGGGATATAATTTCCTTGGACTACTTCTGTCTCTCTTGTAGCTTAGAGAGGCCATCCCAAGGTTTGGAGCAGTTGGACGTTCCAGGTACACTGTCCCACATGCTGCTCTGCAGTTGTGTGTGCCCTCCCTTGGCCTCCCCAGTGTTCTAACCTGCTTAGGGGGCAGGGGCTTGGCGTGCTCTGGGGCACACAGATGTGGAGGTGGATGGCAGTGTGGGTATGGGTGGAGGCACAACTGCGGTTGACGTGTTCCTCTTGTGAAGGGACTGTTTCTCTGAACGCAGCTCCTCTGTGGCTGTAATAAGGTCACTTATCTGTCACGCTGAACATGGACGAGATAGTAGCAAGGTGTCCTAGTGGCCCTACTAAAAGTGCTGAAACACTTTAGGGGTTGTTTTACTAGCAGAGGAGGGGGAATGGGGAGTGATGTACATTTAATTATTCCTGTGCATCTAGTTGCATGGAATTGCAAGCACTGCTCTCATCTATATGACTATCTGAACCTCCCAGATCTGCCTAAAGCAACCCTCTTCTACATTGTACATGAAGGGGAAGCAGTCTTTAAAATTATGTGAAAGAGCAGCATAAAAAAAAACAGTGGAACTTCAGCATGAGTTAGAAAAACTTTGCTGCAATTGTGTCTGCCAGAGGCAATGCAGCTGTATTTCTAGGAAAGGCTACTCAAACTACTACTATGCTGACACCACAGCAACTGCTTCACTAAGGGCTTTGTTTAAAAACAAAACAAAAAACAACCCCCTCACTCCTGAATTTGACATTCTGTTTCCTATTAAAAGATTTGCGTGTTGGTTTCTGTAAGTTAAGTTTTAGCTGTTGCTGGATGTGGAGATTACCTTATTTACTTTTTGTTGCCTACTCTTCTGTCCATGTTTTTTTGAAGGGAGAGAAACAATGGTATATTATTGACTCTCAGTTCCTCCTCCTTCTCTTCTCCATTCTCCTGAGCCATCTGTTTTGTTTTGTTGTGTGTTTGGATTTTTTTAAGGAGCTGAATTTCTACTTGCTACAATTGAAATAACTCAGTATTCAAATGAGCTTATGTATGTAAGTGTTTGGAATGCTGTTGCTAACCATAGGCTCAAATTTTAGCATTATACAACGTGATTCTTCAAAAAGAAACTAGATGTAATGTGCTTACAACCACTGTCAGATAAGAATTGTACAGTTGGGTCCAGGAATTCATAGAAGTCCAAGTAATATTAGCAGTTGTTTATGTGATCAGATAGAAACAGAGACTAGGTTGATTTTCTCCACTTACATGCAAGTTCCTGTAAAAACAATCAGTCCTTGTATTGCAGTCCATTACTTTATTGCCATAAGATCACTGCATAGCCTGTGTACTACATTAGAATATGCCTTGTGCTGGGCAGCAAGCTACTACAAAGCTGTGGGGATCCAGGAGTCTCTGGTCTAAGCACGTTGTGCCAGTGTTGTGAGATACATGCGAGCCCTTGGATGGTTTCCTGCTGGCATGAGCATATTGATCTTCAAGACACTAAATAGTCAGCAGTGTTGTGCTACAAAGTATGAGAAGAGAATTTGACCCTGTAACGGCCATTATTTTCTTCTTTGTTTTAAAAATACTGTCATATTTGGGAATGGCCTGAACTGTAAAATCTGGGCAGCAGCTGTGTCAAAAGTGACTTTCTTAAACATGAGAACTCTTCCTCTATTAGGAACACTTGCAGTCCAGACATTTGCTGGATGTCAGAAAGCCTGTGTAACTCTTGGCTCTACATTTTAGTGCCTTGAGATTCTTCCTGGAGCTGGACAGGCCTGCTGATGACTTCCCATGCTTTCCTTCCCCACTTCCCTCCCTGCTTTGTTGTCCTGCAGTATCTCTGGTGTCTCTATGTGGAGAAACCTGTTGTGGTGCAGAGTGTATCTTTGAGCCTGCTTGCTTTTGGACCAACTCTTTAGCAGATGCTGATGTTCAGTATGTAGTTTTCTTGTGAACAGCGGCTGAGGTTACCCTGTTGTATGGGTTCAGAGCACTGTTGACATATTATCTGTAATACCAGGACATGTTGAGGTGACACAGTAATTTGATCCTTTATGCTGAATCTTGTTTGAACGTAGCTTGCTCAATGCTGTCTGGTATGATTCCAGGCCTGCCTAGGTGGTAAGGAGAACTAGAGAGTGAGGATCTGGAAAGAAAAGTAGTCTTGGAAGCTCACCTATAAAAGGTCATTGAATTTTAGCATGTTGCTTGTCTTCAGGTATAGATTTATTATAGTGTGGTGGGCTTATTCCTTCAGTTTGATTTGTCAAAATGGAGGCAAACTTCTGTGTGAGAATTCACCAGTCCTTGTGAGTAAACTGAAGAGGTAAATAAAATCCATAGAAGGAACCGTTGTTATCGATTATACTATTTCACACAGTATGAGTTGAAGAGTTTTGCCCCAACACAGATTACTCTAAGCTGTCTTGATTCCAAGGCTTGCAAGGCATGTAAATTCACCCAGTTCTGATGTTTCCCCTCCAGTTGTTTTCTCTCCAGTTAGATTCTCTATTGCTGCTACTATATTACAAGGAGGATATTAAGGTAACAAATAAATGCTACGGTCTCTCCTTCCCATTCCCACAAAAATTGAGAAATAGTCTCTAACTTGCCAGTGAGCATGTCCTTGCCCAATGGGCTAAAATTTGTGAGCGGTGCTGGCACTTAAGAGTGAACAGAAAGCCATTTTAATTTCAAGCTCCATTACAACCAGAAAACAAAAGATCAATGTTTGAGAGACAGTGTATAAGGAAACAAATGGAATGTAAGTTTTCTAATTCCCTCTTATCCGCTGTCTAATGTGCCAAAATAATCATATGCTCCAAAGCCTTGGGTAGCTTTCTTAGCGTTGAAGAAGGAAGACTGCTGGGGAAGTGCCAAAGGTTTGTTTTCGAGGCTAACAGTCCGAGGGTGGCATTAGTCTGTATTTGGAGCTCTGCCTCATGTCAAAGCCTGCTTTATGTCTGCTCTGAGGAAATGTGTGTTTGATATCATAAGACGAATCATAGGCACTGCAAGGAAGTTAAAAGCGTAATTTTGAAGCAACTGTGCATGCTAACACTGTGCAGTGCTTTACAGGAAGGGAAGGTGTGGCTTCTGTCCCGGAGTTTGTGTTGTCTAAATTATATAAAACGTAGAAAAGAAGACTCAGGCTGAAATTTCTTAAGCTTGCTGCATACTCAGTCTTCAAGTCTTACTAATTCAGTGTGCAAGGTTTGTGTGAAAATGACACATGGGCATGTCTGCTTCTGTCATTTTAGTTCAGTGTGACCTGCTATTTTAGTTGTATACACAGACTATAACAACTGACATTAACAATGTATCGTGCCAACATACATGTTCGTTGCAACGTCTCTATTGGATTTGGCAGGAGAACTGAAAATTGTGTTTTCAACAATATTTTTGTATTTATATTTTGGTTTTTTATTAAGAAGAGTGGTTTAGTCCAAAACTAACATGAACACTGTTTGCTGCATTGGGCAGAAAATGCTGCTAACAGAGCAGCTGGCACATACCTTCCCAGGCTCCATCTGTCAGAGTCAGCATTGCTTTGTAAATTGCACTCCCATTGGAGAGATTCCTTTCTTGCTGTAATGTTCTCAGCTTGGATTAAAATGGAATTCCTAAGTTGATTTTAATTTTTTTGAAGTTTTTTACTTGAAAAAAAAAAAGTGGTTTTGTACGTTACTTCTACCCTATTTAAAGTCTGTGTCAGTGTTGTGAATGCTGCATCTTGTGGACTTGTCTTAGTTTAAGTAAACAACAAATATGAGAGTAAAGCAGTTACTAGAAGCTTAATCTCAGACATGGTTCTCTGCCAAGTACTCCCAAGTCAGAATGAACTGAAATGTGATGATAACCTGTATCAGAGAAAGTTAAACGCTTAAAATTTTTTCAGAAACCTCAACATACATTTTCATCTTGAGTTTTTTGGTATCAAGACTAATACACTTTTACTGTTGTGTGTGGGGTGTGTGTGTATATATATATATAGAAAAATATATATATGCATATCCCTTAAACTTTCCTTTGGAATGATCTCCCCTTAATGAAGAAACTTTTATCCCTTTACCTTCCCCCAAAGAGATAGAGATCAGAAAAATTGAGACTCTTTTTTTACCCTTGATCAATAGAATGAAAAACAACTTACAAGTAAAAGAAAATCTGCAAGGATATAGGCAGATTGACTAAATTGGTCTCGGCCCATAGAAATGCTAATTTGCTATCAAGGCTATTCAGGAGTGGTCAGGGGAATATTATTGATGGAAATGAAGGATTTGCTTGTAGCTGATTGTCTAGCATGTACAGGATTTGGGGGAAGGGCCTGTCTGAAACGAGCTTGTGAATTGTAGACAGTGCTTGTTACACTCTCCTTTATTGGTTAAACTACAATAATTTTGTATGTGTCTTGACCTTTGAGAGATGGAATAGCTGACTAGTCAATGTTTTGGTTTTTTAGGGTTTTTTTGTCAAGATATGTTTCTGAAAAAAATAACAAGACTGAAATCTTGTCTGTGGGCTGTGGTGTGGTTGTTGCTGTGGTGGTGATCACCTTGTCTGGTGCCTCGAATGCTTTATTGTGCAAGGTCTTTACCTGGGGAGAAGAGATTTCAAGTTCTACCAGTTCCTCTGCATTTGGTATAGCTGAGTGACTGCATCTTATCTTGGAGAAACTCAACAGACATGGTATTATTTCATACCAATGGGCCTTTTGGTTGTGGATGCTGGAAGGAAGTTCACTTGAGTTGAATTGTAGATGCTAGCCTGTCTGTGTTTATTGAGGATTTCTGCCTCAGTAGATGTGAATATTTGCTTTTTACTGAATGGACTTGAAAGAATTTCATCATCCTGGCTTTAATTTTGGGGTTACTGTAGTGAGAGGGATCTTGGATTTTAGAACTATTCTGAAAGATTAGGCATCTTTCTGTGCCTCCCCCGTCTTTAAATTCCTTTGTACTCCTGGAACAAGAAGTTATTGAAGTAGTTGAGAACTTTGATACTTCTGTTTGACACCACTTCTCACTGTGTGCAGAGGGAGTTGTACGGGATGGTCCGTCCTATTTCTTGCTTTCATTGTCAGTGAAGGATTGCTACCAGTCCTCTGGAGAGAAGACCTTGGACAGGAGGTGGACATGTCCAGTGGCTGCAGTGTGTTGCTATTAATAGCTTGCTAGCTATTGGGTATTTAAAGTCTTGAGCTTTCACCACCACCACATGGTGCACATGCCGTAGTACTGATCTTTGTGATGCACAATTTTAGTTGAGATTTGCCTGTGCTCTGAACGTGGGTTTTTGGCTTTAGTTCCCCTTCATAGGGAAGCCAGGCTTGCCTGGTCGTTATCAAGCTGTGCTTGTACTAAGTCCCTTCCTGTTCCTTGTCCCCACATAAATGCTGTCTTTTTATATTTCCCACAGTTATATTTACTGGTGAGAGTAATGTTATGAATGGAAAAGCAGGTGGTTCCTATAGGAAGAATACTGATGGTGGCTGATCTGGGACTGATTATGTTGAAGACAGACAGCAGATGAAGGGTACTGGTAACCCTCTGAAGTCTTATCTGTGGTGCTATGAGAGGATGTCTCTTGTGCTAGCATGTTGGGCAAAGGTTGAGCTAAAACTTCTGAACTAACTCTCCTGATAGCTGGCCTCACTTTCTAGTGGGGGAATTAAGGTGCTAATCAGTGAGGAACAGTCCATAGCATCAGGCCTAATACAGCTCTGTGGGTATGGGAAATACCTGTTGCTGAAGTACATGCTAGACTAATGCATTCCAGAGAGAATTTCTTCAATGAGATTGCTGGATGGCACGAGCACAGTAAGTCTGTTCCAGGAGACAGTTGACACATCTGATTCAAACTCTGTCCTTACCTGAATGGTGTACATAGCATAAGGAACCCCTGCTTGTAACTTTTGGATTTTAGTTTTTCCTGCCACTCTGGAATGATATATATCCCTTAAGGCTGTATCTCTGATGAGAGAAACCCTGAATGCTCCCTGCCACAGTCTGTTTAGATGTCCTTGGATGGCTTCCAGGTGGGTAGCTGGCTCCTTAAAGTTCTTCACAATATAGAAACTTGGGGCACTTGCTGCTGTGACTGCCCAGTTTTATTTTCTTCTCTCATTTATAACTGATAATCTGATGTAATAACTATCAGTAACAGCCAAGAAGTCTACCAGGTAGTGTGTTTACAAAGCAGTCTAACAAGCTTCAGGAACTGTGGATAAGAGGGAACCTGTATACATAGACTACCCACTTATTTCACTGTGTAGCTCCTCAGTTATTTACAGCGATCTCTGGATTTATGGTTCTTGATATTCAATGTAAATGAGACTTTTGGCTCAGTAGGTAAGCATTACCTCATGTGTATGGCATATTTAAACTCTTGAAACACATTACTACAGCTCGGATACGGAATACTTGGTTTAAGGTGAACATATATTGTGAATAGTTCAGAAATGCCCAGTAGTTTAAAAAAGCCTTTTGCCATTAGCAGTCAGAAGTAACAAATAAACCCCTAAAACCAGCTTTGAGTTGTTATAGCCTTATCAGATCAGTGAAGCAGCAGCTTCAAGCTCATAGATTTATCCAGAAGTGCCACATAATGTTACAAGCTCTTGTTTTAGGGAGGTTTGAGTGCTCCTTTTCTCTGAGTGGGGAAGTCACTTCTCAGAAATGAGTTCCTTCCACTTTGGAGCATCCCTGGCTAGTTCTCAGGGAGGTTAAGCACTGATATCTAGTTGTCTCCAAGCCACTGCCTGGATGTACATCTTCACCATTCTACAAAAAACATTTCCAGTTGACTTGAAAAATGAGGTGCTGTAGATTGCAGCTAACTTAGACTAAAAGTTTTGGCTGGGTATTTTTGTTTTGTTTTTGTTTTTTCTTGTTTCGGTTTTTTAGTAAAATTCTATTCCTGAGTTGTTTGGGACCAGATGTCTGATCTAAATGGCAAGACTTTAGTGGAAAAGCAGAACTTTGAAGCCTCAACTGTAGTACTGTCTTATCAGGAAGTATGCATTCTGTAAATGTCAGAGAGATAAATGACAACATGAACAAAAGAATACAAATGGGCGTATTGATGACTGGCATAGTTGCATTCTGTGAATGCTTATAGATGACAGAGGTTGCTAAATCCATGTGGCAACTGGCTGTAGTAATCCTAATTCTCTCTTTAATCAATTAATGGAAGGTGGAAGTCTTTTTTTAAAGACAGCCAAGCTGTAAAGCCAAACAACTATCTTGTGTTTACTTGTGAAGCAAACACAAATGTACTGCACTGTTGAATTCATTAAATGTGCATGAGCAGTAACAGCAAAAGCACATAAAACTGAATGTAGAGCTGCTCCTGTGGCATGAGTGACAGTGATGATCAAGCCCTTGGACAGAATGCCAACAAGTATTGGACACTGAATAAGTAACAGCTCTGCTTAGCTTAGTGATTATTGGGCTGCTTTAGGGCAGTAGATTATCCTGGGTGGGTTTTTCTGTGCTTGAGTTTGCACATATTCCAACAGTTGGCGATGAAAAATGTGGAGCAACACATGACATATTCTGAGGAAGCAATTAGTTTGTTTCTGTTAAGGGCATTAGGTCTCAATGTGATATGATGAGCTGCTTTCTGACCTTCATCAAATGGAGCATGTTCTTCTGATGGGGCACTTATCTTACAGGGAGTTTCAAACACAGTGAATGGAACTGAAATGGAAAGAGGGGAAATGGAGACCAGAGAACAGGTTGCGAGGGTGTGGACCAGTATGCTTGCAACAAAGTTTGTCTTCTGAAGATGGCTTTGCAGTGTGAGTTGACGTGACTTTTTTTGGAGGAAGCTTGTACATGTAGTTGTGTGCTGTATGAACTAGAAGATGGTGGGAATTATCTGAGAGAGAGCTGGGTGGGCAGATGGTTTGAATGCTGCACAGACACTGTTGTGGAGATGTGCCTATGTGGGCAGTTTGGAGAGAGGAAGAAAAAAATTGACTGACTGTGCAACTTGTAAAGATCAGCTGCTGAGTGATGGGCAGGTTCTTCATCATTTGACCTTGATGTGTCACTGAACTGAAGATTCAGTAAATAAGCTACTCTAATTTTACTGTGGCAATTGCTTGGGTGCAGAATCAGTTTTGACTTGACTAGTAATTTTGTAAACTTTTAAAGAAGGTTTTATTATAGGAGTTTGCATTTGCAAAAATACATTTACAGCGTGGAATGCCATGCAGGTTTATCTCTCTCTTTATGTATATATATAGGAGAGGTTTTCTTTTTTAGTATTAAAGCCAGTTTTGTGAAAACAGTTTCAAATGGCAGTTTTGCTGTAGTAATGTTATTACTGTTAAGGGTGAACTGGGGTTTACAGGTGGGAGCTTACTTTAAGAGGAAAACTTCAAAAATTGTGATGTTCTGGATTTAAAGAATATTCACTTTACTGCTAAAGGACACTCAAATTTCAGTTTATATCAGGGGCTACTGGAGAAACAATTCCTTTGAAGCTTTTAGTATGAGATCATAAAGTAATTCTGAACTATTAGAAAAACGAGTCAGGTGACAGCCTTTGTATTGTGTTGTCTTTAAATTTGAATAGTTAGCTAGCACTTGTGTGTTATGAAGTTCATTTTCTAAAGAAGCAGATGTTTTCTGACAGCTAGAAATGTCAATATTCTTTTTAGGTGAAAGGTAGCTTTGCATTTGGTAATAAAAAAAATGAAGTTTTGCGTAGCGTGGCCTTAGTACGTGCAATAGCTGTTTTACCTTCTAGCAACAGATTGCATTAAACTCTTGGTGCTTCAAGTTCTAGAAGGCATCTGTCGGTGAATCCATTTGAAGGATGACATTAACCAAGCGTTCTAATAAGTGTCAAAACACTGCTAGGAAGGTTAATCATGACTGAAC
>VYZX01031614.1:43929-98205 GCA_013401335.1 Brachypteracias leptosomus | reverse complement strand
AAAAAACCACCCATGATACTTATTATACACACCTGTGAGAGCAACCACAACTGTCAGCCTTTCTGCGGTGTGGAAGGGCAGTTGCTTTGATGGAGAAACATGAACTGAGCCAGAAACTTTGTTGTTTCCTGTCATACAGGATTTGAACATGGTTTTGGGGAATGGAGAAGTTGCTAAATTTAATAGTCATTGACTCTAATTTCTTGATATGCTCATTCCCATTCCACAGTCTGGTAGAAGGGCAGTCTGAATACATAGTTATCAATGTATTTTAGACCATTAAAACCTCCTTTCTGCTGAATGGGTATTTAGCTGTAAGCTCTAGATACCTCATTAAATACTAAATTAAGAGGCCTGATGCAGCCTCTGTTTGCTGGAATCAAAGACAAAAATCCCAGGACTGTCAACGTTACTCTGAAAGGCCTTTTTGATAGTTTTGTGCAACAAAGGAGTCAAGGGTTTCTTTTTTAATGAAAACATCTCATATCTGGAAGATATACCACATAAATGAAATACGTCACTTACCTGCTATGAAGCCCTATATTGGGCTTTTCAAAGAGTGGAGTGATGGGTGGTTTGTTTGGTTTTTTTTCCTTCAGATGCATCTGATTAGATTGTTGCCTGGAATTAATTTTCCTTCTATTTCAAGTCTCAATAAATCAGCAGTCTTTACATGTGAATAGCTCCTGGTTTATGTTGAATTAGGATTTTCATATCTTTGTCAGTGTTTCAGTGGCAAAAGGAAATGCAGTGTATGAGGTGATGGTTCTAAGAACTTTGTGTCTAGTGCAGCAGCAGGTAACCAGCTGCCAAAGCATTAAGTCAGTCACCATATCTATGTTATCCAGTGTAGCCATTTGGGACATAGGTTTTCATGGCAGCTGGGCAGTGTTATGCTTGAGCTCCCTATAGTTGGGGAAAAGGAGAGGGAAAGCAAGTACAAGAAGCTTATTGTGAAGCAGGTAAATTGTGGTTGTACTATATCACCAAAAATATCCCTCTTCATAATCTGCCACTCAGGCACATGAACATGTGTTGCTCGGCACTTGTGGCTGGACCTGTGGTGGCCAGAAGGGAATTACTTAGTGCTTTCTGCTGGCTGGTTTTATTGGGGAGCATGTAAGTGCTTAGTTAATGTTGATCTGCAGATGGAAAACCAAGTAATGATTCACCTGAGTATTTTATAAGCCAGCAGTAACGTTCTGCCACTCTTTATACTGCTGCTGGTTTGACTTTATTCTCTTTACTAGCAGCCTTTTGGGACCCATTGGTATCTGTTATGCCTGTCTTGTAAAAGCCCCCTTACAGGTTATCGATACACAGTGAACAAACTCTTTTATTAGTTCATGGGAGGTATATGAATGACGTATTAGCTGCTCTTCTAAAGCTGGGACAACTTCTGTTGTTTCACTGTAACTTTGAAAAAAAGTATGTATGAAGTGCAGAAATCTATCCATCTGTGTTAATCTTACTGAACACTTGCCATGTGGCTGCCGTCCCCAACATTGTCTGGGGCATCATCTGCATCACTGGGGCAGTCATAGAGCACAAACTGAAAAGTTTCCCTTTACTGTAGTGGAAAATAGTCTGTGTGAAATTGTATTAGTTGATGTATTTCATGCCTAAACACCTAAATAGAAATAGGTTACCATGAATATTACTTTTTCAGAACTGCTTATCCCACTGGAGAATATGGTTGATTTTTAACTGACCCTGCTGCTAGTGCTGTCTCGGAAAGGGCATCATGGTGGTGGTAGAAATAAAATTGTAGATTCGTTTGGTTAGAAGCTGCACTGTATGTAGGTTTTTTTTCTTTTTTGAGAAAAATCAGAATATGTTTTGGACTAGCACAGTTTGAGTGACAACTAGTGGGGGCCACAATTGGCTTTTGCAGTCATTCCCATTTGGAACGCTGACTGTGCATGCCACAAAAGTAGGTCTACATCTTCCTCAGTTTCAAGAAATAGACTACTAAAGCTGTCATTCTCTTTCTAATATTCATTTTTGGTTCCAGATAATAGCTATTTAATATTTTTGCCTAATATTATGCCTAATTTTATCTTATGGGCGCAAGAATGTAAGTAGTACATGACTATAGAAGTACAGATCTTCTATTTTGTTTGCTGTTTCTTTGAGAATCTGCTAGATAGCTATGACTTTTTCCTGAATGTACCCTTGTATGAGTGCTAATATGCAGTGGTTTTGTAGCTTCTGTTCATGTCTAAAAGCACTTGCTTTTTTCCCCTTACATGTTGTCCTGGAATGGTTGTTTACAGTGGATCCATCAGTACAATTCAGTGTGGTTTCACAGGGGGATTGAAGCATAGTTTGCTCTTTCTCTAACTGGCTTTTCTGTTCCTTTCTTGCAAGAGAAAAATAACGTCTTGTCAACCTGATCTTGTCGTGATATCTCAAATTCCTTTATGCAACAAAACCAGGAGCAACAAGGGTGTGGTTAAAAGCTATCAGGCTTCTATACAAAGTGAGAACTAGTAGGATGGGGACCTCAGAGTTAGAGAGGTCATGATGGAAATAATAAAACATATCATTGCTTCAGAGAAGGTCAGTTTGGCCATCTTTTGAAAATACAAGGAGGAAATACTGAATAATGGCTAAAATTTGATCATAAGAAATTCTGCTTTCTTGTTGAACTCAGTGTATTATGGGATTGTTTTTTCTTCTTTTTAAGTTATATTTTTGAACTGGGTTCAAAACTAGACTGTATAAGGTTGCGGGATAAGCCTTCAAACCACAAATCAACCTTTATCTGACTGGAAAGGGGATAAACGTCATCTTTGGGAAGCTGATCCTTCTTTGTCCATTTATAGGATTTCCTTATGTGTGCTGTTAAGTATTGGGCAAGATACAGCAATGGCCAGATGTAGTGCAGGACAGAAAGAGATGAGTTGTGCTGTCGATACGGCTTGTCTCCTAAACTAGGCTGGAAAAGGTGTTACTGAAGATTTTGAGCAGTGTACGTATTTTTACTCTCTAATAGCTGATTGGTAGGAAGCTAATAATGTGCCAGCTCGTGTGGACTGGAAAATTATTTATCCCTCTTAATCAGAAGAAATTCAAATACTATTTTAAACTGTATCTTTTAAAATAGGCTTATTTTGAAATTATGCCGTTGTTCTGCATGTGTATCTTGGCAGTTGAAACATGGCTTTTGAGAGTGGATGAACAGTAGAAATATTATGTTATTCCAGTGCTCCAACTCAGGGCACTTTTTGCCTGCTGTGGTGATGAGTGAGGGGATGAAGTAACTGAGGACAGTTGCCATTTGGCAGGTGAAACCTCTTAAGTCATACCAGAAATTTGCTATCTTCATGTAATTATGGGCTGTTAAGGTAAAGAGAGTAGTCCAGTCAAACAACCTGAAACAGAGTAGACTTTCTCAACTATCTAGTGTCTTACCCATGCCACTGTTGGAATTTAGTTTCCTCATACACCCTAAATCTCCTGTTAAGAGCCGGCACTGATAGGATTATAAGCCTAGGAGCTAGACAATCCATTATTTTATTTGCTCCTCTCTGCACACTGAGGATGGTCTGCTCGCCAGTTATGTATCACTGTTTTAGTCTCCTCCTAAATTGATGAATTATTAAGTATATCCGTTTCTGTGTTAGATGAATGGTGTTCATCCATATGACCAGTAGACTTGTTGATTAGTGCCTTATTTTGACAGTAGCATGACAGCTGACCACAGAATGGCTTGTCCTTCATATGTGACAGTTTCGAAGCATCTCTCATGTAGTGGTAGCATTTGAAGTTACTCTGACATCTAAATGCTAAAACTGGAGGAGATAACTTCTGGGGGTGTTCATGGTGTTTTGATTAAAAGAATGTATTTTCCCCTTTTCTTATAACAGCCTGTGGCACATTAACAAATAATGAAACTTCAGGAAGTGGGGGATGGTTTCCATAAGCTCTCACTGAGAGAAATTCAAGTTCAATCACTTGGGATTTTGCTGCTTTTAAGTATTTCTCCTGCAGTGCAGTGTGCCTCTTGGCTGCCACAGAGAATACGTGTCAATCCTGGTTAGTTGCTTCTTATCTCCAGACCTGGGAGCAAAAGGAGCTTGGTGGATCCACAACTCCAAGTTACTTGCATCTGATTTTCAACTCAACATCTTTATGAAACTGTATTTCCCTGGGTTACATGAAATGTGTAGTCCTTCAGCCAGTGCAGAAACTCTTCAGAGATGTTCTCTACTAGAGATGGCTGAACTGATTGGAATAAATGTATCTAACATGTTTTTGGTTTTGTTTTGTTTTGTTTTTTAAATTATTTGAAAAACTTTTTAAAAGACTTTTTTCCATGTAAAATGTTTGCCTGAAATGAGATTGAGAGAATGCTGCTGACTGGTCATTATTGGATAATGACAGGTCACCTAGTTCAACGATGTTTAAAAGCATCATCTAATCAGTAGAAACAGAATAAAGAAAATATGGTGTGCATTTTTCCAAATGCATTTTTAGAAAGCAGAGGTTCTGCAAACAATTATGTGACTTAAGCAAACATCCTGGAAAAACAGATTGTGAGTAGTCTGCAGATCTTACTCGAATAAAGATATTTTCCTGTGTACTCTTCCTCTCCTGACGGTTTGCCTAAGTTTCTTCCTCATACATAGTTGTTGTTTACATTAGCTATATACTTCTGGGAGTAAACACTGTCTCTGTTGCTGAATGATACACACAACTTAAATCCAAAAAGTACGTTGAACTCTCTTAGGAAAACCAGGCTTTACCAAAACAGTGGGGAGGAGACAAGCAAACAAGAAGTTTGCACAGCTGTGTTTTTGTAGTCCATTAAATTGTGTCCTGATGTATTGCTTTATCTCTCAGGGAGATATTTTATTCCTCACTAACACCTCCCTCCCTGATGAAGGTAACTGTAGCAGCGTATTGATCCCAGTCATTCCCCCCCCACAGGTTTCTTGCAGAAGTTCAGTAACCCTCCAGTGTGTGTTTAGCTGTTCAGTATTACATGGGTCAGGAGCCAGTCGTGCATGATCGTGGTGGCTGTCACTGTGGAGCTGTAAGGCCTTCTCTTGAAATGCTGTGGTGCAGTTCAGGGGCTTGTAACCCACCATGGTGTTTGGAGCACCTTTCCCAGGGCACCAGTGTACCTTCCTCCGTTAGCTTTAAAACTTTTCACTGGTCAGTATTTGTATAGTGTAAGTCTTATGGCCCTCCTCTTGTGCCGGACAATGTTTTGTTCTCTGCCTCCACCACCCCAAACTTTGGGCTAAATTGGCCTGGAGACAACATGTCAAAAACTACAGACTTCTGTCAGCTTCTTTCTACAGGCTTCTTTTTGTGTGTTACTCCCATGGCTGACACTCCTCCCTGAGCATTTGCAATCAAGTTTAATCATTATGCTAATAACTGCACAGTGGAAATGTCTAATTTCTGAACACATGATCAGTCTGAATTTACTGTAATGGTAGTGGGATAATGGACGTAACACTAGGGACATAATGATGTCATCCTCTCTGCCTACGCACAAGACTTCTCTTCAAGACTTGGTACTGCCTGTCAGCTTGCCATCAGGCTGCAGCATTTGTGTTCAGGTGCACTTGCACAGAATGGAGCCAAGAACTCGCTGCTGGGTGCGTGCATGTGCAAGTCTGAGGAAGTCCTGGAGGAGGGGTTGATTTGTGACATGTTTTTTTTCTTGGGCCAGGGTCCTTTGCCAGAGTGCTCAGCCTTAGTCTGGGGAAGTTTTGTCTGGGGAAGGTTGTGGCTCAGTATGGACTAAGTGCTGCTAGGACTGTTGAAGCCATATGGATCTTCCCAGCAGATGTAATTGTAGTATTTTGCATCGGTGGTGGCCAAGAGTAGGAGGCTAAGGGAAGTCCATTTACAGAAACAATGTGCAACTTCCTGTTTTAGCTGTGTGTGGAAACTTAAAATGGCAACGAAGAAGTAGAACAGCCTTAGCAATTCCATTTCTGCCATGTCCCTTCCTCCCCACCCTGTTGAACTGGTAAACGTCACACGTGTTTCTTACTTGGTTGTCTGTCTTCTACATTTACTTAATATATCCCAAATTACAAGAAGTCTGTATGACTCAGTCCAAAATAGTAACGCAGTCTTAGGAAACGTAGGGGAGTTCTTGTTCACCCTCTTTTATTGCTAGGATATCTTAATAGGTTTCCATGCACAATGCTGTGCAAACTGGGGTTTCAAAAGAAGTTTGAGCTGAGTGAAGTTTGTGATGCTTCTAAGTTTATCTTCTGTCAATGTACCTTCAGAAGGGATAGCTGGTTACTGAAGGAGATTTGAGAAAGGGGAGGCTGGGTCAGAGAGTTGAGCTGTCTCATTCTGTAGTTGTCTTTGTAAACGAGGATCTTGTCAGATCCTAGTTTTGCTATTGAAGTGATGTGGAAGAGCTCTTTGCTGCAATAATATGTTGAAGGGTAGCAGTGTGGGTAGTTAACTGCAGAGTGAAGTAAGTATGCTGAAAAATAGGATCTGTAGTGGCCGAGGGTTGTTCCTCCCATCTTATTTTATTGATGAAACAAGAGGAAAAAAACTGGTCATTGCTGATTATCCTCCCATTGGAATAGCACCTCTAGTGTTGCAGCAACATTGCTTGCCATAGAGACTTGCTTGCTTTGTACAAAATCTTGAAAAAATCAAGAACTTTGATAATTCTTGTCTGGAGAAAGTGTGTTCCACCTTTGAATGTTTAGGCAACAGAAGAACAGAAAAAGATTTCATGTGTGGTAAGCTGTGTTTGTGGCACTAAGTCAAGAAGGTTTGTGGTATGGATAATACAGCCTTTAGCAGTCTGATGGCTGTTTGATTAATACTCATGAGTTGCTCCCAGTGCAGTGCTGACCCTCCTGAAAACCAGATTTCCCACTAGCTTATATCACTGCCATCAAATGAAATGTGATCAAAGAGGTATAGAAAGGACGTTATTCCTTGGATGATTTATAATCAAAACTCTGTTGGCAGGTGGCTAAAGGATAGTCGGCGTCATTTCCACATATATTGTCCCTGGTTTCTGCCTTAGGGAAACAGCCTGTCCAGCACTGTTGATCTTAGGTGCCTCATAGCCTCTGAGTTCACATGGAGAAGGGGAGTGCTTGGGAGAGGAGTTTTTGTGTGCAATGTATGTGTGGCTTTTGCTTGTGGTTTTTTAAGAAAAGTATGTGCTTGAAAATTAATTCAGAAAACTTTCAAGTAAGTACCATGACGGATCAGAATAGGTTTTATGTGGGAGTTTTGTTATTCTTTAGCCTAATGATTATTTTGAGATAGGCAATAAATCCACTATGCCAACCATGTAACATAACATTTATGATTGGAAAATATTTTATTTTTGGTATTAGAGATGATAAACTAAAGCACTAAGGAGATGATAAATCAAAACTAGGGCTATGTTCTCTTGCTTCTTTTAGTGTCTTTTCCCTCTCACCCCCCAATTTGAAAGGCCAAGTTATAACTAAATGTGAGGGTTTTGGCTTTGGGTTGTTTTTTGTTGTTGTTGTTCAGGCATGAGCATTCTGGCTTGTCATTATTCCAGTGTTATCTGTTCCTTACCTCAGACAAACTTTGTGAAAAAGTTCAGACTTGTTCTGTTGAGTTTATTTTTTTTATAGGCTTTTTTTAGATGGTTTCCTTTTCAGCCACCTGCAGTGCTCTTTGCAATTGCACATGTTCATCTCCTATGAAGTTGCTTTTTTTGGCACACAAAATGCTTTTCATTCAACATACAGTTTTGTTCTACTCCCATGGTGGTTCTTTAGTGAGTCCAAACTACTGAAGAAGCAGTTTTAATTTTTCCTTTCTGTCCTTGTGCTTTCTTTCAATCAAGAATATATTTAGATTTGTATGTTTTGCTTAATTCCAGACAAGTGCATTGCTTCCAGTAAGGAAAAGAGGGATTCATTCAGCCACTTTAAAATATTGAAACTCTCATGTGGGAGCTTGCATAAGCATATTTTGCTTCTTCTGTGTGGGGGTGTGTTTTTTTCTCTCTTTTTCTCTCTTTTTCTCTCTTTTTCTCTCTTTTTCTCTCTTTTTCTCTCTNAAGACTATTTTTAATCAGCAAACTTTTGCATTTCTGGCTTGTGCTCAAATATAATTAATAAGTCTTTGGTTCCATTTAGGTTCTTCCTCTGGAAACTGGTATTAACAATGCAACTGCTGTTAGTTAATCATTGAAATGCATATTCAGTTCACTGTGTAGAACATCTACAGCACACTAGAGCTTTTCAGAATCCTGTCTTGGTGAAAGGAAGATGAGAGGGGCAGAGAGAGAAAGAGAACTGCCCTTCAACAAGGTGTTTGTCATACAGCGTGAAACTCAAGTAGATGGTTAGTGGTTGTTAATTTGCCACGTGCTGTGGTTTTGATCTGATGCAGAGCTGGGTCTGTACTTGCTGTCCTACCATGGTTGTGAGGTGCTGGTGCGTGGTGTTCAGCCACAGCTGAATCTTCAGCAAATACTAGAAAGCGTATTCTAGAGTGATCAGGGATTTTGTCTTAGAACAGGGAATAACACCATGGAAACTACTTCTCTCTTCCCCCCCTCCCAGCTTTTGATGCTTAAAAGCCACAGTTTTGGAGGCAGGTAGAAGGTAGTAAATAGTAAATAATCCCTCCATTTCCCCTTTTCTGTGTTCTCCCAGAGATCTACATTAATGATGCATGTTTTTTTCTGCCTGTTTATTATACTCTTGAAGAGGGAATTGAAATAGCAGTTGAATTTGAAAGACAAAAAAAAAGTTAGCTAGAATGCAAAAATTCCTGTTGTACTCCTCATAGACATGTGTCAGAGGTCATTGGACGAATCACTTATTGTAAATGAGTAACGTTCACAGTGCACTTCTTATTGAAGTGTACATACATTTGGTTTGCTCAAACAGTTAAAGTCAGCAGTAGGGATTGCCAAAGCACAGAAAGCATGATCCATAACTTGCTTCAGCGTTTTCACCAGCAATTAAAAACATCAGTGGAAGTTGTTTTACAGGGAAGTCTTGAGTATCTGTTGCTGTGTTTCACTCGGCTCAGAGCAGACAGCTATGGCAGCATTGCCTATACCTGTGCCTCTGTCTGCTCTCAGAGCTGCTGCAGGTGGGCAGCTCTGAGAAGCTGGCTCAAGCAGTGAAGTGACTTGTTTCTTGGCATAACACAGAAGTCTGGTGGAGCCAGGAATAGAGCTTCAATCTGCCGTTTTCCAGGCTTTCGTTCCTAGCCACAGACCTATCCCACCTCCTCCCTTCACTTGACTGGTGTCCCAGCAGACAGCCGCCTCCTGCGTGCAGGGCCAGCTGCTGCTGCAGCACTGTCTGACCTCCATACTCCAGATGTTTGAAGTTCCATTTCCCTCATACTTATGTGATCTTTAGCAAAGTGCTTCTAGCATTTCACCAGTGCAACTGGGAGGAGGGAGGACTGTTGTCTTAACCGTTTTCTTTCCATAACAAGAGGCTCTGTAGAGCTGCTAAAAATCTGTAGGACTTAAACTCCATTTGCCTTCAGTTGCCATCTGCCAGTCTTCCGTCCCACATCTCTCTCCCTGTTCCCAAAGATACTCCTGCAGACCTCTCCTCCTTATGCTATGTGTTAACATCAGCTTCCTTTCAGTTGGGGAGCAGGGGGTGAGGTTTTGATGAGATGCCCTTGCATCTCTCCATAGATGCTCCTCAATTATAAGAGCCTAATTCTGAGAGGTGGCATTTCACAAGTGAGACTTAATAATTTCCTTCAGATGCTCCATTTTATGTTTTCAGTATCTTGTATGAACATGCTCTGAAGTAGCCATTAGAGAGTAATGTGAGAAGCTTCTTTTTTTTTCGGTCCTGTCTTGAAGGATGAATATGTGTCCTCCATAGCAGTTGTCCCATTTCCAGTTGGCATTAGGAAAGAAAAATCAGGTGTGAGTTCAATTCTGGCTCCTGGATGAATGGGCTGGTTTTTTTGCTCTGATTCTTGTCCTAGAATGTTATGCACCTGCTCTCAGCCTCGTTGATCTGTCCTTGCCCTGTGTCCCCTTTTTCCACAGTTTTCTCCAGTAGAATGTGTGACCAGATTGGACAATAGGGTACTCTGAAAAGTAAATAAACAACCCTTAGCTGAACAGATCTCTCTTCCCTCTCCTTTCAATGCTGTTACATAGGTATATGTGCCACTTCACAGATTATGTTTTGGAAATTGGGGTCTTTTGAGTCCAAATCTCAGTGAATCCTTCCTTTTGGAAGAAAGACTTCAGTTTCATAACAGCCAGAGGGCCAGAGGTGAGGCTATTGCTATGACCAGTAAGCTTTAAGTCTGTTTCTCAGACTCTTGTTTTCAGCTTCTTGTTTTTAACAAGTCTTATCAAAGCCCCCTCGCTTTTCTTTTTTTTTTTTTCTTTTAATTTTAAAGACATATGAGTATTTTAACTCTTGGTCAAGAATCAATTTTTTGTTAGATATGTCCTGCATGGAAATTAGTACAGCTTAAGAAACATAATTCTGGAGCAGGAAATGCTATGGACAGCGTGCATTACTGTTGTACACTCTGCTCTGAATTCTAAAACCATACAGAAAGCAAATTGTCCTGAGTAAATGGCATGCCTATGGTACACTTCCCTCCATGGCACCCTCCCTCCCAACTGTCCTGATATACCAGGAAAAATACTTATGTAAAGGTAGAAAATAGCTTGAAACCTTCGGTGAAATCTGGTCTGCTTTATGCCAGTGCTGATTGCTAGGAGAATCTGAGAAAATCTGCCAGTGTGTACAAAGAGAAGATTTAAATTCTTAGGTCAAGGGCTAGCTCCATAGGATTAAACCAGTGTATAATCTGTGTTCAGACATAATTGAAGAAATCCAGTAATAATCTGTCAAAATAAAACCCTACAACTACCACTTTTCAACCCTCTTTCTCCCCATCATTGGATGATATTAGTAAAATGAACTGTTAGCATTGTGGTTTTATATATATTAAAAATATGTTGCTTATGTATAGAAATAAATTTTAATTGTGTACATTTACATACGTGTACCTCTGGAAATAGGATTTTGTATTTCTTTTTCCTTTGTTTTGTCTAATGCCTTTCCACCTCTTATAACGGTGATCAGTTTAAAAAGGCTGTGCAAGTTGCTGTGTATGTGTTGGTGGCCTGAGTTCATTGTGTTAATCTGTAAAAGCCTTGATTGTGAAGCCTCTGCAAGAAAAGGAAGGTGACATATCAGATTACATGAGACATGGCTTATCTGGCTTCTCTAGCCTTTTACCTTAGGAGGCCTGGATTTACCAGGACTTCAGGAGATGAAGCTTTCTGGAAAGCCCGTCCTACTATTGTATCTTGTCTCTATGGTAAAGGAAATGTGTGAGAAACTTCTATCTATAAACCTACAAGAAAATATTGCTGGATTTGCAGCTCTGGAAATACAACTCTCAAATCTATTTCAGTTGCCTCCTACATTGCCAGCACCACATACAAGGTGAAACTTAGATGTCTAAATGCTTCAGAGGTGACAGGAGACCTGTCTTTCATGGTGCAGCTTCAGAAGGCACGGCAGCAGATTCTGAGGATTCTCAGATGGCATTAGATGCTGGTGTTCAGGCGACTGACTTTTAGCCTTTGTGAAAATTGAGGGATTGTGTATGTGAAATAATCATAAAGCCTTGAAATCCTTATATTCTTAGAAGAATCTAGGGAACTGAACACAAACACCTCCTTTTTCTTCTCCTCTAGTTATCCTTGCTTATTGCTGCCACTGGTTTTCCTCCCTGGGTGGACTGATAAATTGATAGTGCTTCAGCAGACTTAATTTTGGTCACTTTCCAAGGCCCTTAAAGATGTCGTGAATTTATCTCTTGGGGTGGGTGGGGGTGTGATAAGAAGAACCTTTCCTCATTTTACTGTGAAAGATAACTGGCATATAAAGCTCTTAGTGTCATGCATTCAGATAGAGATTTGCTCAGTTTATTAGAGACTTGAAATTCACACAACTGATCACTAACTGGGCATTTCAGTGTCCGATCACTATCTCAGTGAAGAGCCCCGNTGTGTGTTATCAACACCTTCTGGCTTCCAGTACTGCAGCATGAGGGCTGTATGGGGAAAATCAGCTCAGACAGACCCACTACAACAAGCCAGGTGGCCTCAGCTGCTCCTCCTAAGTCTTGCCCTCGACACCTTTCACCATCTTCGTTGCCCTCCTCTGAACACACCCTAATGATCTGATGTCCTTCTTGCATTCAGGTGCACAAAACCACACACGGCACTTGAGATGTGGAACAGATGACTTTCAGGAAGCACAGCACCAGTTTTCTGTAGAACCTGTTACCGAGACTCAGGAAATGTGATTACATGAAGTGTGCTAGGAAGCTGGGGGTGGGAAGTGGTAACAGGTCATGCTGCATGTATGGATGATATGTCTTATGTCTGGTTTTGTTTGTATAAAGTAATTCTGATCTATTCTGCTAACATTTAGATATGTATAATACTGATTACCCTGTAACCAGGGCTTCACTTATTTCAAATAAAGCGTTAGTAACAGGCCCAACCCTATATTCAAACTGAAAAAGCAAAAAAGAGAAACAATGACAAAATTACAGAAGACTGTTGCTAATGACAAGCTGTTCGGCCTTGCTGCACTTCTTGCGTTCTCTAAAGTAGCAGCTTGAGGAAGCCTGTAGAGTTTGAGCCTACACCCCTCCTAGTGGGCCTGGGGACAAATGAAAAGTTACTGGCTTGCAGCTCTGTGCAGTACAGAATGTTCGTTTGAAGGATGTTCCTGATGTGAAAATAAGTGTTTTCAAAATCATTGCATGAAATGGCCTGAAAAACTGTCAGTAAAAATGGTGCTGTAATTTTAGGACTTTGTCCGATGTGTTTTGGATGTTAGATTTTTAAATTAAAGAAATGCCCTTGAAGTGACTTTTCACTCATCCTCAAATTCACAGGTGAAAGTGTGTGGTGGTTTAACTTTTGTGTGGGTGTGTGTTTGCTTGGTTTTTTTGTATTTTTATATTTAAGTTCCTACACTATCTTAGACTCTCTCTTGGGAGGTTTTGTTTGTCTACTGTTTTTACCTGATGGCCACCATTTTCACTGTTGAGGACAGGGCAGCTGTTCTTCTCACCTCCGTTACTCCAGTTTTCAGAAAAGCCTGACAGATTTCTGTCCCCCCTACTAGGCATGTGTGTGGGCTGTTACAGCTTCATTTTGAACTGGGGAGGAGCAGAGTAGGAAACCTGAAGTGGAGTTTTCCTGCACAATGCTTCTGGACTATCAGTCAATTTAACGCGAATCTAAAGAGCATGTGCTTGGTGTAAATCTGTGGTTTTAGTGTCACGAGTTGTCCTCTTATGAAGTTGGCTGTACCTGGTTAGCTGAGTTGATTTGATAGAGATTTTTTTCTTCTTCTCATTTCCCCCCTGCTCTTTACCAGCTGTGCATGCATTTAGTGAGAGAAGCAGTGACTATGTGAGTATCTGGCTCATAAATCTGAGTTGCAGTGGTTCAGGATTATAGGGATTGTCAAAGCTTGAAGTTGTTGTGTCCCCCTCTCCTATTTTTTAAAAATAAATATCCATATACATGTGTGGATTATTAAGATATTTAGATATCCTCAAATTAGCTTGGTCAAATGTACTGCAGTTTGTCTTGCGAAGTGTCCTGTGCTTGCACACTGTAGCACATAAGTAGAGAGAAAGAAGAGAAAAGCACTATTTGCTGTATCATTGCTGTGCTGTACTTGGCCTTGAGACTGCTTCTGAGGAAGCAAACAGTTAAAACTTAACTCCACATCCTGTTGATCAACTAGTGGGTTGGTTGTTTTTTGGGTTTTTTTTAATATCACTTGAAGCAGACAGATAGTGGAGGCAGCTAATCATTAACATTTTCTTCAACCTCCAAGCTTAATTTTGCTTCTGGGATTAGCTGGCATGTACCTAGCACCCAGTCATAAGGGCAAAGGGATTTGTTTGACGGCTTGGTTTAAATTTGCTTCCCAAAGGAAACGTTGTGCTTTTGCAAGGGCTGTCTTCTCCCTCTGCTCCAGATCAGTACGATGCCGGACTTTTTCTTGATGGATTATGTTGTTTAGGAGTGAGAATTTCATACCTATTCCCCAAATTTTAAATTTTGCTATGTATTTGTTTCAGCAAAGGCCAGGCATACTTCAAGCTGGTCTGACTGTTTGCTAATGCTTGTTAACTTGTGTTAACCCAAGCTGATTTGCTGTACTTTACTCCTCTCTCTCTTTGATGTTTAAAAGTAGGGTTTGTTAATGAAATCGCAAACTAACTACTGTTTAGCTGTCATTTTACTATATCAGATCAGACACGTAGTCATAGCTACAGGTGCCCAATGTGGACACAGCTTTGAGAATGGTCTAGTTTGGCTGTTACCTGGTATATGTGGCTTATCTCTCTTGGGAATTAACTCTTGCTGGTTGAATAGCTATGCTATCCTGCTAAAAATTGCTTGTGTTTTGGTTATTTTCCACTTTTGGAAGTGAAAAACTTTGCCTATGGCTAAACAATCACAGAATGATGGGGGTTGGAAGGGACCTCTGGAGATCATGTAGTCCAACCCCCCCTGTCAGAGCAGGTTCATCTAACACAGGTTGCACAGCGTGGTGTACAAGCAGGTTTTAATGTCTCCAGAGATGGATGGAAACTCTACCAACTCTCTGGGTAGCCTGTTCCAGTGCTCTGCCACCCTCAAAGAAAAGAAGTTCCTTCTTATGCTTAACTTCCTATGTTCAAGTTTGTGCCCATTACCCCTTGTCCTGTCACTGGGCACCACTGAAGAGTGTGGTCCCATCCTCCTTTAAGTATTTCTAAGCATTGATAAGATACCCAGTCTTCTCTAGGCTAAAAAGCCCAAAGTCCATTGGTCCTTCTTCATAAGAGAAACATTCAAGTCCCCTAATCATCTTTGTAGCCCTTTGCTGTATCCTCTCCAGCAGTTTCCTGTCCTTCTTGAACTGGGCAGCCTAAAACAGGACACAGCACTCCAAATTAACTTCAACATCAAGCAAATAGATAGATATAAATAAAAATACAGAAATGAACAAATTTTACATGCTTTTTTTTGCATAATGATCATATAACAATAACAAGCAATTTTTATAGATCTAGAAACAGTAATTTTTTTTTGAAGAAGCAAGATGTTGTCTAGTAGCTGATGGGCAGCATCTTGCTTTGGACAAAGCATTTGCTGGGAGCCATAGGGGCAAAATACCACCTTGCTATTCCAGTGTACCAGCTATGGCAAGAGTTGCAATCTCAGTTGCTTTGAACAGTGTGCTAGTCTCTTGCACAGGCATGCCTGCATGGCCTTCCACGTTTACAGACATGCCCGAAATTGCTGCCCTGCACTGTGATACAGTCTTCTCTCTGCTTGGTTTGCATTACTAAAATCGATGAAAAGACTTCACAAATTGCTGCTCTGTATTTAATTTTGGGTAAGCTGTCTGATTAATTAATATATGCTCTTTTCCTCTTCTAAGGGTTTTTTTCTATTAACAGAATTTGTTGCATGATTACTTAAGTAATTTTCCAAAGCATGTGTGGTACAGCATCTGTTCCTGGAATTTCTTGTCCTCTGCTCTGGTAACTTATGGAATTTTCATTGTTTATTGTGGGGAGGAAAAGTCAGTCTTCGTGGACTATCTGTTAGGAGGAGATACATCTTTTTGTACTGTGAAGGGATTTGTTTTGTTTTTTCTTTTGACATCAACATTAAGAGAACTCTGAGCATAAAGATGCAAGATGCATTTTTGTCCATCCACTGAACAAAAAGTGAATTTATTAGTAACAACAAATTATGCTCCTGAGAATGAAATGGAAGCAAAGGTTTATTTCAAGGAGCATATTAGTATTTAAAGTCTTAAAACATTGTTGTATGTACCTTAAATTGACATTCTCCTCAACCTCCTCTATTGCTGTTGTTTAGGTGACTTTAAGGTTTTTTAACCTATGTGTGCTCATACATTACAAGATACGAATAACTGCATATTATTGAGAGTTCTGTAACATCATTTGAGACCGGTAGTATTATTATTGAATAAAAAGGTTCAGGTTGTAGAGAGGAATTGGAAGAGAGATGATCTAAGAACATGTAACACAGCACTCAGATAACGTTTCTTGATCTTGCTTGAAAGCAAACTAAAAGGCAGAACTAACGTGTATTATTCATCTTTGTAAGCAAAAGAAAAATTAATAGCAGGAGTTGAAGAAAAATGTGTATTCCTGTTCTTAAGTCTTGACTCTGCCAGAGCAAATAGGTGAAGCGGCTGATATTTGATACTGATGCAGTGGTACATGCTTGATGTGTAAGATTGTCTCATTTGGAAAGCTGCTTTTTATTCCTGACTTTGGGATTTTTTCAGAGCATGAGCATGTAGAGCAATAAAGCTTGCTCGAAAGCTTTATTGGAATATGTTGTTAACTTACTCTGAATACGCTAATGAAGACATACACACGTTTAATGTCTTGCATTGCTATGGAAAATCACAACACTTATTTCAGTTGAGATTCCGTGCGCTTCCAAAGTTAAAGTATTTCTGCAGTGTTACAAATTGACTGTTATTTAGCTTCAAGCTGTGAAAACAAGCTTGCTCAGAACTACTGCTTTTAGGTGCTTCTCCACTTGTTTTCCCACTAGTAATCTGCAATGCCATGTATCAAAGCTGTTAAGGAAGATTTTATTTCTTTCTGTACTCAGGAGAATTTAAGATTATTTGAGTGTGTGCATGAGCTAATGAAAAAATAGTTCAATTGAAAGCATTTCATAGTGAACTCTGAACACTGAATGCTGGCCTTTCTAGAAATGGTCATTCCCTGGATGCGTCCTTGGTTTTTTATCTTGCCTCATATGGTAGAGTGAACTATAAACTAATTTTGTGCTTCATCTTTGACTCTGCTTCACTAAACAAAACCTCCCATATCACAATATCTATTTTAGATGAGGCCATTTCTAGAGACATATCCGAATGAGTACTGATGGACAAGTATTTTTCTTTCTTTCTTTCTGAACATTGACTCTGTTTCTATGACAGTCTCTCCAGGGGGAATTGATGCTTACAGAGTGAGAATTATTTTCCTTAGTGGAAAAAGTGGTGGCTTGATCACTTAGAGTTTTTTTGTCAGATACCATCTCCTGCAATGAGATCCTGAGGTTCTAGTAGGTGCTTAAACCAGTAAATTCAATCCTTGAATCTTGAAATAGGCTTCCTGGAAGTGGGACTTCCTGTGACATCTGATGCTTAATTTGTACTTGTTCTCTTTCAGCTAGGGTTTAAGTGATGGTTATATTGTATGTAGAAGCATGTCTCTTATGTGAAGCTTAGTCTGATCCTTCAGACTGCTGGACTGGCCTTTCTTTATCTCTTTAGGTATTTCCTAATAAAATTATGAAGCTCAGCATATTTTACATTCCTTTACTTGCATTTTTAAGGTTCTGTTTTATTCCTTTAGTAAAGCTGCTATAAACAGTATGACTGAAACTAGCCTCTGTGCTGAAATGAGTCCTTCTCTATGCAGGCACTTTGATATGCACCGATGGCTTTGCTGAAAGAAATTACTGCACAGACTTCCCAAGCTTAGTGCCCCTCTGGGGCTGCAGGCAAATTGCTTAGCTTGTCTGTCCTGGTTTCCCAGCTGTGGAGTTGGAGTAATTTATTACTAATGTCAGTCATGAGAACACTGAGGGTTAATCTGCAAGGACCGCATCTGCATAGTCTTTAGAGTGTCAAAGCAGTAATATATAATTGTAATTTTATTATTAATATTGGTTATTTCATTAAAGTGTAATTTTCAAACAATGTTCATGTAGATTGAACCCATTTCATCAATAAACTGGCATCCTTCCAGCAGCATTAACTCAGTTCAGACTCTTTATCTACTAGTGAAGCCTAAACATGTAGATAGCTCTGTAAAGAGAACAGCAAATGCCTAAAGAAACCCCTACTTTCTTGTTTTTAATCTAGACTGTGGACATCCATAAAGAAAAGGTCGCTCGCAGAGAGATAGGCATTTTGACGACCAATAAGAACACATCAAGAACTCACAAAATTATAGCTCCAGCGAACATGGAACGTCCTGTAAGGTATATTCGAAAACCTATAGACTACACGGTGCTGGATGATGTTGGCCATGGCGTAAAGGTAAGAATACCTGGACACTTGAGGACTCCAAGTAGCACAGACCAGGATAGGGCTGGGGTAGAATGTTACTGAGATTAAAACGTTTAGTTCATTCTTGGTAGAAAGGATTGTGGGTTTGGTATGCTCCCATGGACAAATATCTCAGTAACCAAATGGATTGTTTTACAGTGAGGGGTTTCTGAGCAATGTTTGCCATAACCTTGTGACTGCCAGTGGTAGTCACAGTGTCTGGAAATAATGGCTCATGATCTCAGGCTTTGTCAAAAAAGCAAAAGCCATGACTGACTTAGAAAATTATCACTCCTTCCTCCTATGATCAAATTGTCTCTGCCACTCCCTTTATTTCTTTTGTTATTTAGAAAAACTAAATCATCTGTTATGAGGAAACTGGCTGGTGGGGTGGGGGTTTTTGTTGGGGTTTTTTTGGAGGATGGTCAGGATAAAGGAGATCAGCTAGTTGGCATTTAAATCTCAGTGGCATTTGATGTCTCACTCCCATTTGTCTTTTTGTACAGCCTCATTTTCCTTTTCTCTAAATAAAAACCTTCATTAATTAATGTCTACCTCCCTTGAAATGGTCATAGTTGAAGTGAATTAATATTACACCCTTTTCTCTCTGGATATCTTATTATAAAAAAATAGCTTTGTATCCCTTTGGAGCAGGCTTTCCAGGTATATTCAGTTCACAACAATCTTGCCTTGAATGGTATTAAAAAACTTCTATTCAATACCCACCCATGTATCCTCTAAAGCTCAGTAGACTCTGGTCAGTCAGTGGTTCAGCTAGATCAGCCCATCCTGTGTCCGTTGAATCACTGAGCTCTTGAGGAACAGATCTTTCAGAATTACTTGACACAAGAGAGTGCCAGGGTACCTCCTGCTTCATAATAACCCTCCAAATGCCCAGGAGAGTCTAATTCCAATACAAGTTAGAAAACAGCTCTATACCATGACAGCTCTAGGCTATGAATTAATGTAGTGACTTTGGACTACCTGATTTTTTGTTTTGTTTGTAGGTAAGCCTTTAACTCTTGGGGCTGTTTTACACTAATATTTTAAGCTAGACTGCATGAAACAACCATATGTAGAAACCTGAAAAACATGGCCTGAATTGTTACGAAATAGAAACATGGGTCAGAGAAATTGATAATTTTTCAGTACAGTCTCTGCNTCTAGTGGGAGGTGTCCCTGCCCATGGCAGGGGGGTTGGAACTAGATGATCTTTAAGGTCCCTTCCAACCCTGACAATTCTATGATTCTATGCCCCTATTTGTTTAGGGGCTGGAAATGAGGTGCTGTTTACCTATTTCTAGGCAGCTTTTATGGAACATGTTTGTTAAATGTTTCTTTTTTAACTGTTAGTGGTTGAATTCTATATTAAAAACTTGGTCTGTTTGGAGGTAAAATAGCTTCCAGTAATAACCAAATTATCAACTCATTACAAGTCAGCTACAAATTATATCTTGCTATTGTCTCTTTGCTGGTTTGCCTAAGTGTGTTTTACAACTATGAAAGACATGAAACACTTAGAAAATATTAGCATCATTTTTCTACTATCTAGACTTTTTACACAAATGAAATAAGCTGCCAGCCAGGGCTCAGTGTAGTTCAAGACGGCTGTCATGCATTTGACACTTCCAGTGTTGACATGCACTGGACACACTGTTGAGAAGAGTGGGTGGAGGTAGCGAATGACATAATTAGATGTTTTAGCCATCATATTACTTGGGTTTCGAGACTGTGACAGAGATCACAGCTCTGAAGGAAGTAGATTGCTTTATCTGCAATCCTAGATGTAGCTAGTGCTGTTATAAGAAAATTAAATCAAAGTAGCTTAAACTGGATCAGGTCCTGTTGAAAGTCAGCACAAATAACAGATGACGCTGAGAATATGAGTTGCCTCTTGAACATACGGGTTAGGGGGAAGCATAGAATCAACTGAATTGCAAACTTTGTCTTTTCCAGAATGGTCTTAGAAGATGCTTCAAACTCCATTAAGTCTAATTTTCTTGACCAAAGATTTCACCCCGTGTTGGAGAGCAACATGTCCAATAGAAACCTTAGAAACCATTTTTTTCTAGAGGAAAAGAAGTTTGAGTTCTGCATAGAGCAATTGTTTGACTAACTTGCAGGCCCTTGAGTGTCTTCTGCTGTGGCAACTGTCAATAAAATACAGCACAACGCATACATTAACATTTAAATATTAAATAAAAATAATACAACACTTAGAAATCTGTAGATGACAACTTATTGCTGTTAATGGGGCTGTTGTGTTCTGGTGCAGGATTTGATAAAGAAATAGAAGGAAGAGAAATCTAAGATACAGGCTGGATTATAGCTTGTTTCATGAAATGCTGATCCTAGGAAAAAAATCATTAAAATACACAGTATATTTTAAGGGATGATCCTGAATTCTTTTATGTAAGAAGTGTAAATAAAAATACTGTCTCACAGGATTAAAAAAACCAAACAAATGAACAATGAAACAAACCACAAAATAGAAAGCTGGGTAATCCTCAGAGTAAATAGTGTCTTCCTCTGTACATCTACTATCTGAGCGAATGCAGGAACATCTCCCATGTATATTCACAGCTCATTTTCTTTGTGTTTCTCTCTGATGCCTCACAGGCCTCTGTAGGGGCAGTGCAAAAGCAGATGCCTATGCTTGGGCCGTGGAGAAAGGCTCTACATGTCTTCTCCTGTCTCACATGCATGCGGCATTTTCTGTATGGGCAGGTGATGGGAGTGAGGGGGTGGCAGTGATGGTAAATTGCTCCCTGATGGGAGACACCTCTTTGGAAGGCAATGCTGTTTGCTCCTCCAGGAGCATCTTGGTATAAAAGCTTTTGTAGAGCATCCTGGGATCAGAGAGGTGCTTTCTCCTTCGATCTGAAAGCTCCATGGCTACCCAGGCTGCTTCACCCCCTGCCCCTTCCCTTTGCAGATACAAATTAAGTCTCCAAAAGGAGTAAAGCAGTTTTTCATTTGGTTGTTTTTTGTTTGTTTTAAATATATATACACATACCTATGAAGCCAAGGCTAGCATCAGTCAAAATCAGGACAGCTTTTAAAGTTGGTTTGCTAGTGAGAAGGCTTTCCCTTGCAACACAAATATTATGTGTACATGGCTCCAAGAAATAAACAGGCAATCATTTTTGCTGATCTGTTAAGTAGTTGCTCAGCTGTCACCCTCTGAGGATAGGGGAATGTAGCTGAAGTCATTCTTGGTAAATAAGAGTAGCTGTCATGATATGAGAGCCTACCCTCCTGTGTAGACCTTGGTTTAAAATTATTAGGCAGAGGCTACTTTAACGTTTCCTTTCTTCCCTTCCCCTTCTTTTGTGAGAGAAAAAAAAAATAGTGTGCCGGCAAATAAATAGGTCAAATACAATTACTCATACAGAAAATCCTCAGTTTAAGAGGGGGGAGAAGGAGGAGGAAGCTTGGAAGCTGCCTTAAAAGCCCTGAAGTTGGCCTTTGAATTTATTATAATCTTTTTTTTTCAAAGAGGAGGCAGGTGGAATTGCAGCAATTTGTAAAATGGCAGCTAAGCAGGAAATGGAAATGATGCCTTATGGTAAAGTCAGATAAAATGTTGAAAACATGCTAAATTGAAATGCCTAATAGCTGTAATTGCATCATGTTTGTTTTATGAAACTAATAATCCTTTAAAACCAAACTTGAATTGTATATGAAGATTGATCACTTTTCCTAGCTTTGCTTTAAGAAAAAAAATCAGAATTTCATCACTGTAAAACACTTGCATTTCAGGGCATGAAAACTGTAAGAAGCTTTCTAGCTTAGGAAGTCAAACAGGAGTTAAGCATTCAGAAATATTTCTAAAGCAGATGGAATTTGGAAGGACTCCCCTTAAAGCAGGGATTGGGCCAAAACTTACCAAATACTCGGCTTAGAGAAGGGAGCCTTGCTCTCACCCTTGTTAAATTTCTCAGCCTTCCCTAGAAGTCCTCATGCTTACATCTGTCACTGCAAAACAAAAATGCAGATGAGATGCTGATGTGAGGGTGGAAGGCTACCTAATTGTGCCTGCTTCTTTAGGATAAGACATTTTATGTGTTAGCCACTTGAGTGTTAACTTTTAAATAATTTACTGTAATAAAACCAAAGTGAGACAGGGATCCTGAACCTGAGCCTCTGCTGCCTTTGTCCCTGCATTAGCCTCTATCAGACACTCATGCTTCAAAGGATGTCTTGTTGCCAATTTCATTAATGTCACATCATCCCTCTGGGTCATGGCCAAACAGTAAATATTGCTGTAGGATAAAGTAACTCTTCCTGTTGCCAGCTCTAATGACTGCTGTGAGCATTGACACTGTGTGCGTTTCATAGGGCGCTTGCTACTGGAAATTCAGAAGTGTGTCTAGTGTCATCTGATACAATGTAGGTTTCAAGCCTTTCTACTGGCAAAGAGAACTCAAAAACTATGAGGTCTCTATTTTCTAATTTTGAAAATAATTTATTTTTTTACATTAACCTTATTGTAGCTAGTTTCAAAGTCACCAACTCAAAGAATTCAAAAATCTGGAAGTCAGGAATCTAGATGTCTTTCTTGAACAAGACTACTGAGCACTGAGGAACAATCATCCTGTGAACAGGTTTTTGTATGTTAACAGTTTAATATATAAAAACACTTTAAGCTCGGATGTGACTTGAAAATCCTTGCCTGTTCAGTTTAGAAACTAAAAAAGAAGAATTAAAGGAGAGAGTAGCAGTATTGACAAGCTATATCTGATTACTGTTGATAGAAGGCTATGTAATTGCTAGGTTGCAAATAATACTGGGAGAGGTTATAATTAAAAGAGATAAAATTTCACTGAAGAGAGACTTACCTGCTCATGTTCAATATTGAAGGAAGTACTTATTTGGAACCTAAACTTTCTCAAAATAATCTGCTGTACAATAGACTGTAAGAAAAGAAAGAATTATAAAAAAGGCTTCTGACCCTTTCAGATATGGGAATTAAGACACAGGAATGATTTCTTCAAAGCTGTGCAGAACTAGAAAACTTTGCATAGCTGGCAAAAGTATGTTCCCCTGAGTGTCTGACACCCACGTACAGTCTGCCTTCTGAAAAACATCTTTGATTACATATTGTCCCTAAGCCCATGTCTTGATTTCTGTAAGGAAACCGTGTTCTAGACTTGGTGCTTTACTGCATCCTTTCCTCAGGCATCCCATACCTTCATGTACAAGTACCCTTCTTGCTCTGGCTGTGTTGTCTTGTGGTACTCCAGAACTGCTCCACTGATGAGCCTGGAAGCAACCTTGTGCAAAGGTCTATGAGAATGGCTGTGGGGCAGTTGAATTGCCTAGCTGCAGATGCATAATAGCACTTCAAAAGGTCTTAGGGCCAGCTGCCTTTCTGTAGGGACCACTCATATAATTCAAACTTGACTAGTAAAGGAAATACCCTTTTAAGTAAAAGGGAAGGTTGACTAAAGAGTCATCAAGAGCAATCACGGGTTTTTTTCTGTTGCAGTTGATGACTGTGATTACTGGTCAAAGGTAAGGGATCTAAGGCTGGTTATTACTTTAACAGAGCATCCATATCAAAGTTTTGAGTTTGACCGATGTTTGCTATTAATGCAGATTAGACTGGTGCAGTTTAAAACCTTTGTTTCTGTTGATCAGCATTTATATTGAATGATCTTTAGTGATGGCTTTCAGTGATCCTGGGTATGGCAGGATATAGAGTGAGGCTGGCCCTTTAGATTCAGGTGTTGGAGAAACAGTGAGTGACATACAGCAGAGGAAGTAGGAACAAACCAGCAGAGAGACTTGGAGTTTCTGCAGTCTGAAATTGGAGAGTTCATAGCTGAGTTGTGCAGGAGAAACGTGCTGGACATCAGTGTCATAAGGATCTTGTTCTTGTGTGCAAGTGGCTTTTTGTATTTCTGTGCTTACATAAGTGATTTGCTCACATAAGTGATTTGTGTGCCATGTCCCTAGCCCTAGTTTTCCAAACACAGTTTATAACTCAAATAATAGCTTTCTAGTTCCCTGAATCATGACTAATGTTCCCCCATGACTTGTTGCTTGGCATGGAAACTATTAAAAACAGTTAGATGGCTGCCTCTTGGGGCCAGCCAGCAGAGTCCCTCAAATGTCTGGGCATCCTTTGGCTGCCAGTAGATACTTCTACTTGCCTCACACTCTGCCCTTTCATGCTGTTCTTTGTCCTGCCCCTTTGACCTCAGTTACAGAAACCTGCAGTACTGCCTTTGTCAGTAGGTATTTTTATACTCTTTAGACTGAGCATGCTGGAATTGCCAAAATAGTTTGTCTTAAGCAAGTAAGCCTCTTATTTGGTACTTCAGTCAATGCTCAAGTGTCCCAAAACATTGTTTGTACTGTCCAAACCCACAGCTAAAACTCTCAGTCCAGGTGCTCTGAATTCCTGTCATCAGTGACAGAAGCAGCCCCACTTTTGGCTGTTGCAATCACTTGTTTTGCCCATTGCCTGAACTGTATTCTTCCTTTCCAGCCCACTGCTGGCTCTCAGTCCTTGGTCAGCCTGCTCTTCCACACTGCCAAAACCCTGTGGATGTGTTGCTGCCCTAGCTGTGGTCTTTTGGAAATCCAGCAGGGTTGACTCCTATTTCTTGAACCTGAGGCTGTGGCTTCTTTCTCTTAATTTTGTGACAACCCTCAAAACTTTATCCAGGACTGCCACATGCCTGGTGGATTTTCCCTGGAAAGGCAAAATTGTTCTGCTTGCTTCTTTAAAACATCTCTCTGCTATAATGCTTGCAAGAAACCCAAACCAATACTGCTCTTACCATGCTGTCTTTTTTCTGGGAACATACTAATCTGTCTTGTTCTCTACATTGGCATCACAAGCATCTCCAGCACACCCACGGACTGTGTTTTTGTTCTGATATGTACATCATCCAGGATGCTGGTATCTGGCTGGAAACTGTCTCCTGTGTGTACAGTAATACAACTAGTGGGAGAAGGAGGGAGTTGTGCTCTGTACAGCTTCTGCACAAGTTATCAGTGTTGCTCTTCATTTGACTAAGCTTTTTTTCCTTTTGCATGTCCTATCTCTTATTATATAGATCCCTTTTAGAACAGACTCTTCCCTCTTCAAGCTGTGAACCTTATGCATGCTGTTGCTTCTTTTCACGCCCTGCATTTCCTTCCTGACTGACTAACTTTCTCACCAAGCAGTTGGTGGTGGTCATGTTCTGCCAACTGTCAGAAGCATTTGTAGAGAGATGCCTTGAACTTACATTAAACATGTCCCTGCTTTTCCTTTTGGTTTTCTGCTGTCTGTTTTTTCCAGTTTTCCTTAAAATCGTAATGAGTCTAGACCCCGCTGCCTAAACTATTCCCAGTTCCAGGCAATTTTTTTAATTGCTTAGCACTATGTGTGGTTTTCAGACTGAGAAATGCAGCAAGGTTGACCTCATAAGCTCAGCCAATAAATACAAAAAAATGCCTCCTCCTAACTAATTAGCTTATTAACCATGATTGAATAGCCATATGGTTCATCTCGCTTCAATTCATGTGCTTTCCTCCCTTAGTTCTGTCTTTTGGATCAGGAGTTCCTCTCCCATAAGCCCTGTTCCTTTTGTATTCCTTCCCTCTGTGTTTTTCTACCCTTATGACTCTTGTTTATGTTGACAGCAATAGAGAAGACATTTACAGAGCTTTTTACTTATAGAAAGCAGTGTGACAACCGTTACACTTTATTGTGCAGGAGAACTAGCATGCATCTGTTTGTGTATTGTTTAACTGGTAGCAAAAGAGATGAAGCTCACCTGATGTAGTGGTAGAGATAAAAATAAAGGTCAAGAGCTGTTGGACTTCAGATGTATGTTAAGCAGTACTTAGCAGCAGAAAGGTTTGAAATAAGATGATTACCAAATCATTGCTAGATGTTGATATTCATATTGTTGCTGCAGTGAAGGCAGATTATAACAGTGATTGAGGAGGAGGTGGAAAACTCACCGTAAGTGCTGAGTGATGCTGCATAAGGGAAGGAAAGAGAGGAAGCTTTCTGGTTTTATATTTTCGAGGCAGGCAAATTTAGTACTAGAGGCTGGGCAAGAAACCATGCCACGATTCCTTTTAAGCCTTTAAAAGGTTTCTCTCTATGGCTGCTGGGGAGAGACGGGACCAAAAGTTTTCACTTGGTCTCTTTTAACAAATTCCTTGTATTATGCCATTGCCCTTGGCAGCCAGTGAAGTAAAGAGAAGGGTCACGTATTCCTGTGAGAGAGGAAAGCAAATTTCATTTCTAAAAGCCTGTTTCAAAAATATAATACTTGGGAGACTACCCGGGCATCCTGGAAACTGAGCCTTTGTGTTTATCCATGAAATAAGTACGTGGGGACAGAAGTGGTTTAAATGCCTTAATTCTGCCACTGCTGATGAACCTCTGCCCAGACTGGGAGTGAATGGGATGACCTTCAAATTTACTTACCACAGCTAAACTTTCATTTGAATTTTGGAGCTGGTTTTGTTTCTGTTCTTGTAATATGAATAACTTAAAGGCAGTGGTTTTCAACCGATTTTGATTTTTAAACCCCAGCTGTTTTTTTCAATGGTTTTGCAGACTCTGTCTGAAATAGAACATATGCACATTGCTGTATAGCATCTTTTAATTTTTTTTAATCCCTTTAAACTGGTCTGTTTCTTGGAGGAGGAGGAGAAGGTACAAACTGCAATTTGCAAAGCTGGGTATTGGGAGGCTTGTTGTGGAAGTAACAGTTTATTTCCAGACAACCTCAAAAAAAGCATTGGAATTATTTTATGTTCTGGAGTTTTGTTTGCTTGGTTTTTTTTAATTGGAGAAACTAATCCTTTTCCCCATTCAAAAACATGAGTCTTCCCCCTGCCTTCCTGAGAACTTGAGTTTATTTAAAATTTTATATTATAAAAACCTGGCCTTATAAGAAAAGCTAATATTTTTTTTCCTCTGCAATCACAAAGGCTGTAAAAATGATATAGTGGAATCATATAATGACTTGATTCTAAGAGCTAAAATTTCAGAATAACAATCATTAGAGTGCTGCCAACACAGCTTTGAGCAGCCAGCACTATGCTGGCTTGAATCAGATATCAGTCGATAAACCAGAGGTGAAAGGCGCTGCTACTCATCCTGTTTGAGAAGTCTCTTTTCTTTATTTACCATTCAGTGCAGCAGCTAGGATTTCTTCAAAACACATGAAAGTTAAGTGTCAAAACAACCAGCAAGTCTGTTCTGCGCCATGTAGCTGAAACTGGTTTTGTGAACAAATTCTTAAGCCCACATTGCTGTTGAAATAGCATTGATTTGAGTTTGGACTTGAATGGTCAGCAAAGGGCTTTTCGTCCCTTTCCTGCCCATGAGGAGTGTGGCAAATAAATCCAGCAAAGCTTAGCTAAACTTAATTTTGACACAAGTGTTTTTCCATGGTCTCTTTAGTCAGATACAGAACTTTCAATGCCTCAGTAAGCCAGTAAAATGTCTGTTAGTGTACTGGGATGTAGCTAGTTATCAGTAGACACACATTATTTTTAAAAAAATGTGATTATCTATAGTTTAACCTGTCCTATCATTTGTGATGGATCTGCCATTAATTTCTACCTTTTTCCCCCCTTTTTTGCCAACGTTAAGTGGCTAAAAGCCAAGGTAAGAAGTGTTCTTTCTCCTTTGACCCACAGTGCCTCATGTGACTGATAGTAGGGGCTGCAGAGCCATTAAAACTGAAAACTAGCGCTCTCTTATGCTCTCCTCTGCTTTCCATAGGATATTTAGATTAAATATGCTACACTTGATTTTTTTTTACAGCGTTTACCGTCTGTCAATATATCTATGATACATTGACATCTGCACTTATACATAGATACATTAATTTCTCTAACACGTGTAGTGCTTTGCTCTGAATTCAGTAGATGCCTTGATTCCCTTCACTTACTTTTTTTTTTTTTTTTTTTTTTGCAGGAGACTTCCCAGACAACCTGAATGACTCTGCTAGTCAAATAGCAGGGACAAATTGAGACATTCTGGGCCCATGCTGACTGTATTGTACTGTCAGTGTTAAAGTTCAATTTAAATTATGAACACCCGAATGGAGATGAACACAAATGTGGCTTCCCTTTAAAGAAAAACAGATATAAGAGATTTGTGCACGAACCTGTCAATTGCCTACTTTTCTGATGTCTGCTGTAAATTAATAGCAAAAATAACATTAAGCTTGTGTTTAGACTCTTTGTATTTACTGATGTCTGGCTTTTGTGTAGCTGAAAACTTGCTGTTTGACAGCTGTCTGGGAATTCTCACTTCATATTCTTAAACTTAAAAAAAAAAAAAAGCTGTCAATAATAGAGCTGCTCTGTTATAAAAATAAAATCATGTTTTCCCTTATTTCAGCATGGAAATAACCAGCCTGCAAGAACTGGCACCTTGTCAAGAACAAATCCGCCTACACAAAAACCACCAAGTCCTCCCATGTCAGGCCGGGGAACTCTGGGGTAAGAACGAAGACTACTTGATCCCGCCTGTATAATAGAAAGTTTTAATTGTGCCAGTGTTGGTGTTTCTTAAATACATGGATAGATGGCAATTCTGATTGCCTTTAGCAAAAAACACAATTACCTTTTCTGTATAAACCTCTTCAGCTGCATTGATTCTTTATTTTTATGATGACCTTTTGAAAGAATGTTTTTTCATGGGGAAAGGGTTTATTATAGATATGGTTAAATGAGGAGCCTATTGTTATTCCTGATTTTGGGGGAGAAATCCTTAGTGGCGTAAAATAATATCAATAAGATTTCAACTTCAGAGGGAGAAAGTCTTAATTGTTAAACTTTGTCTACACATTTCTCAATATTATAAGAGGTATGAAATGGCTGTTGGTACCATATTTGTTGCATTATCTAGGCAAAATTTGTGGCATTGTGAATGCACATTGGCAACATTCATTCTCACAGGCTCACACTTTTTTATTTTTGTGCTTGAATGAGGAAGATTTTGCTATTTCTGAGTCCCACTGTGAATAGTTTCCTGCTGTAGCATCTATTTTGCTGCTGTGGACCTGTGGGGAGTGAAATCTGCTTATCTTGGTGTGCCAGCAAGTAATTGTTGCTAGAGACCAAAACATTAATGCTTGAGAAGCTCAGAGCACGTGCCATGTGGTTTTGTCTGTCCAACTGTGCAATATCTTCCAAAAGGCACCCAAAACAAGACCACCTACCTATTTGTTGCTCTCAGTCTTTTTGCTGTGGGGGACTGAGGCACTGTCAAGCTGGCTGGAGTGGTTGTGTTGGCTTCAGGTATGTTGTCTGGGAGAGGTGAGGAGTTGGAAAAATGAGGAGTAAGAAGACAGAACAAGATGGGGATCAGAAGCAATGGTCAAGGAAAATTAAAAGCAGCAACTCCTTTTGTTAAAGACTTAGTGATTTTATTTTTTTTTTAAAATCCTGATCTGATGCTTTGCTGCTTCAGGATGGCAGTGCTTGTTGAGTATTCTGCAGAGAAATTACCCTAGAGGCTTCCTCAGCATGGTTTGTGAAAATTCCCATTGCTGAAGGGCATGCAATCAGTATTCCAATTGTCTCTCTTATCCCAGCTGAGAAGGAGTTGTTTATCAGCCCTGGGAAGCTGGGCAGCGCTTTCATGTCCTCCTGGAGTTTGCTAGTGAAACAGCAGCGTGGATGTACTGGTGAGCTGCTTCTCTCTAATGCTCCCCCCTGTGAACAAGCCAGAGCTGTTTGGTTGCCTTAGCTGATGCCTGATAAGGATTAATCAGCTGAATGTCATTTCCAGATGAGCTTGACAAGAGGCAGCAGTTGGCTGAGGGGGAGGAATAATGTGGGTTTGTAACAGAGATTTCTATCTGCCCTTCTTGTTCAGGAAGTACAGCTCTTGTCTTGAGCAGCCGTGTTCTGCCAAAGCATGAAATATCATAGGCATGACTGTTTCCCTAATACATGGAGAAAAAATAGCTAGAAACCACAAGGATACTACTCTTCTCCCTTTGATCCAGAAAACGGAGATAAGCGTGTGAAATCTGAATGAGCTTGGAGTGTTACACGGGCCTTTAAGTATGTGCTGCCTATTGTGCAGCTTGTCCCTCTAAGGCAGGGCTACCTAAAGGAGTATGATGGGGAGAGAGTCCTGCACAGAAATGCTGTAGGCTGGAAAGCAAAAGGGACTGCAGGAAGCAGGGGTCTTCCCACCTTGACCAAGGTGAGACTGTGGAAAACCTTAGATGCATGAGTTGGAAGTTGCACAGAAGAGTGAATTACTGGAGCTGGATGGAGGGAATAGCTGCAGTTGTGCCTTGAGAGTCCTGGGGCAGAGCAAGGCCTTGGAGCTCCCTGTAGCTCTCCCTGGTGGCAATGGACATCAGCACCACATTGAAGCATTGGGAGACAGTGAGGTGGGGAGCACTGGGCACTGTCAGGAAAGAGTGTTTTTCTCCTCTGAATAAGACTGACAGAAAAGCAAAGGAAAGGATTGGGCTTGAGTGATGGAAATAATTTGACTCCTCTGGTGCTTAGGAGTTTGAGTTCTTCAATGAAGCCAAGAAGAACAAAGGAGAAACTGAGGCATGGCTGAACCTGAGGATGTAGAGGGGTTTTGCATTTGACAAGATTTTTAAATTGTGCTGGCAAAATAAATAGTACTATAGAGCTGAATAGTTGTTCCTATTGCCAGTGCATTCTGAGATAGAATACTTCGAAACGTTGCTTTCAACAGAAATAACCCTGAAAACTAAGTTAAAATCTTCCCTGCTTATCATTTTATTTGGTGGTATTTAAAGCTCTATCTTGTACAACTGGAATACAAAGTTTCTTTATTTTTCCCATGGCTGATCTTTTTTGGCAGATCTCTAGGTGGTGGCAGTCTGCATATTAAAATCATCTGGAGTTCTTTATATAGACAAACTAATTTACAAACACCACCGTGCATGCAAACAATTATGACACTTCCACTTTTCTCATTGAGAGGTTTTAATCGTAGAATGTTATAGTTGCATTCCGTACTGTAAAAAGGAAGTCAATAAGTTTCTTAAAACACGAGGAAGCTGTATAACGTAGCAACTCAGTTATAATCAGTAATTCAACAAATGATTAAATGCCAGTAGTTTAGTATTTTAGTTTTTGTTTAGCTGGTGCATTGCCAAATTCCACAACTTGCAAGGGATCTCTTAGATACTGATGAGAACTGAAGAGCTCTGCAATTCAGTACAGTAAATGCACTGTTCTTAAGACAGTAATGGGTCTAGTAAATAGATCCTGAAAGATCTGTGTTACATTTCTGACTTGGTGCAGTCTGCTAGGTGACCTTGGAAGTCTCTGGGCTTCACTTTCTTTGGCTGCAAAATGGAGACAATGAAGCTCATCTGTGAGGCACTTTAAGATCTCCTTAAGTGGTATGAGATTGCTTGATTACTGTGTGAAACAATGCTACTAGAAAGAGTACTGGTGATTGCAAACCTCACTTGTTCTGTGAATCTTTCAGCCTTATTCCTGTCTTGATGAGTTGAGTAACTTTGGCCGAGAATACTTTTGGAAAGCATTTGGAGGGGAGGGGAAGGAGGAAAGAGGAAATAGTTACAGTGATAGAGTTTGTCATGTGCAGTGTACTGAAAGGTAGCTCCACTTTATTATGCAGATGTAACTTGTATATTATGTTCAAATAATATATTTTTGGGTGGTAAATTTATTTTAGGCTTTTTTAACCAGCTTATGTGCTGTAGGCCGACTTGTATGGATCTATCTACATGAGCACATTATAGAGTTGAATGTGGTCTGTCTGCCCTGCTTGGTGGAATTTAATATACTGTCATGGGGGTCACTGTGCAGTGATCTCTCATGAAAATGTAAGAAAACAAATTACTTCACTTCTTCATTCATTTATCCTTTTGGTCTTCTGATCCTTTATCTTTCTGTCTTCAATTTTTTTTTTTAATTTTTTTTTTTTCTTGACCAGTCGAAATACTCCTTACAAAACCCTGGAGCCAGTCAAACCACCAACAGTCCCCAATGATTACATGACCAGTCCTGCCAGACTGGGCAGTCAGCACAGTCCGGGAAGGACGGCTTCCTTGAACCAGAGACCAAGAACACACAGGTAGAGTGTTTGTTTTCTCTCTGTAACTCTTTCCTGCCTGGCATGCTGATGCTTACTAAAGTCACAGAAAAAACTTTGAAGTTTTATTCCTGTTAGTTTTTGTTGAAAGGCAAAATGTGAGTTATTTTACCATTCTGCATTAACAGAACTTCACTGTAGTATTGACTTCTCTGACACACAGGAGTGTCTTCATACCTATGGAAGCCTCGTTGTATCTAGCAACTTACATAACCACAGGCCTCCTTTTATATAATCAATTTTGCTCTGTGGTATTTGTTTCCTAAGAATAAGCAAAACTTCAAAATTTATGCAGTTTCAAGGAAAGGTAGTGATGGACCCTAATGGGTTTAAAGCTGTGTTATTAACTTTAGCCTAAAATACTTACACTTTTTTTTGTTGTTTCCAAGGCCACTAATTGCAAAGGCAAATTTCTGTTGATTAGAAACACTGTGATGAAGGTAGTCTGCAAGAGCTGATTGCTTTCTTTGGACTAAAACATAATGCTCATAATCAGTGCCAGCGTGATAGAAGTAGAAAAGAAAATGTATTCACAGGGCAGGTATTGGCATCAGCCAGTTGTTTCCGCCTGTTTAAGGAGTTTGATGAAAGAGCAACATGTGTTTTGGGTGGAAGGGGTGTTCCAAATGTAACTTCATTTTTTTTTTTACATAATTTTTTTCTCAAATTGCAAGGGTAGATCTTTGTCTGAGCCTCTTGAGTAAGTTCCTGTTTTTCAATTTGATTTTTGTCATGAGTTTCAAACTGCAGGGAAAGATAAACGTACAAAAGAATTCAATGTAGTTGGAATTAAGAGACTAGCTTATTTTTCAGAGAGCTTCTTTCTTTTCTTTTTTTTTAAACTACCTATGGGCAGTTAAACATGATAGGGCACTAACAGGGGGGGAGAGAGTATTTTGGACACGGTTTATCGTGAAATACTGTCAGATTGAAGTAACTTCTAAATCTGGCTGCAGTGAAGATCTTGCTGATCTGTATGGCTCCTCTGAATGCTCCATACTCTTGTCTGACAAGATCTTCTCTTATATAGACTGCAGTTAGAATCTCAGCTGCAACCATGGTGACAAGATCAGGGTCTTCAGCAGACAGAACACAAATTTTGAAAGAATTCTATTGGCTTTCATTTCAGATCACTGATTTTCTTTTTTGTAACAGTGTTATTTTCTTAAGATATATTTGAATGATTTGTGCTTGACTCTTGACAGCACTGATTTGTAATTACCCAGGAATGGTTAATAGGCTATAACATCACTGAGTACTCTTTAATTAGTGTGGATGGGTTAAAGTGATGTTCTGGCTTCAAAACATCTTGACTGCTTAATTCTCTGTATATTATTCATTTAATCCATGTAAATTCAAACCTTGGCCTAAGGAGTGCTCTTGGATAGGAATAAGGGCGGAATCTTGATTCATTTTCAACTCCCTCAATGAAAAGAAGTGTTACGGCCTCCCAAGACATGTAGAAATGTTACCTAGTAGTTTACTGGAAGCATGTTTTGTAAAAATCTGTATTGCTGGCCTATAATTTGTAAAACATATATAATGGTACTTACACAAATTTTGACCTGTTACCTTTCAAATGGTCTAAAACCCAAACTTCTCATGCACAACAGGTGTGTGCATGGGCAGGGAGGAGCGTTAGATACTTGGAAAATATTCCACACCACACCTCATTTGGTTTATTGTGGCTGTTCTCAGTTAAGAAGTTCTCAGTCTAAACTTCTGTTGAGAGTAGAGGAAATGTTCCTTCAGCTGACAATATAAGTAATCTGAGGTAATTATTTATAGTTTAGGCATGAACTCTTTCAGCCCCGGTTTATTTCTTTCAATTATTACAAGGCCTGTGAACTATTCCTGCAGTTGTTACTCCATTGCCTACAACTGATATGGTTCCATACCTTTTTATTTTTTAAAGCATTTAATTAAACCTTTTATGCATATTGATGTTTATCAGCTTAGCTAATTCCATTTATGTAGGAGTGTAATGCATTCAGACTTGATTAGCTATCTGCAATTGTAGGTAGACACAAAGGCATTTTATAGGGGATTTTTCAACAGTCTATAATTGAGTTAGTCTAACTGAGCTCGCACAAGAAGTGATGGGCCTTTTTAGGAAATGCTGTGCTAATACTTGTGGTTTTCTTTCATAGTGGTAGTAGTGGAGGAAGTGGCAGTCGAGAGAACAGTGGAAGCAGCAGTATTGGCATTCCCATTGCCGTGCCTACACCTTCACCGCCAACCATTGGGCCAGGTATGTGGGATCTTCCCATGTTAACTTAAGGCTGTAATGTCAGCTGCTTGTGTTTGCAGAGGGATTTTGGCTGAGTACAATCGGGCTAGAAACTGTCTTGAAGGACAGTCCTGGTCAAGAAACCTCTTATGAGTGCTGAGGGACATCTAAAGTTCTAATTCTTTACCAAAAGTACTTGCAAAGCTTATGGAATAGCAGATGGTTACAACACCTTTTGGCGGTCCAAAAGGAGAGGAGGGCATAGGAGAAATGTGTATCCTTTTAAAGCTTAAGTATATTTTTAAATGCCTGTCTACAATTTGACATTTCTGGATTCCTGGAGAAACAGCAGCAGCTATGTACACGTTTGATGGGAAACGGTGTCATCTGAAATAGCCTGCTAACTTTACCATCTGCCAGTGATGGTACATACATGTTCTGTTCTTAATTAAAGTCTTGACTTGAAGTAAAATGCAGAAGATGACCTACGAAAAGACCGCTAGTAGTAGAATTGAGTCTTATCCACCAGTGTTTATGCTGCAATTACAGTTTGAAGTTGCTAAGCTATGATGGAGATCATTGAGAGAGCAGGAAAGCTAGCATGTAGAAGATAGCACAGCAGTCAAAGAGAACCATGCAGGATCTCTCAGCGTTGAAAGCATATTCCCTTGTCTTCCAAGAATGATAAATGGTTAGAATGTGTAGGATCCTTCTTTCTTATAAGGCAGCATCTTGGTATAAACCAGCTCAGTCACTTGTTTTCTATCTGTGTGGTTTGTAAACACATAAAGCTAATTTCCACAAGAAAACAGTGGAATTTTGGTGTGGTATAGTTCCGCTATTACACACTTCTTAAATCTCTGTTCTTTGGATGACAAGTCTTTATTTTTTTACACACATGTAGGTTTTCCTTTACCAGGTGTTTCTGATCCTGCAGTGGTGCAAATAGGCATGAAATCTTACTATCATCTGGCATTCCATAAAATTGAATGGGAATAAAGATCTGCAGGTACAGAACCCTGCATAGGATCAGGGCCTGAATTTCTATCAGTTGCCTGAAATTGAATTTCTGTATTTGTTTGGGAAGCCTTTTTTTTTCAGTTTTTGGTTTGTTCTTTTTTTAAATATATGGCCTAATTGGGAATATAAACTATTTTATTAGCACACATTTCTGTTCCTCCTCCTCCTGGAGCCCCACCAGCACCACCACTGCCACCTCCTCTCCCGATGGGCAGTCTGATAGGTGAGACTTGTGTCAATGCTCAAGTGATTGCAGTCATGCTGCATAATCAATAATCATCTCTTCCTAATGGACTTAATGAGGGTGTTTTTTCTTCTGTAGTGGGGTCTACATGATTTTAGTATAAAATCAGTTCTGGGATTTTTTTGTTTGTTTGTTTTTAAACAAATCTAATCTCCACTAATTTCCTGTGGTTAAAGCCTCTGAAGGTAAATACAAAGGTATGGGGAAAGACTGCCAGTTGCTTGAAATCACTGTTCTCAATAAAATTAAGAGCCAATTATCCTGATCTATAAGAACTTGAAATCAGCTTGAGTATTGGTATTCTGCTGTTATCACTCCTGTAGCTGAAACTAAGCCACAACAGTTTCACTCTGGCTTAAAAATGGTAGCTGATGTGTAGGGTGATATATGTATTCTGTCCTGTGGGAGAACGGTGGCTGAAAAGCAAAAGTGTCTGTCACAGTGGCTCGGGCTTGATTCTGTAATGCTGCAGGTGGGTGGCAAACTGCAAGACTTGAGGATGTGAACTAACAGTTCTTGAAAAACTGCTTCAGGCATTACATGTAGCTGTTAGGATGGGATCTAAAAGGAGTGCTTTTCAAATAGGCAGGAAAAAAATAGCCCACCCTTTCCTATCACTGGCTGATGACAAAATTCATTGACTGTGTTATGAAACCAGCTTTGGAGGCTTTGACCCACATAACCCTTTGCACTTTCCCTTACTGAAGTGTTAAGCGAAAGTGACTTTGGATTGCATTACAGGACTGCAAACTTCTAATCCCACACTGTGTGTGTTTGCATTTTTGTTTATATTTATATAAAATATAAACATAAAATACAAAACATTTTCTTGCAAAACGATTTTTGCATTTAAAAATTGAATTGATCCATGTGACATCAATGTGTGAGATTCATTAGTTTGCAAGGTGTGATTCTTTTCTCTGTCAGAGGTTAATACAAAAGAGAACTTCAGTTGTTTTATTAATCTTGAAGTTTGTACAGCGAGCATGTGGAAGGTAAAAATGGGTGTTCATCCTGCAGAATGAATGACATGTCTTTCTGTCCACTGGTATTGGTGATTCTGATTTGTTAGTGCAAATTCCATTGATATAGAAGCACAACTAGCAAATATGATTGATAAATATGCCAAGTGTCTGAAGTTTATGACATTTGTTCTACTGTTTTCTTAGAATGTCTTTTTATATTAGAATGGAGACAAGTTCTGGTTCACAACGGAAAACATTTGCTTTGAGTAGAATGCAGATTTTTTTTTTTCCTGTGTGCTTTTTAATAAAGGGTATTGCATGTAGAATAATTGAGATATGCTTAGGAGTTGGAAATTGATTCAATTTTCCAGTCCAGTCCACTCTCAAAGTGGTTCTCAGTGTTTCTCAAATGCCCTGTATATGTGTTGATTTATGTCCCATTTGTTTTTTCTCATTATTGATTATAACAGGGATGTTTGTTTTCTGTTAATCTCCTGTTACTGGCCTTAAATTATGGGAGAACTGTAATCAAGTATTTCCCATGTTCTGGGCTTTTTTCTGTTTTCTGCGTTCTATCCCAAGTAAAGCTCTGCTTAAGTCTTTTCCTTGGTTCCTCTGGCTAATGCTTTTCAGCTGCTCCGGGTTCAGCTCCTGGTTCCCAGTATGGCACAATGACCAGGCAAATCTCGCGACACAACTCTACCACTTCTTCAGCATCTTCTGGTGGATACAGACGGAATCCTTCTGTGACTGCCCCATTTTCTGCTCAACCTCATGTTAATGGCGGGCCTCTTTACTCTCAAAATTCAAGTAAGCTTCTGAGCTCTGAAATCACAAACTGTTTTGAGCAAAATGATTGTAAAAGCATTGCATGGCATTTAAAGTCATTTATGAAAAGCATCAATCAGATTACTGCTTTCTTTCCTAAAATAGAAGGAAAAACAAACAAAAAAACCCCATATTGAAGTCGTACAGTGATTGCACGATATGCAATTATACTGTTTTCCCCTCTGACTTGTTTGCTGTTACTCATGACAATAAATTATTATGATTGCCCATCTAATTATAGGCACATTATACTTAGCATTTCAGGTGTGCTTTGAGAACATAAACTAAAACCAGGGTTTTTTTGCAGGAGACCTAGTATGGTTGTAGTCCAGCCCCTCCACTACTGGGCTAGTGGCAAGAGAATACTGTCAGAGCACAGTGCTCGTGTAATAGACAATCTCCCATTACACAGTTTCCACCTGTCTCTGTCTCTTTCCTAAGTCTTCTCCCGATTCCAAGTTTCTCAGTTGTTCTTAGTTTTAAGCTTGACTGTTAAAGAAGAGCTCAGTATCTTTTTAGCAGACTCCTCTTCTGTGGCTCCATGATAGTAGTAGTATAGGTGGAGATGAATGAGGGAAGGGATGGATGCTATGGCCAAATGAACAGGTTTTAGTTAGCAGCATCCTGCCTACCTACCCAACAGGGCAAACAAGGTTCACTGCAGAAAGATCTGCAAAATAAGGGTCTACTTGAGTGTTGGTAGAAAGCTGTTTCTGTCAGGAAAATTTCTTCCTTACTATTTCCATAAATTTTGACCAGATACACACAGAGGAGTAATAATCCTTTAATGGTTTCTGGTGGTGGTCTTCAGTGTGCCAAGTCTTTAAACTTCAGAGTGATATTTCTCTTAAAAAGAAATGTTGGTGTTTGGGCTGAAGATCATTTTGACCAGTATTTGCTGTAGTGTACCTACTCTCATAGGAAAGAATGCATATAAAATGTTTGAGATGCTGAGGTGAGGAATTTTCTCAGTGTTTTAGAAGTATTATGTTTATCAGAAAGCATTTTTATATACAGACACAGTACCTATCTCTTTTCCAATCCTGATTTTTCCTTCCACTCTCTCACCCACACTGGTCCTTCATTTTTCTCTGTACTCTTGTTTCTCCAAATTAATTCACCATAACAACATAAACTCCTTCCTATTTGAACCATTGTGTTCTGTTGAATAAACAGGACTTAACTTCTAGAAATAGTTCAGTTGTAAATGCTGTGCACACCACTGTTCTGAATACTCACATTTGTCTAAAGCAATTTTTTGCTCAAATGCAGGTGCTGTTCCTTAATCTAGTCTTTCTGGTGTTTTCAAAATACTGATTGTCAAGCATTTTTTAAACAGTATTTTGATGGGTGTGTTTTTCTGCTTTAAACTGTTCTTTGTTTCTATAACTGGTGATTTTTTAGTTTGTTTTTTTTTAATGCTGCTGTCTTGACATTAAATCCAGGTCCCCTGTTTCCTTAAGGTTTTACTTTTCATGCTAACAAATACTCTGTTTTTTCTTAGATGTTTACTTCAATTTTGTGAGAAACCTGTTTGTTCTCCCTCTTTTATTGATCATTTCTCCCATACAGTTTATGAACTAAATGCTCCGTTTTTATTCATCAAACATTAATCTTAGTTATGGCTTTATTTAAAACTGTTGCTTACTTGGAAGTACAGAACCTCTTTCAAATTTGGTTCCGACTGGATTACCCTGCTGAATTCCTGCCTTCACAGTGGAGAAATTCCACTGAAAATGGGCATGGTATAAACAAATGTGTTGATGTTTTGTTGGGTTTTTTCTTTTTCTTTCCCCTTGCCTTATGGGGAGATGTTCTGCCCATAAGGAGATGCTACTTTGACATGCCCTGCTGCTACCATGCCTCTTTCCTACCTGCAGAGGGAAGAGTTGAACATCTCAGCTGTCAGCCAAGCATCTCTGAGCACTGGTGCCACGTGTCTCATATCTCATTACTCACCAAATAGGTACATACTTCAGAGAAGATGAGCTTGCAAGTGCTTCCCAGGGAGCTCTGTGTGCTAGTGCAGCTAGCTTTAGCTGTTGAAGCCTTTGCCAGCTTCTTAGGTTGCTGAGTGCCTTCTAACCACAGGAGACTTAGTAATTTAAGGCAAAGCTCCATTCAACTCCAAACCTATCTGGCTTTTCTAACAACAAGGAACAAGGTCCCTTTTCCTATGTAAGACTAAAATACAGTAAGCCAGCCCACTGCCTCTTGCCCCAGCAGAACCAAATTACAGGAGATGCTCTCTATGTGAATATTGAGTATTGATGTTCAGTAGTTTCCCTTGTAAAGTAGTTGTCTTTGCTTGGCATCAGTGCTGCTTTGCTGCACTTGATGTAACACTCTACTTTTATTTTAGAGAAGCCATCCAGATTCCTGTGAAACATCACCTCTGCTCCTAGTAGTGTACTTCTAAAAGATAACTACTAAATTTGAATTATCCTTGCTTGGCAGCAAGACCAAAAGCTCAGTTTTGTGTGCTCCCCAAGTGGAGCGGAGCAAGTCCCTTCACATGCACACCTCAGCTCAGCACAGGGACATGCTTTGCTTTTTGATCCTCAATTGGCTAACCACGAATTCAGCCTTGTTGGAAACACAAACTTGAAGAAGGTTCTTCTGTGTGTGTGGTGGTGTTGTTTTTTACATACTTTGTTTTGTGGTCCTCGTTACTGACGGCTGCTTTTGTTTGTTTCCTTTTTTTTTTTTTTNTTTTTTTTTTTTTTTCCTTTGTCTGTTTGACTTTCCCCAATATGGTGTGTGTGTTGCTACCAGTTTCTATTGCTCCACCCCCTCCCCCTATGCCTCAGTTGACTCCACAGATACCTCTCACAGGCTTCGTGGCCAGGGTGCAGGAAAACAGTAAGTTTGGACAAGCTGAGCTGTTAAAGGGTAGAGCCTACTTTCTTCTAGCATGCATGGCTGGCAAGTCAGACTCTATTTTGTTTCCCTTTCCAGAAGCTAATACCATCTTGCATTCTAGTGTCAATATGCTATTGGAGCTGAAGGGCACACTCTTCAATATTTTATAACGTGCATGATTATAACTGACCCATTTAAGTTCTGAACTGCAAATTTATTATAGCAGTACACTGTGAAGTGTGGCATATGCTTGGTGTGAACATAGAAATGTATCTTAATTAAAAATATTAATTTAATGTTGAATCATCCTGCCAGAGGCTTTTTCACTAGGGTTAATCGATTAGTTTTTATTAGAAAGACTTATGTAGACATATGTACTGTGTAACCATTGATTCTAATACTGTAGTAGTTTTCAGGAAGCTGTACAGGCAATTGAAAATGTACAGTCTTATGATCTAATGTCATTTCAAAGGAGCTTGCAAGGTATTTCTCCTCTCAGCAGCCTTTCATTCTCCATTTCTTTGTGTTCTCTAGCCAGATTTCCCTACTGAGCTTCTTGCAGCATAGCTCTCTGCCCTGTTAGGTTTCTGAGAGAGACACTCCCTGGCTGTGATCTGTGCTGCAAGGTGTTTTATACTGGTAGCTCTGTTTTTACTGTTACTGCTCAGTTCATATCAGGTGAGCGTTATTGTCCCAAATTCTAGCGCAGGTGTGAGGTCGTGTTCCTGATCTGGAACATAAAATGTTTTTGAAGTGTTTGGGAGCCATAGAGGAGTTTGCTGGGATCTCAGGGAATACTACTACATAGTAGCTATATAGCTCCAGTGTACATTTAGGGGCCCCCAGATCTGACTAATGCTGCTCTTCAGTTTCCCGTTAGAGCTTTTTAAGTGGTCATGTTCTGAACATTCCCCTGGAGATAGGAGGCATCTCTCTGGCTCACCTTCAAAAAGAAGGTATTTTGGTGTTTTGATAGGTAAATAAATAATAAGGATCACATTGATGTAGAAAAGTATGCCACAAAACTGTTGACAAACCTTCCGAAATTCGAAGTGTAGAGGTAAAGCTACTGAAAATGAAGGTTACAGAATGTCTTCACTTGCAGATAAACTTGAGAAAATTGACACCTGCTTCTGAATTGTTCCAAGTATTGTCCTTCTGGAGATAACACAGCCCCTGGGAGAGCAGAGGTGAAAGGGACACACTTACTCATATGTGCAACAACAAAATGCAAGCTGACTTGTGAATGAGATTGCAGCAAAAATAGCTGAAGCTTGACATCTGGTTGTAGGAATTGTTCTTTTTATTTCCTTTCTTTTAACAGTCCCTTGAGTTTGAAATTTATATAACACGTATGGCTTTGGGCTGCTGCTGCCTCACTTCAGAGGCAGGGGTGCGTGTGGCAGCCTGTGCATATGCTCAGCAGAACTGGCTGCAGAGGCTGCTGCTGAGTTTTGGCATTGTGTGCTAGACTTTCATCTGCATCATTTTCTGCAAGAAGTCTGTGGGGGAAGAGAAGTTAGGGAGACACGTGGGTAAGCTTGTCTTTTCCTTATCATAAAGATCTGTGGGTTTGGAAAGGAACATCCCCTGTTCCATGGAGGTTTTTCAGAGGACGAGGAGAGAGGCTGTAGAAATTATGCAAGGCCTATTCTTTTTTTCCTGCGCCCTGTGCTCAAACTGTGGGTGTCTCCTTCAGAGAGGTCTTCCAGTGTGTCTGGTGCCCAGGGACCAGATTAAACCTGCTTAGGTGGAAATTACTGAACTGTCACACCCAGTCCTTTTTCAAAAGAAGTTTGTTGATTCCCATTTAAGAACAGGGATGTGAATACATACAAAAAAAGATGTCTCAACTGGGACCTGTATAATTACTGGTCCTTTTACACTTTCTCATTTAGTGAGGTTTTCTGTATGCTTTTTTTTTTATCCCCTAGGAAAAGTCATTCTGTTCTAGAGTCTAAGTTCAGAACCAGGAGAAGTCTAGGTTAAAATCTAAGAGTTGGGGGGATACTTCCATGGGTGGCACTTGTCTAATTTTCTGTTCCATTCTCTCCCCTTGTTTAAATGTGAAGCTTAATTGTTTTAAATGTTTCCCATAAAGCATGCAGTTCCTGCACTGCATCTCAGTTAGGGTATGTGTTGGTGCTTTCACACTCACATTTCCTGCCCTCTTTCTTCTTTTTGAATAAGCAACTTTATTGTTGAATAAATAAAAAAAAGTTGTATTTCTTAAGGTAAGGATTTCTCAAGATCTCAAAGGATTGTTGCTTCAATACTAGCTTTTTTTCTGGCTGCAGATAGAAATTAAGGGGAGAAATACATTTTGTGGAAGATGTGCCAAAACTACTGCACAGAACCAATCCATTCATAAAGTGTTGTCATGTGTCTGTGGTGGATTAATGAAGCCTGCCTGTGAGTGCTGTTCAGTAACACGGGCAAGACGTAGCGTTCAACTCAGCCACAGGCTTTGTTAGTCTGGCTCCAAGTGACATAAATGGGCTTCTGTATGGGAGGGGAATCACTAATACGGTGGCAGCCAGTTGTACTGGTGGGGAGAGCTGTGGGGTATACAGCTCAGCTGGTCAAGCTGAAGAGGAGCTGGGCTTGCAAGTGAAGACTAGCATGAGCTCTTCAAGGGGCAGAGAGCACAGCCTCTGCCCCAGCAGCTCCTGCTGGCTCCTGCCCCCTCACAGCACAAGGTTTGGCTTCCCCTGTGCCAGCACAGCTGGTCTGACCCAGCTAGGATGTGGGAGTTATGCTCAAGCCCCTGGCAGGGACATGTGGCTGAAGAGCAAAAGTTAGTCACTGCTGGAGTGGTATCCAGGAGAAAGTAAAGAGCATTAAAGCAAACAGAACCTCCATTTCTAATCTCCAGTGCCATTGTAACCAGCAGTAGCTAAAGCTTCTCAGTGCCTGCCTTGTAGCTTGGCTTTCTTCTCAAAATTAGCGTAGTGTGCTGTAGCTACATGTTCTGGAGCATGTGCCCAGCCTGGTGGCTCCTTCCAGTCAAACCCTTTCTAGAGCAGTGGTTTTCAGCCTGTGTTCTCAACGTGCAGACTCGCAAACCCCTTGTAATTACAACTGTATTCCTGCATTATGAAGTAGAGTTCAGTGACAGTAGCTGCCTTTCAGTAACTTCTGGCTTCATAGTGCTTACATCTAGGTATGTGTGTAGTAGACCACAGTTCCCAAGGAACGGGATAGGTGACTTGATGTCTTGCATCTGAGCATGCTCTCTCTTTCCTTTCCTGCCAGCTGCAGTGAATGTTACTGAAAAGAAATTTGATGAATTGATTTTAAGAGTGACTTGTACTGTAATGCCTTTCTCTTTTTCCCTTTCTCAAAGCAACTTGTAATTGTGCTGATTGGAGAATCTCAGGGCAGGGATTTGACATTTTGGATTATACTCTTAATTCCTTGAGCACTTTTTCCCCCCAAGAGCAGCAGCTGCCTGTTGTAGTTTTCCATTTATTAATTGAATCCCGGATGTGTGCACACACACAAGCTAGTCTGCAAGATAAGGATCTGTACGCTTTTCTTCTGCAGGATTACTTGCCTTTCTCTTACCTGGTTAAATCATAAACACTAGTCTTTTCCCCCTTTTTTTGTGATCCACACCAGACCTTTTCGTCCCCTTAATGCTAGCTCTGAAAGAGAAGGAATCCAAGGAAGCAGTGTTCAGAAATAAATTAAAGTGATTGTTACAGACAAAGAATTTGTTAAAATAAGAATTGAGCTGCTGGTGCAGGCAGAGGCCGGTCAGTGCCTGGCTCAGAGGGTGCCGCTCGGAGTCCTCCCATAGCTGCCGCTGCTACCGGCCCCTCAGCGCAGGGACGCCGGAGCAGGAAGCTTTCCTCTCTGCTGGTGTTCAGCTTACGCCCCGCAGCATGTGCTTTGACTCTAGTAGCATTTATACATAGATTTGACCACTAATAACAAATGTAGTTGTATGTTGTAGCTGTTAATACAAAGCCTCTGTTCCTAATTGGTGCATGGTATATAATGCATGCTGTGTGTGTCGTCCCCCCACCCCTTTTATTTACAGTGTACAGCCTCAGGTTTGTTTGCATCTCCACAGTTTTGATTTAAGAGAAAAAAAATAATCTCCAAACGTTTCTAGTTGCTGATAGCCCGACTCCTCCCCCGCCACCACCTCCGGATGAGATGCCGATGTTTGATGACTCTCCTCCTCCTCCACCCCCACCCCCCGTGGATTATGAGGATGAGGAGGCTGCTGTTGTGCAGTACAGCGATCCCTATGCAGATGGAGATCCTGCTTGGGCACCTAAAAACTATATAGAGAAAGGTAAGAGAAGCCTTGCAAGTCTGTGTTACTGCAGAGTCAGAGGATTAATGGTATCTGAAGAGAATGAAGGACTTAGTTTGGGTCTGATGAAAACCATCATTGTTCCTGATAAGTCAGAATTCAAACCATTCTTGTCTTACTTTGTGGCTGGCTACACCTAATGTGATAAAATGTAATCCTTCTCTGGAAGGATTATAAAATACCTTCAAGCATTCTAGCGTGGTTGAAAACAATCCCTTGTTATAAGAAGCAGATGTAAATCAGATGGCTTTCATCTTTGCTGAGTTGTTGGACTGTGTCTGTAGCTACCTCAGGATTGCTGGGCAATTGTGTTGCAAAGAGGCCAGAAAGTCCGAGCTCTGTTTATCCCATCCTTGGAGACTTATCAGCAGACTATAAACTCTTCCTATGAATAATTGAGATGCTGATTTCCTGCCTGAAGAGTTGTGTGTGTTCTGACGACCATTTTGTCAACAGCAATGCTGAAAGTTTTCTCATGATCTGGCTGGTGCAGTAGTGCCTATGAACTGGGGTGGGTACCTGTGACACCTGTCTTGGCAGAACTGCTGTCCCAGCTGGACTGTGTGCAGGACATACCCTTGGGATGAAAACTACTGACAGACAGCAACATTATTTGCTAGACATTAAGACATCAGATTTCTGGGAATGCATATATGTAAAATAGTAGGTCTTTTTTAATTCATAAAACTGATCAATTGCATACACCCATGTTAACCGTTTGGAAGGGTAAGGCTGTGATGTCCAAAGTTCCTATGTTCATAGTGGTAGTTTTTAATTCCAGCAACCTTGGTGGTGACATTTACTTCCCTTAGGGAGATCTCTGCTTTAATTGCACACAAGAAGTTAGAGGCTGGCAGGAGTAACGTGGTCACCAAGCAAGTACTGAAAAACAGCTGATGTTGCTGTAAATTCATTTCCGCTTTTTCCTACAGTAACTCTTGTATTTGCACTCATTGTGGCTCCTTGAAAAGTAATGCCAAAACTTGTCACTGCCACAGAGCTTCTTTGTGGTCACCATTTCTTTTGCCTTTAAGCAATTGTGTTCACAAGGCCATACCTGATGTACGCGCTATACACCTGAAGGGGCCAGAATGTAGAAATTTTTTTCCTGTTGGTCCATCTCTACATAATATTTTTTAAAATCTTTTTTCCATGATTTCTCTAATCAAGAGAATCCTATGCAGGAATCTGTGTGCTTTTGAGGAAATCTGGCCAGAAAAGACTGCCGTGCTCACGGAGCCAGTTATTTCACAGTTCAGCTTTTAAGTGCCCACAGGCTCCACTTTACTGTGTTGCAGTCAACTGCACCTCTCGATAGTTTTACTGTGTTCAGTGCAGTCACCACCCACTGCTTACTGATAGCTAATGTTGCAAGAAAAGTGGAGTTTCATTTTCTGAACTTAATGTTCAACAGGGATAGCATGTGAATTCATTATGGAAAATCCCGGGATAGCAAACTAGTCTTTTGAAAAATAATTGTACTTCAAAAAAAGTTAATACGGCTGCTATTAATAACCTGCTAAATGTGTCCCTGTTCCATCCACAGTTGTTGCTATATATGACTATACAAAGGACAAAGATGATGAGCTGTCGTTTATGGAGGGTGCAATCATTTATGTGATAAAGAAGAACGATGACGGCTGGTATGAAGGAGTTTGCAATCGAGTAACTGGCTTGTTTCCTGGGAATTACGTTGAATCAATCATGCACTATGCTGATTAAAATCTTTTGCTTTTCAAAGTTGGTTCTTGTATTCAGTCATACCATGATTATCTACAAGGGGTAACTAAAAGCTAAACAGAGTTGTCTTAATATACTTTCAAAACAAATGTGCCCATTTCTTCAGGCCATACTGTTTTAATGGTATGATTGAATGTCCATCTCTCTGAGTCTCTGGAGACAGTATGTCTTATCTGATGGCAATTTGTAAAACAAGCAACTGTCTATAACTGGTTATACTTATTTACTTATGCATTGTTAATTTTATGACCAGCCTAAATATTCTGGGGAAGTAGGGTATAATATTTAATGAACCATGATCAGATTGTGCCATTACATTTTTCAGTACAGCATGGTAACTAACACTACGTTAGACTAACGTATTAAAATCTGGATGAGAAGTTTAATGTTAGTGCTGGTCATATTACTTTTTGTTTAGACTCTTTGCTCATTCTTGAACTATATTTGTTTAAAGCATGCATACAAACTTATGTATTGAAATATACTTTTTTAAAAATCCAAGATGCTTCCAATTGTTGTAATCTTTACCTGGAGTATTCTCACAAAAGTCTATTACAATGAGTTGTTTGGGTCTAAGGTGTCCATGTGAATCAAAAATGGGTGGTCTTATGTATGTGTAATTTGTACCCAAGTTTTTTTAATGAGTAAATTTACATTATAACTTTTTCCATTCATAAATATATAAGTGAACCAAAGGTCTTGTCCATTACTTTGTTGGTTGGCTTGGCAAAGAAGTTTGGAATGCTAACGTAGCAAATTCATGGCTGTGTTATCCCAGGCAATGTACTAAAAAGCAAATGTTTGTAAATGTGACTTTATCACTGACAGAGGGCAAATAAATTAGATATGAAACCTGAATTACACATTTATACATACTCTTAAAAGTTCTTTTCTTCCCAAATTAATTTTAGCAAGAATTCTTAATCGAATGTAGTTATCTAGATGTAGTAAGTCGAACACCATTTGTAACTGATGTTTCTCAGGGGCCACTGTATCTGGCTTGGTGCTATGCCCAGCTGAGCAGAGCCAGTAGGCACTGTCCTTCCAGATCTGACAAAGGGGGAGCAAAGACAACAGGAACTGAGCCATTGTGTGAAGGGATCATGGGCAGAGATAGCTGCAGATGATGGGCTTCCCCGCTCCACAAATTCTGTGGCTTAAATAACCTGAAAAGGAATGTGGTAGTACTGGATAATTACTGTAAGAGGAATGTGTCTGGGACTTAAAAGCAGACTCTGGGAGGGCGGTGAATATACTCTATCAATGAGTGCTGGAGTTGAGGCTTTGACTGGCTGTTGAATCATTAATTTTTAGTGTGAGTTAGAAATACTGAGCCTTTTGTTTTCTTAATTAACTGTAGCAATTGCAAATTCTCTATCTTGTTAACTGCTAGACAGTAGCAACCAGTCATACACCTGTATTTCATTATGAATTGGAAAACTTCCCATGGATGTATATAACCAATTGAAGTCTATATAAAGTCTTATCATAAACCAATTTCTGTATATACAATTCCAGGTACTTCTGTAGTTTAACAGCCAGGAAAGCTTTCAGACCATCTCTCTTCACAGGAGTTTACTGGATGTTCACACTACTAAACAGAGCATGCACGTTACTAAGTGAGATTTGGAACAACTTCAGTTCTCATACACTGATTTATATTTATTCTTGTTGTGGCCTTTGTGCATTAACATGTAAACATCTTCCCCGCCCCCCCCACGATTAATAGTCCCCACTAAAACAGTTGTACAGCACGGTCTGATTTGCTCTGAATTGTATGGCTTCCTACAATAAAACACTTTAAACTTTTGTTTTTTAAAAAAAAGTAGAACTTCAAAAAAAAAAAGTTCTTTAAAAAAATAATTTTTGGTAGCCAGTGTTGAAAGCAAATAATTTCTGAAGTACATTTAGGCACAGTCTGGTAAGTAGCTGCCAGGACAAGTGGAAGGAGCTCTCTCACTTGTCTCGCATGAGTACCATCTCTGTCAGCTGGATGAGGGCTTCTCTCTCAGGGGAGGGCCGGAGTTTACTGATCTCTCTTGTAGCTTCATGGCAGTAGCGCTGGGCGAGGTAGGTTGTTTGCTGCACACCATCACTCTTGGGTAAGAAAGGAGACAGTTAAAGGTAATGGATAACTGGTCAGCCTCCCTCCTGCCTTTTGCCTCTTCCAGTTACAGTGGGAAGTTTTAAGGTCAGCAGGTACCCTGAACATTTAATTATATTCTGAAAGGGAAAGGAAGAGGATTCATCCTGTATTCATTGAATCCTACATCGCTTCCCCAGAGTCTCAAAATACTAGAACTCCTCCATGCTATACTTAAGTATGCTTACAAAACAACACTGATATTAATAACATACTGTTCATTAAGATTAGAAACTAATGGTTTCACTCCTCCCCTCCTGCCCTAAGTAGAGATGTAAAAAACACAAACGTGCTATTCTGGTATTAATCATTCAATTAAAACAGGTATGGAGCATGCACTGCAGTTACAAGGCTGCCCAGTAAGTGTTGGTGAATACAGCTACTTTTCAGGTGAGGGAACTGAGTTCATGCACCCAGTATAAAATGTAACCAGCCTTCTGCTAACATGCTGTGCCAGTAAGACCCCTGAAGAGTGCTAACTATTGTACACAGCGTGCTACTTAACATGTATTTGAAAATGCAGCCCTGCTATTTTACTTCAGAGGCAATGAATTTCAGTTGGACTTCAGCAGAGGAAGCACTTTGGGAATGAAGTATTTGGTACCAGTCCTACCTGCAACACATATTTCCGAGCACGTTCAACGTCTCCTGGCTTACTGAATCGTCGCATTATCATAGCATTCATTTCTGGAAACTAAGCACAAAGGGAGAAGGTTATGTACTGCTTGAGTTGCTTTCCATGTAACTGTCAAAAAGAAAGCCACATATAGACCCTCCAGAGGAAGATGATCCAGAGGGGTAATTTCTAATGTGGCTCTTCCAGGTGTATAATCTGGTTCAGGTGTTCTTATATCACAAGTGCTGTTTTGGCACAGCTAGAAGCAGGACCACTTCCCAGATACGTACAACAGAGAGCCCAGGAGGTCTGTTACATCTGTATTGCACAGTTCAACCTGTAACACCCTTTGTGATACTTTTGACTGGTGTATCTGCTTATGCTTTCCACTGCTCTGTGGTTTTATATACAGAGGCTCTGCCTGGGGAAAGCTCGAGACAGATTTTTTTTAGAAGATAAAATAACAGCTATAATATATTTTGTTTTCAGTCACTTAGAATGTGTAGTTAGTTAACCTGCACACTCAATTCTCTACAAATCAGATAGGTAACTACAGTCAGTTGTCTGAGAAGGTCACTGCATCACTTATCTAAACATGCAGGCACTTTCTTCAGATAGTTCAGAAGTAGAAAAACCTGGTGCTTAAACAAATTAAGGCCACAACTCAATGCAGCTACACTGCAGAAGAATTATTTTTAAGGAAACAGGTGTTTGTTCATTTTGTCTGAAAGGGTTGTAGTCAAAACAAAGATTATTTTATTGCAGTACACTCATAACCAATGATCTGCTTTCCTTGCACACCTTTGGTCCTGAAACTATAGTGTACAAACTCGTTAAGGAACAAACACATAGCATCCCTCATTGTTGTGATATTTTCCTATTATTCATAGGTAGGCTTTGTGGAGAATACATTTAGAAGTTCATTTATGACTCATACTTGGCTTTCTCTAGATTTTAGCTTTCTTCTCATGTAATGACAATTTAATTGAAATGTTCATATAATCCATTTTCATATTATTCATATTTACAATTATATAGGATGTATATGCTTTCACTTTTTATATTTAAGCACTAAAGGATATTAAAATCCCCAACCCTGTAATGCAAAGCTGTTACTAGCAGGTCTGCAGGTTTAATGGGCAGTAGATAAAAGCATTTGACAGGAATGCTTATAATAAAAATAAACCCTCATTCTTCAGCTGTGCTAGTTTAAGAGTGGCTTTAGACTTAGCACGTAGTGTATCTCCTTAAGTTTGAGGGGTTTTCCCACTGAGTGAACTAACTTTAAATATTGTATAAACTGGTATCACACCAAGCTAAACACTCTGTATAAAGGCCTCTCCTTAATATTCCAGTGCACAACAATGTATTTCAGAGAGCAAAGAGAGGACCAGAAGAAAAGGTGGCTGTCACTGAAGATCCAGAGCACATTAAGAACTAAAGTATGTTTGCCAGGAAGACAACATGAGGATTACCAGAGACACTGAAGGGTGTGCAGGAGAGCTGTAATATTAATCTCAAGAAAAAAGCAGCCTAAAACTAAAACAATTACATTTTGGACTATCTTCAAGTCCTGGCTCAGGAGTTTTTATTCTCAGATTGAAATAGCTGAAACATCTTTTAGTAGCAGCACAGGTAAATGTCTGTGTAAGCTCAAAATTTTTTAGCACTTGTACTTTTTTATAGATCACTAAAGTCTGTAGTTCTGTTCTTCTAGTTTCTTGAAAACAGCAGGAAGTTTTCAGTAAAAAAGCTTTCTGGTTAATGCAGAAAACTTTGCAAGATGGTCAAGTTACCTTTCAATGTGAAAATGTACACTTCCCATCTATCAAAGATGGAAATGAGGAGAAGTGTTTTAAAGTAACAAGTGAGATTTTAAAATAGAACTGACATATTTTCTTTTCTTGTATTTCCGTATTATGAACTCATCTCATAAAGCTAATTAAATGGTAGATGGAAGTTGGGAGTGGAGAACAGTCAACCCAAACATATGAGTAAAAGAATAGTTTTAATTTAAAAAAATGGAATATTCAACACCTGCAAGACTGTCAGTGTTGCCCATTCTCTGCCAAAATCAAGCGTATCTGCAACATGTCCTTGTTTCTCTACAAGTAGCTCTAGCACACCAACCATTTCACAATCGCATCCTCTTTCTGTACCTCAGTCTCTCACTTCTTTTAGACAACTCCAGTTGCTGATGACTAATAATATCCTGCTGCTTTTCTATGAATTCTGAAACAATGATTCAAGAACAAGTTTGTGAATCCCCCAGATGAGTCTGTGGGGAGGAACTGGGAACATGGAGGAGGTTCTTCTCAGCATGCACTTCTCTGCATTCTTAAGTGGCTGATACGTTTTGCTTTCCTGTCTTCTCCGAGATACATGGCCTTGTAAATGCCCAAAGGATGAGGCAACAAACACATGCAGATGTTCCACCTACCCCCACCCCAGGCTCTTCAAGAAAGAAGGGTAAGTAAATGTCATAAAGTTCCACTGAGACTAGTTGTGCCAGTTTCTGTATCATGCTGTGAAGTTTGGTGAGAAGGACTGCTTTCTAAGTCACAAATTTCCTCACGTGAACTAGAAGCAAGGTGCATTAAACTAGTTTCTTCCTCTTCTATGGATTAGCACTGATTTTCATGTTTCTTCTGGTGCTGCTGGCACTTCTGTTTTCCTTGTACTCCTCCAATTAATTTTTAAGCCACTAAAAATATTGACCAATTTTAAGCTTATTTTATATATGATACTCCTTTTTTTCTTACCCAAACTACTCTACATTTACCTTCAGAAGAGAATGCTTCCCACATTTGTAACTGGTTAAGACTCTAGAACAAAGAGATTAAGCGATCAAATCCAGTAAGCAGAGATGCCCACTTAAAATCTAGGCAGAGATTTAAGTTCTTGGACACAGGATGGATACAAAGCCCAGAACTTGGCAAGAAGCCTACATACATAGTCAAGCCTGGGGAGAGTAAGATGTTATCAGGAAAGAATTATAGAATCATTAAGGTTGGAAAAGACCTCTAAGATCATCAAGTCCAGCCATCAACCCAATACTACCATGACCACTAAACCAAGTCCCAAAATGCCATGTCTACACATTTTTTTGAACACCTCCAGGGATGTTGACCCTACAGCTTCCAAGGNGGCAGTCTGTTCCACTGCTTGACCACTCTTTCAGTAAAGAATTTTTTCCTGATATCCAATCTGAACTTCCCCTGGTGCAACTTGAGCCTTTCTCCTCTCATCACTAATTACTTGGGAGAAGAGACCAACACCCACAACATAAGCAGAACAGAACATAAGCAAGAAACTACTCGGGAATAACCTGAAGAGAACAGGCAAAAACTCTCTGCACACCTGCCCCTTTGCAAAGGTTAAGCATTTGAACTGGGGCAGCAAGACTAGTGCTGCTTTTGATACAAGGGCCTGATGGTGAAAGGTCTTGGGCAGGAAGGTGTTTCTCAGTCTGCAAGACCACGTGTGTGCACACTAAAGCCACCTGGGTGTTCACACGTGCCCAGGCCATGTTCATCACTTAGGCTGTAGATGTGATGTGTTTGAGGTGGACCTCTGTGTGTGCTGTGAAGAGCAGCCTACCCTTTTTGTTCCAGAGAAAGAGATTCCTGTTGACTTACCTGTCGACAAGCAAACAAGACAGGGCCTGTGGCTAATCCAAGCTTGAGATCTGCTGCTGCTGGTTTCCCCAGATGGTTGGCACACGATGTAAAATCCAGCACATCATCTATTAGCTGGAAAGAGATAAACAGAGAGAAGAAGAAACATACAAACATTTGTAAATTTTTTTTTTAAACAAGAAATAAATATAGAATGATCCTTTTTTTAAGAGAAGATTTAAAGAAAGGATTAAGAGCCCACTTTGATTTCTTTTGAGTTCAGAAAAGTTTAGATTTTATATTCCCTTTAGTTCAACAAAAGCACTACCTGAAAAGCTATGCCAACATTTTTTCCATACTGGTATGCAATCTCATGAACTTTGGGATCAGGGCAGCCTAGAATTGAAACCTAAAAAAAAGAACAAAACACAACAAACCCAAGTAAATAGAAAGCTTTAGTCAGCATCCACTTTCAGTCTCTGACCATAGGTGTGACATAGCAAGCACAGACAGTGGGGAACTGGGAAAGGAAAAAAGCTGACTTAGTAGCACATTCTTGCTTATCTCTGGTCATGGATACACACAAATAGCCAAGCTGATTAGAAAACAAGGCTGAACAGCAATGCAGTATTAAAAATCTGCTCAAGTCTGGAAAGTGATTAGCTTTATTAAATATTTCTCAGACTTAGAAATTATAATGCAGGATGAAGAGAGAAGAAACGTGGCTGCACTGCATATACAGGCTACTAGTCACATAACAGTCCAGTGACAGGGGAATTAAATTTATTAAATCTATAAATCAGATGGGATAATTGGAGGTCAGACAAAGATAAATGGGCATTACATGCCTCATAAAAGATCCACAAAATTGGATATGTTGCACCCAGTACAGGGGGGACAGCTGAGTTAAGGAAGATTATTTTTAAGGGTGATGTTAGCTGTAACTGAATTACTCAGGAAGATGAGCTGATTAGCTTGCAGACAAAGGTATCAAGGGATAATTAGCGGTAAAGAAGAGACAGTGAATGAAGAAAAGTACAGCAAGCTAGGCAAAAGTATCACTAAACTGAGATAAATAAAACATTTTAATTGACTACAGATAAAGGAATTGACTACTTGAGAGACATGTTTTGCTGAATAAACTCCACAAAGCTAAAATATAGGACACAAACTAAGACTTGAGAATGAATATCTTGCCTCAAAGTAAGAGCACTTCTGCTTTTGCATTTAGGTATTGACTATACACTTTGCAAAATGAGGCTGGTTATGTTTAAGTACTCAGATTTATTCCAGCCTTCAATTAGGAACAGGGGCAAAAATCCATCCTCATTTACTGCAAACTTTCTAAATCTGCTGTGACTATGGGAAGGAATGAAGATACATTTTACTTAATGTAAGACTAAAAATACATGCTAGGAAACACACACAAATAAAATCCTCTTTAAG
>VYZX01031614.1:25886-36334 GCA_013401335.1 Brachypteracias leptosomus | reverse complement strand
AAACCCCAGGTATTTGTGCTCTGCTGAAACTCAAAGGCAAGCCTTGCACATAATAGCAAACTCACCTTTCTCTCTCCCCAGATTTGATTGACTGTCATTTTTCCCCTGCGAGAATTTGCATCATCAATCACATCATCATGAACTAGGCTAGCTGTGTGGATCATCTCAGCAATTATGGCCACAGAGCGCTGGCTCGCTTGCACCTCCCTAAAATAAAATAAAACACAAGAACTGTCAAATGATCAAATCAATTACATGTGCTGCAATGGACTAAAAGAAATCTCTACTAAAACCAAGCAAAAAATGTTTCTCTGAAAATAGCTGTTGTAACTTTTCCATGGTCTGAATCCCATCTTTCAAACCTGGAATTAGGAAGACAGCAGAAAGTAAGATCACATTAGTACAATAAGAGCAATGGGATGTTTCCATCCTTATTAGGCTTGTTTCTGCCCTGCTGCATTAACAGTACTGCAAAACTCCTGAACTAATGACTCTAATCCCTTTAAATCCAGACTGCAATAAACAGCAGAGCACCAAGGATGCTTGGTACCAAGATGGATATCTGGAAAATAGCAGAGAAGAGAATGCCAGGTGGCTTTGTAGATGAGTTTGAAGTTTTCCCTGTCTCTGTGCTGCTCTATTTGTACAACACAGCATCACAAACTCTCCAAAGCTGGCTAACTTGACTAACCAGCAAGCTGGAGAGATCAGCAGGCACAGAAACCTGTACTCTACATTTGAAAGACATAACTCATGGATCTTATCCTTTATGTTACCTGATTAAGACCTCAGAGGTTCTTCAAAAGCCTGAGGAATTAACTGGAATGATACTGCAATCATTTTAGGACTGTAAACACTAACTACCTAACGCTTACTGAAATTCAGCCTTTGGGAAGATCTAACACTGATGATTCAGGTCTCAGTAGGTTACACCTACTTTATTTTTTAAACTAGGTGAAAAGAAAGTAATGGAAGAACACAGAAGCTATTATCTAGGGAACAAAGTTGGCAAAATGAACATAAAAGAACTAACCTAGCTCACACAAAGGACCATCTACCCCAGAATCCAACTGCCATTGCCATGTTCTAGTATCTATCTTTTTCTACATTTTTCCTCATAGGTTGTATGCAGGATCCCAGAAACAGCTATTCCAGTCAGCCTTGCCTTATAGCTGTAACAAGCCTGCATGGACATTAAAAAAAACAAATACAAACCCAACAAAAGAAAAAAACCAAAACAAACCAATAACAAAAAAAAAGGGGAAAAAAAGAAAAGATTACTTCTGATATATAGATACCTTACTTACAGATAACAAAGCAAATCACACTATTTTCCAGCAGAACAGAAAAAAAACTGAGAGACACAGAACATAATAATTTCAGCTCAGCTGAAGGGAAATTTAAATCTTGCATTGCCTATGTCTATTCCAATCTAGTGACTAATCACAAAATGAAAGAACATCTTGCAGTCTGCTGACATAACATTGCTTTCTGACACCTACCTCTATGCAGAACTCTGCATTGCTGTCAGTGGGAGTTCTGCATCCTGAACAATAGCAGGATGTGTGGCTCATAGGCTGTGAAAATGTGGCTTTTAAACAACAGAAAACCAGAGCTGGAAACCTTCACGGTTGTTTGAAGGTAAGTTTTATTGTGGACCAGTAATTTAGTCAAATGCTAGTTCAGCGTAAGTAGTTTTCCAAAATAAACTATTGTTACTAAGTAGAACTTACCTTCAAAAAATCATAAAGGTCTCCAGCCTCTTTCTTTCATGCACTGGTCTCCATTTGGGGACTCCCTTTTTCATTAATTATGTCACCAGACTGGACTTCCTGCTGGGAAGTAGCAGTAAGTGGCAACACTCACCAATACACCAAAATCTTTCAGTAGCACGAAGACAGCACAAGGACAGACATTTCAGAAACAGGTTTTGAAAAGTTCTGCATTATAGTGCGTTTCATCTCTGACAATGACTAAAAATGGCAGAGGAATGCTCACGATTCAGGTGTTTGCTTCCCAGAATGTTAGATCAAACGTGATAATTTAACCTGAAGGGGTTTTTTAAACTGCTACTTGTGCAAGGTCTCAAGCAAAGTTCTTCCCATTTCTGGAAAAAAAAAAAAATTGCAGGAGTTTCCCGCAAACATCTTCTGAGAGTAATTCCAAATCAGATCATGCCTATTTTAGAGAAAACATACAAGAAACAGGATCCTTCTCATTCCCTGCCATTTTTCATTCTGTTTTGCCTGCAAAACAAAAGCAAAAAGTACCAGTAACTCAAGTCAGTAGACAACTGGGTCCCCACAAGTCTAGGGAGTGGAAGGATGCCATTTTTAGGTCATTCTCAAAGTAAAGGCACTCCAAGATGACATGACATGATATTTAAACAAAATTTTTATACAACTCTAAGTTCATCTTTTTACACATGCATTATATTATTTTTTAAGTCTCTGATACCTTATATCTTTCAGTAGGACCCTCTGCTCAATTCTGTGATGTGCTTTTATAGACCCACAGTACCCTGAGGTCTTTTCCACTACAGAACTCGTTTCATGTACACTGAACCAGACCAAGGCTGATCTTACAGGTTAAAAAACACCAACAAACACACCTTTCCCTCCAAATATACCTCTTCACAAAAAAAACCCAAAACAACAAAAGTGTGTGTGTGGGGGGGAACAGGACCTCAAAACAACACAAACCAGTATTCACACTCTGCAACAAAGAGCTCTGCAATTTGCTTGCCAGTAAGCAAATAATGCCAGTTTAAAGACATGAAACGTGCAAAAAAACTTGCAAAATTTCTGTGTTATGGCCACACTCCTCAAAGTACATCTTTGCTGTTAAGTCCTTGTGGCTGAAAGAAACAGACATTTCAGAAACAGGGTGACACAGAAGGGCAACGAAAACTCTGGGAAGCATAGAGACCAGGTGTGCTAACAAGGGAACGAGTTACAGAACAGCTGAAAACCAGCACACAGTACAGGCACCTGACAACCATGGGTTGGAGGAGTGAAAGAAAAGAGGACTAATGTTGCTGACTAAGGTCCTTGTATTTTAGGAAACATTATTCTATTGTGTTTAGTCGGGTTGTTATATTTAAGTATTTCTCGCACTATTCTGATGGATTTATTTCCCCTAAATCTTTGGTGCTCACTATTTTCTCTATTGAGATGTCCCTGTACTTCTTTGGCCTTCTCTTATTTGTCTCTTTTTGGTTGCAGAAATAGAAATAAAAATTCCTACTTGCAAACACCTCTGGAGAATATGCCCTAAACAGAAACAGTAGGTCCAGTCAGGCTAAGTGATAATTCTGTGAAATTCTGCACACAGGTGTGTGAAGAAATGCCAGAGGATATGTGAAATTGAAGGTTCACATGACCACAGCTTAAACTCTTTGCAAGAATTCTCAGCCTCACACAAAGCTAAGTTGCTATCATTAAGCAAACAGCCATCGCCCAAGGGACCTATGGATTCAGGGTTGGACCTCTGACACTTGGATCTTTGAGGGAAAAACACCAACAGCACAGAACAATCTGAATGCTTCAGACATATTTTTTCATAACAGTTCAGATTCTTTATACCACTGCCATTCTCCTTATGACTACAATAAAGCGACCTCATTAAAGAAACACAACTAACCTGCTACATATTCTAAATACCTGGCCTTCCTCAAACCTAAACAAAAACCACTATGTCACCCAACTAACCTGTAAGGAGAGCTACCTGGGTGTTTTCCCTCAATTCATCTGAAAAGTCTCAGCTATTCTGATAGGGCTCTGTGGGGACAAATAAGTCTTTGTGGACTGTCTCCTGAGGTCAGGCCCTACTACTTTACATTATGTCCTGTTACTTTAACAGCCAAACAAGGTATTACCTTTTCTACTAGTATTGCGCAAAAGAAAAAAAAACAACAAAAAAACCCAACCAACCAAAAATCCGAATAAAAGAACAAGCAAAAACACACTAGGCCCAGCAAATTATAAAACAGTTGAGAACAACAGCAAGATGAAGCAGAAATTCAACATCAGTAATGCAAACCCCAGAGGCAGAATTAAAAAATGCCAGGGATGAACAGCGCAGGATATTGGCTCACTCCACAAGCCTACAGATGTTGTAGCCAGTATCTTTGATTACATGTGTGAGAATCAAAGCTTCAACAAAGAAAAACAAGTCTGGAAGAATCAATACTAACTGAGGAAAATAATAAAATGAAAGAGTAAAATAAAATGCTTTACGGAAAATCATAACTTGAAAAACATTTTTTAAAAAATGTCAGGAGCAGCAGAATGAAAAGCAAGTATTTTTTTCACTCAAGTCTATAGCAGATTTACAAATACATAGTATTTCCTTCTCTACATATACAATTTTCCTCACAAACAGTAAAAAGTTGGAAGAACAATTTGTCACCTGGGAGCAATGCTACTTTAAGAAGCAATAATAATGAATGAACCCAGTATCAGTGTGAAATAGAAGTATATGCATATAGAAAGCAGGTGGAACACAGCTGGCTTCAAGAGGCTTGAAAGCAAAAGAGAAGAAAATGCCCATAAAACTTCATCAACTCACAGTAAGTGGGTATGCACAATATAAAAGTATATTCTTTAGGCATGGCCTACCCAAGCCTCTCAAGACAGTGGTCATCATGCATGAAACAAAAAGCAGTACACTGAAGATTTGTATAAAAATGCGAATTTTAGTTACATCATAGGATTAGAGAAAAGTGGCATGAGGCAAAGAGGCAAGTAATACCCTGGCATTTCATTCTCTTCCTTTGCTGAAACACTTCTGTGCTCCCTATTCAGAATTTAATTCTAAAAACAACATGACAGAGATAGTGACTCAGTCTGTCGTTATACAAGGAACATTCAGATTAATGAGGAAGCTTTTAAACATCAAATGTAGTTTGTAGGTGCTGACAAAATCTGCAACAGATGTACAAAAGCTGCCAAATGCCATGGGCATCTATAAATCAGAGCACTTATGCTGAGGGTTAGCTCCTGTGAGTCAAACACTTTCCTCAGGCATATATGGCACTTGAACTCTGAGATCACGCTTTCTCACTGGCATAGGGGAGGTCTCAAAACTGGACCTGATGGTTTCAAGACAGTGTAATGCATGGACAAGAATATGTCCATGAGCACATACATATGTCAAAAGACAGCAAATATGCTTTGAGCATATGAACTCAGTTTTCTACAGCTACTTCTTGTCTTTGATTCACTGCTTACCTCCTGTATTATACGACATCAATTCCAGCCTTCTCGGTATTGCATGTACACTCCAGAATTTTGTTCATAAGCTTCTCATACTACACACTAGAATGAGATAAAACTATTCTTCCTGTTATTCTCACTTGAAGGATACTTCAAAAACTCACTGGCCCAGTTGTTAAAAGCGTCCTCCTAAGTTTCCACCCTCTTGGCAATATCATCCTTTGTCTTAAATAGCTCTTTCATCCCTGTCCCTCATAAATTTGTAGACAGTAAGTCCCTCATTCTCCCTGATTATCTTTGCAGTCCATTCCTGAAGCTAGCGGGACTTACTTTTGTTTGAACAGGAGGATCAAACATGCTGATGATTTCACAAAGCGTGATGTACAAGGGTATCAGCGTTCCCAATGCAGAACTGGATATATTATGGTTGATGCATGTTTGGGTTACTTTAAGGTTTTCCATAGAGAAGATGGATGCAAATCACACTGGGGTTACACCCTAATGGGACACTCACGAGCCTCCAAGCTCAAGAAGAAATTCTTGATTTATTGTGCTTCCTTTCATTTCACTGTGGATGGCCAGCCATCAAGAGTGATTCACAAAAGTGCCATCATCATGCTCCTGTTTTTCATGCCAAAAGCACTCATGAAAATATTAAGCCAATCAGGACATCCTTGAGGAGTTTCACAGCTGATATTGTTCCTCTTGCTACCTCCAAGACAATGACAAGGAGATGGAGTGAAGTTCATTAATCCTGGACAATGTTTTCCTAAAACAAGAGGAATTGGCATGCACAGGACAGGACACTGCCAACTAGGTTTTGCTTTCTCTTTCCAAATTATATTCACATAGGAGGGGGTACACCAGGAGAGGTGCCGTATCAAGCAGCAAAATGTATGTTATGCTCTGAGGTAGAAATCAAGTCCAACAAGGCATTAACCTCCTGTTATGGAAAAAAAAATGATGCGATAGCTGAGAGAAATTCCTTAAGACTGATAACTTAGTCTAGAAACACTTCTGGCAAGGGACCAAAGATTTCATATTGGAAATTCTATACAAGGAAGACTGGAAGTGTAGCTGGAAGGCAGAGAACACTCCAGCCAACATCTTTTCTCAAAATGCAAACATAAGAACTGATAGGAACATGTGGAGAGAAGCGTTTGCAATCAGCCAGAGCAAGGAGTGATAGACAGTACAGGCTAAGTGTGATGATCTGCTCAGTTAAAACTGCTTCCAAAAGGCAAGTAACTTGAAGAACATGAGGATTACACCAGCTCTAAGGTCGGAATCTTATATTAAAGTGTAGAAATTTGCTCCCAGAGGAGGAAAAAAAAAAATCTGTTTTGAATGTCTCAAGGCTTTGAATATAATCATAATACCTGCTTAATGGCTCTTCTGCAAAATTACCAAAAAAAGATGTGAAAGTCTCCTCTTGCAGCAAAGTTCTTACCTATGATAAGAGTTTAATAGCTACAGGAATGGTTACAAATGAAAAATTATTTTAATTAAGTTCATATACTTTCAAGCAGTATTAAAGATTCTAACAAAGTAAGAAACTAAAATTAACTAAAATATCAGAATTTGTCAACACCGTTTATCCACATCAGTTACAACTGTAGTATAGTCCACAATTTTACACATGGAAGCAAGTAATAAACCCTGTAGAGTTCCCTCTGCACTACTAACTACAAAGACACAGTTTCACAATGGAACTTAGGTTTTACTGAGGAGCTTTTTATTTTAAAAAATTACTAGACATACTTTTTAGGAACACGAGAATGGTAAAATTTCAAGTACAATTTATGTCCATGTATCTAAAAGTGTCCGACTCACCTGGAATTATTATGGTGAATGTTGCAAGCCCTTGCCATTAGCACCACAATCATTGGTCGAAAGGCCTTTCCTTTCCCATCAAAGTAATAATCACACATTTCCTTAAGTTCTGCTGCAGATACAAGTAATTCCTATAAAAAGGAAAAGAACATATCAGCATAAAATTCACAAAGTCAATCTGTTTAGTGTAAGCAAAACAGTAGGTATGTATAAGGTTATTGCCTGTATAGATTCAACGCAATGTAAGCTGAAGCTGTTTTAAAAACTACTATGAGTGATCTGAAACCTAAATGATGTATTCCAGCAGTGTAAATTAGAAGGAAAAAAAATTGCATTCTGGTTCAATAAGATATGTAGAAATGCTCTTTTTGCCTTCAGTTTAAATTTCAGACAGCTACTCATAAACATAAGGAATATTCTTTCAGTAACTGTCCTTCAAAGCGATAGTTGCTATTAAAATCAGAATCATCACAACATCCCAGAACAGTCACCAAAATCACGTACCTTTTTAATATCTTCATAGAGATTCTTCAAGTCTTTTCTACCAAGTTGAAAAGGGTCTTGGTATTTTTCATCACTAACTGTCTTACTGCAGCTGCACAAGCAGGATGTACTCGTATGGTGAAACCTGGTGTCATTGTTTTTCAAGAGAGTAGTGCTGTGAAAAGCAAACTTCCCAGGGTTCCCCAAACAGAAACATTTCAAAGCATTTCCTCCTCCTCTTCCTCTCCCCCCACACAACATTTAATCAAATGGCTAAAACACAAGCAGAAAGCATCAAAACACTCCAGCCAGCTAATAAGATGCAAGGACAGCAGAGCAAAGTATTGATGAGAGAAGACTTTTAAGAGCTAGTGAAGTGTGGCATTTGGCAAACAACAGCCCCTCCCCTTAGGAAATTAAGTCTTTTGAGACACACAAAACTACCCTGCTCCCGATGTACTCCTTTTGAATACACTGTTGATAGTTTAGCGTACATTTGAGATGAAGCCTTTATCTTCCAGTAACACAATTATTGTTACTTTCTTCCCTCTCCTGTATACACCTGGAAAAATACTCCTGACTTGGATTTGAAAATTCCCATTTGCACACTCAGCTACATTATAAATTAAATCAATACTTTCAGGTAGCATGATGATACTATGAAAGTTCATCAGTAAAGGGTAAAAGCTCCACCTGGACGCACTGAGATGCATCAGGCTTAGGCCTGATTTTTTAATTTTCCCCAGAGTTCAAGTTTATGCCTTATTATGTTTCCTTTTTCAAAGTGAATCACACTGGTTTCCTTGGGGCATTCTTGCTCTGCCTGTTGCTCTCCAGGGTGGAGGACTTAGATTCAGACTCAGCACCAGAGCAGCAGCCTACACAGAATTATTCAACTATGTACTAGAGTGATTAACCTTAGTTTCAAAGTTTACAGCTCACAGTTGTAACTACCCAGTTCAGTCAATAACTGTCTTTACCCACTACACAACAATATGAATCTCCAACTTACCGCCAAAATATATTACACATTTTTGGAAATGACAAAGTTGAACTTCTTTGGATAAAGTGACACATCTGCATAAATAAAAATCAGGGTTATTTTAATATAACTTCAAACTGACAGAAAACATTTCAAAAACAAGCGTCTGATCATCAGAACTGCTCTATTTCTCCATTTTAATAACCCAGCAGCAAAGGGAGTCTCATAAACTCCTTCCATATCCCATGAAACATAACTGCCAATATGCACATTAGCTTCTGGTTCGATTCCTCTGCTCAGGAGTGTTGGACTTTCTCCCCTGGCAGGACCAACTCAGAAGGCGTATCAGATAACTTCCCAGAACTGCTCTAAGGAAATCTTGCTTTTGCTCTCATGGAAGGTGGCATTTTCAAACGTTCCCTGTCTTGCAGGTACATCTGGACTGCACCAGTCAAGGCACAGAGAAAAGAACAAGTGCTGTCTCCGTGAACTACTACATTAACAGAAGACTATGTTCTTGTTTTACCCTGAAGCAATTTTAATTCAACTTACTTCTTATGATAGCTCACATCTTCCCTGCTAGATGTCAAGAACCTAACATCCAAACCTAGCAATCTCTCCAATGATGTCTCCCTGCAGAGAGAGCCCAGGAGAAGGCACGGTCCCAGGTACATGATGTCAGCAGAGATGCTGAGGAAGAAAAGGCACCTTTTGCTCCATTCCTGGCAGCGCAGTACTGTACCGAGCCCCGCCCTGGGGTGCAGACTGACTCACACGCACAGCTGGGCTGAGCCAGCCTGAAACCACTGCAATCCATGTGTTCAAACTGCCTCTCCAAAAGTCCACACAGAAACATTCAAGGAGGCCTAGAACTGGAGATTTCCCCCAATCTGCTTCTCATGCCTCAGTGACTCCTTGTACATAGCTTCAAGTCTCTCTCTCTCTCCTTGGACACAGTGGTTCCAGGGCACCGATCCATCCTTGAGTACAGTGTGAAAAAAGGCCAGGCAAGGAGACAAGGGAAGGAGAGGAACCCTAGCTTACCATAGGTTGGCAACTCACTATGGTCTAAGCTCAGTGCCCAGCCCTACAGCCGAGAGCTTCATAAGTTTGCTCTCTTTCAACAACAGAAAACCTCTCACTGTTTTCTGTTGTTAAAAATAGCTGATCTCTTCCTATTCTTCGTCTGGTGAGGGCCCAGACAGACTCTACACTGCTCCTTAACACTGCAAGACTGGGCCATGCACGATGGCAGCATCACAGCCAGAACTTTATTGCAGGTCAGAGCAGCAGCTTGGCCTTGTGAGGAAGGGGCAAACGAACGCAGTGAGAGAACTTCTCCCGTTACAACTCACGGGACACGAAAATCTCACACTAACGAGCACTGCCTTCCCCGCTCCCACCTAGAAGAGATTCTGAGCGGTCCGTCCCCACAACAGTAACCGATCCTGCCCCGAAAACCCTTAAGCCAGCATTTAACCTTGCACCGAGAGCGCCCTGTCCCTGCAAGGTTTCCCCGCTCCGGGCAGGGCACTGCCCGCCCGCCGCCGGCCCTTGCACCCGGAACCGCCTCGGGGCCCTGGCGCTGCCCGGGCGGGAGACGCGACGCGGCCCGAGCAGGGCCGAGGCAGCGACGGCCCCGCCGGGGGCAGCGGTACCCTCCCGACCCCGCGCCCCGCTCGGNNNCCGAGCGGCGCCGGGCGGGACGAGGCGCCGCACCGCCACCACCACCACCGCAAGGCCATGGTGTCCCCAGCCCCGCCGCGCCGGCACTGCCTTCTGCCACCGCCGCGACCCGGACGCGGAAGCAGCCGCCGCCACCACCCTCTGGCAGGGGTGCTGGGAGGACATCCGAGCGGGCGGACCCCCCCCCCCCCCTTTCTCCCCCCCCTCCCCCCCCTCCCCCCCCCCCCCGGGGGCCCCCGCGCGGCGCG